>CP135586.1:3254724-3306211 GCA_032401905.1 Swietenia macrophylla | reverse complement strand
GATTTATATTTGCAGATGATAAAATTGTATAACTTTATGAATGTGGCTATCATGTTATTTTGGATACTTGTAATAATGCTTCTACTTAATTTTGCAAGCACTTAATTTTGCAAGCACCAAAGCAGAAGTGTTCGATAAACATGCTCTTTTATTTGCTAGCTAACGTTTACCAACCAACCACTTGACAGCTATTGATTCCAGTATACAGCAACTAGAGATTAAAAATCACAACACCTCAATTCTAAACATACAACTAGTAAATACATAGCAAATGTACATACAGTTCTGTCATCATTTATGTTGTGTCCTCAATGTCCACAATTATTTCATCTATCCGTACTGATCTCTTTTAAAGGTCAAAGTAGGTATTATTCGTTTTCAACCAGCAAACCAGATTCACCACAACATATGCATAATCAGACCAGTTATGCAGTTTCCCTACCTCTTTAAGGAGTTATAGAAGCTCAATCGTCATATGAGGTAAGGGCAGCAACAACTGATCCAGTTGTCGCAAAAGTTGACGCCACATCTGGATATTCTTTCCAAGATGTTGAAACACTGAGTGAGGGATACAACCAACTCTTAACTGAATTTACAAAGGAGTTTGGATCCAAGTTCAAGATGGCTTCCCAATCCACCTGTAAACCTTGTGGTATGTGTCCTGAGAACTCCATATTAGCAGCAAGGAACAGCCCAAGCAATACCACAAACCCAACAACAGCAGAACCTCTTGACAGTGGCATGAAATTGTACCTGAAAAGCAATATACATTAACTTCTGCGAACAATTACAAGTTATCCGGACATAAAGCAACCATTTGCATGAACCTAGTGCGAGATGTAATACCAGTAATATGTCATCCTTAAAATAGCATCTCTCACATTTTCAAGAACACTGAAATCAGTAGAACCATAAGTTTCACCGCAGTAAGCATTGCATAGAGCCTGCAAATCCATCATTAGTTGTGCTTGACAGATTAAAATTGAAACAAGTTCTCTAAGCTAAACAGTGATAACACCATAAAATGTACAAGAACTCCAAAAGATTTGCATATGAGGCTCATCCTTTTCTGCCACTTAAATGATGACTCTTTTGCTGAATATGTCGACATCACATCAATTTAAAACATCGTGAAGTCTATTCAAAAGAAATTAGAGATTGGCAAAAAGAAGCAACCATATTGACAAATCACTGCACTGCTTAACCAAGACAGCGTGGCTAATAACCACAGTAAACTATTTATTTCATGTTTTGGGGTCCAGCTCTACTTACTTCCCATGTCATGGTCATTTCTGCATCAAAATCATCCCATCTAGAAGGTGTACAAGGTGTTCTAATTGCAAAGTCATATCCCAATTCTCCCCTGTTAGAGTTATCCAATAAAAGAGTCACAATACATACCAGAAACAATAATAAGTTGAAGAAATATAAGAATCAACAGAGGGGATGGGGAGGAGAAAGGGGAGGTGTTGGGCCAAGCCAAAAAGCTGCAAGCCAACAATGAAAGGGAATTGATTTTACATTTTGACTAAGGTGATCCTTGTCCCTTCAAGCTGCTTCCTGAAAACATAAATGAAGACATAAAAGAGCATGCCAAGAGATTTTAAATGCAAAGAACATGTATGTTTAAATCTGATGGCAAAATTACCCCTCTAATGCAGTACTGTTGCACCAAGTAGCCAACCAGAAATCCTCACCAACAACTTTGTAAAGATCATCACAAGTTTTGGCATCCATAATCTGCACAAGTCTAACATTAGTTGTTGAAAAGAAAAACTTGATTACATACTTCCCAACATTGCCAAGACAGATTTCTGATAGGGGTGTTACATTTCAGTCAAACTTTGTAGCATGGCTGTAAAATAAGGATTGCTACACTTTAGAAAAGAAAAAGAAGAAAAAAAATTATACAGAGAATGTTCCTCAGATTTTCTATCTTCATAGAAGTACTTCATCCTTTTTGCATGCAATGGAATCGAATCACTCAGAGATTCCGGGACAAAAGGTTCAATCACACTCATAATACCAACAATTTTACACCCACTAATGGTTGAATCATAAAAAAGGAATAGTAAAACAAAAATATCATCTACTTATCATACTGTAAATTTCTACACAAGAGATGCACTCTTATTTTGTGCAAAAGATAAAGGTGAATTAAGGAACTTCCTGTCCACTTTGATAACTGACCATTTTGGAGACTGGATAGAATATTATCACAAAGGACAGGGATATTACACGCTTTCAGGGAGTAGTAAAGCCCTTGTGCTGAGCCAGAAACATAATCAAAGGAAAAGAGAAGCCAATGTACCACAGAAGCACTCACATCTTGCAGTTTCCCATCTTTGGATAGATCAATTTTGTCATCTGTCTTGTTGTGCACATACTTTTTATCCTTCATGACAGTCTTTGCAACATCTAATGTTCTGCATTAGTAACTATTATGAGTATTGTAAAAATAACCACATTCTAAATTGCAATAAAACTGAGTTCACCTTTCATTATTCGGGAAGTAGCGAACAACTTTTGCTTGTCCAAGAATCATTGGTGTGTGAGACCCAAATCCAGAATTAAATTCTTCACTGAAATTGAACAGAGATTCCATTCACACCAAAAAATATGTAATAATAACAATATTAATAATAAGAATCACAATAATAGTAATAGTAATAAAGAAGTCAAACTCATCCAAAGACTAAAAATTACCCATTCCAAGTGCTAAAATAATGAAATAGAGTTACCAATTATTTCTACTATAATGGTGATCATAGTATCAGAAGGTGTTTAAAATGAGAAACATTTACCCAACCATCCCAAGCTAATAATATGGAAGTATGTACATCCGTGTGTGCATGTGTGCGCATTTATATATCACAAAAATCAACCATACTTATAAGTCATCATTTATATGTAATATATAAATGTGTATAATAATAATAATAATAATTAACAACATATGTAATATATAGATGTGTATAATAATAATAATAATAAACAATATATACTATATATTGTTAACCCATACAAAAACTACCAATTATGATCATTCCAAGAGCTAAAATAATGGCAAAGTGTGACCAAATATTTCTACTATAATGGTGAAATAGAATCAGGAGGTGTTTAAGATGAGCAACATTTACACAACCATCCCAAGCCCAATAATATGTGCATGCACATTTATATATAACAAATCAATCATGCTGATGAGTCATCCTTTATCATCACATAAATCAACAGATTCAGAGGTTTGTTTTAGGTTGGCTGAAAAGCCTAGAAGTTTCAGACCCAACCTGGCATGATGCATTGCAAGTTCATACAAAATATTCAAGTTTGAGGTAAATTATCTTGAAACAGACCACATGAGTAAGTTGGTAATACAACATAACTTTAATTTGATAAAGTTCAGTTCTACTCATAAATGACAACTTAATTTGATAAAGTTCAGTTCTACTCATAAATGACAACAATTCACATCAATGTATCCTGATTGAAATTTTAAGTAAAAAAGGAAATACAAACATAGACAGGCATGTGCTTTAACAAAAACAAAGTGCATTTCTGTGGATATAATGTTTCATCTCTAGAACCAGAAAAAAAATATAAAGAAAGAACAAAACACATTATTTTGACCCCCACAAGATGATATACATGATATAACAAAAAAGGCAAAGCAGATGAATTTCAAATGTAAGTGACAAACAGAAACAGTAACAATAACATGTGAAGATGGAATACCTTAATTTGTTAACCCACACAACAGGGTCACAAGGTTCAGAAATCTGTCTCCATTTGACGGCTAGTGAGTAAATATCTTGCCATGACATTGTGGGATGACCAGATGATCTTTCTTCAGTAATGCCATATGATGTTTCAGAGGAACTGCTCGTGCTACAGCCAGCACCACCTCTGTTCTGGCTGGAAATGTTGATTCTATCTTTTCTCCGGGCCCTCTTTCCATTTTTTGATGAGCTTCTATTAGAATATTTCCATTCTGCTTGCAAAGAACGCCACACTTTTGAAACCTTTTGCGCAACTTCAATAGCAGCTAATCCTGCCATACGATGCTGGCATATAATAAAAGACGAGCTTTATTAATAATTATAAATCACATTTATATATACATATAACAACTCTCCCATGCGAATCTCTGCATTTTCTCAAAATCCAAACCATTAACCTTTTTGTACACAGAACCACAAAACAAAAATTTGTTCAATTGTTTACATAAAGAATTTCATAATCAATGCATTGGAATTCACAATTTTGTCTTTCAGCAATTCTCTATATAAAGAGTTTATGGTCCACTCTAGGTTTCATAAAAATGTGGACATCCACACCTACAAATTCTGATACATTTATATGGGTGTTTGAGAGAGGAGTATTAGGAAGCACAAATATCCATTAAGCTGTATGGTTTACAACCTGACTTGGGTCAACACTTTAGAATGTCAAATATATAAACTAATCTAATTTAGGATATAATATCTCAATACAAAAATTCAAAAAATAAAAATTAAAAAACTCAAAAAAGGTCTACCATGAAAACCACCCACTACAACCACCATCATCCATTTTAAAAAAATACGAAACAAAGCAAGAAAGAGAGAGAAAAGATAGAGAGAAAGAAAAGGCTTTATAAGCTGAATCATATGGTCAATAGGTCCTACACAAATGCATATCAAGATCAGGTAAACTTTGTTGCTTTCAATTAGTAGCTTGGGACACGGACCACATGTTTTGTTAAATTCAGTCATCTCTCGAGATTTCCAAGATTAAGATGGGAGTATCAAAAGGAGATACATACAAAAACATAAGGAAAGAAGAAGATCAAAAGGAGATAAAAGCAGCAGCTGCAGCAATTAACAGATTTTCATTCTACAATAATACTCAACACAAATTACCTGACGCCTATTGGACAAGAAGCCAGGACAATCATATTGGATTTTCTTGCCAATTGAATCAGCAACCAGTAGAAGCGTAGTCTTATGCTTTGTAACAGCAAAATCTTGCTTCCTAAGCTTTCCCTTTTTGAGAGAATCACGTAGGGGAGGCTGTCGGAAAACCTTTTCACATACATTCTTGGGGTGCAATCTTTTGCACCAATATTCCTGGAAATTCCATAGACAACCATGTATTACAGGAAGCTACTTGAACAACAGAGCAAATCGTAATCTTCAGAATTTGCAACATAAAAACTGTTTTGCTGTTTGAAATCGTCAGAAATCCAACACCGTTACTCACTGAAGCCATAAGAAATTTAATAATATACTCCTTGCAGGTTTGCAATCATGTTAGAAAACAGTTGTGTACATCTTCCTGATTGCTGCCAATAACACAAAGCCACCACAGCCAAAGGACTACAGACCAAAGTGCTTTTCCAAGAAGCTTGGTTGATGTATTGAAAGAAATTAATATGATAACTATGCCACAAGAGTAATAATGCTATGGTTCAACTGTTTTCTTTCCTTCTCTGTTCATTTTTCCTTTTGTGGTGGGAGAAGGAACAGGGATGGGCTGGGCAGAGAAAATACGGTTCAAGTTGCTCTGCCATAAACATTTCGATGATTGGAAATAGTGTGTAGCACACATCTTCATTGCCTTGAATAACTTTAAAATTCCAAAAAGGTCAAGAGGGTTGAGGAGTCCAGTAAAGTGACCAAGATCTTAAGCAGGAAGTGGTAAAGCAACAAAGATCAAAAGGACAAGCATCAAAAATATTATAATTCTTGCACAACATTACCTTGAAGAGTGGATCAATATCTCCATCAATGTCAAACCAGCAAAACTCACTGTTCACTTTAGAAGCCGTGTACAAAGCAATCTCCTTCTGCAAAATCAGAATGATCATTTTAGAAACTAATGAGCCAAGGCGAGCATCTAGTTCCTATAAAGTCATAATCAAATCATCATGCTGCATTACAAATAATTATTTCATGTATAAATACTATTACTATGCACACACACTAACCCATGAGCAGCAGACATCTAATTTGTTCTCGTTTAGTACAAAGATGATACTATCTCCACCTCAAAATATTAGCCACCTTTTCTTTTGTCATCCCACAGTTTTTGTTCTAATGGGCTTGAGTTATTCAGGTAGTTATTATACCCATTGCCCATAATGTCACTACAAGAAGTGACAAAGGCTAACCACAATAGATGAAAAAGAAGAAATACCAAAACGTAGTTCAACATATAAACAAATTCATTGTCGAATTTTCTCAAAATTCATCCTTTTGCACACTGAACTCTGATATTGGAAAGAAAACAGTTTTTTTTGTTTATATTCACATACAAATAGTCAGAAATATCTTTAAGTTCGAATAATATGGCACAAATAAATCAGGTGTAAAATTAAAACAATTATGTCACACTATAACACAGAATTAGGGAGAAAAGAAATCTAGGGATACTTATGCCAAATATATTACTGCTACACATCACTTAGGACCCACTCAGACCCTGAGTTACACAAAACAAAAAACAAACAGAGATTAAAAACGCACATAGCCACATCTAAAGAGTTTTTTTGTTTTTTTCATTTGAGTAACAACAAAATCAAATTTGTTGCTCAAAAAACAGATCTACGTTACACAATTGGAGACATGGATTATGATAGGACTAGCATTGACAACCACACTGCATCAAAAATATCCAATTGCCATGCAATTACTTTCCCAAGACTATAAAAATAGCAAAAACAAAACAGCTGAGACACATCTATTTTAGATCATAATACTCCATATTGGATAAAACCTGATAAAAGGCCAGGCATTGAAGCACAAATTTCTCCATCGAGTCTAGTTCCAAATCAAGTGCAGCATCATAGTCCTTAATCTGTGACCATCATATCAAATTAGGACCCTAAAACAAAATAACAGATGCACACTAATAATCTCAACCAACAAAAATATGACCACAAAAGAAGAAAAACTCTTAATTACCGCCTCCCCATATTCTCCGATGGCATGGTAGCAAGAAGCTCTCAAGTACAAGCACTCAATGTTTGAGGGCTCAATGCTTAACCCAGTGGATAAATCCTTAATTGCTTTCCTGCAACAGTCAATTTTAGCATTTACCAAGTGATAGCAATGCATTGCTTACGAGGACACATCCTTATACAAAATCAAGAAGCTTTACTTATATAATCAAAAGTTAATGTTGACTAATATAGCACCTAGTGTAATAACCAAGAGCAGATTATACAGCACCTAGAATAATAATCAAGAGCAGTTTATCACTTCCAGTTGGATATTCTGCGGGCACTCTGGTGAAATTTTAAAAAACAACCCAAAAAAAACATATTTTTCTTGTCACAAGAAGGATCTTTAACATGCTAGTTGAGGTTTGACAAAGGTAGACACTACAGTTTGATTTGTTGGAAAAGTTTAGGAGCTACAAGGCTGTCTAAGCTTCATTCTATCAAAATTTGACCAATCCATATGGTTAGTTAATACGCATAAATGAATAAGTGAGATGTAACTGAAACCAAAGGTGGAGTTATGAAGCATATGCTTGCAGCAACCTCTAAAGATTTACAAAAAAATGCAAAGTTTGGATAAGACATCCAAACTTTACTTTGGTATGGGTAGAGAGATAATAGGTTAACTCAAGATCTTAGAGTAATCTTTTACAGTTGTTGCTGCGGCTTCTTTTTACATTTCATTTAGTTATTGAGCTGTTAGATTAATTAAGTAATAATTTCCTAAAATTTTATGCATCAGGGTATGATCAAAAATTCAAAATTCTCTGCTTGTGGGCGGTAGTTAGGTTAATGGGTCTTCCTTTTGGCTCAGATATATTACCAACTAATTTGTGTCAACAAAAGATTTGGTTATTTTCTTCATCAGGAATCTAAACCCTTCTAGGATTGAAGACTGCTGGAGTCAAGATACCTGCTTTTACATAATACTTTTATGAAAAATTTTAGTAATTAAGCTTTCGATTGTGTGATGGAATCACCCAACAATTGATCCTAAATCTTTTTCCTCTTTCTTCTTCTTCTTCTAATAATTCCTGGATTAGTATTCCCAGCCAAAGAAATAATAAATTACAATAATAACAGCTTACTTATTTTGTTTCTCAGACTCTACCCAAGCATTATCCTTACAATTCCTGGTTCTACACAGGTTTCACCCTTAAGCCATCAAATCAGAATGACAACAATCAAAAACCCTGCACTTGCCTGTCCTACATCATAAAGGTAACACCCATGTTTTGACAAAAGGAAAGACAAACAGAAAGGGAAAAAAGAAAAGAGCAAAGAAGAAAAAGAGCTATCAACCATTACAGGACAAGGTGAGGGGACATCACCTTGTCATGGGAAGGGAAACAATACAATTTAAGCAGAAATAGTTACAAGGGGCAAGATAAAGACCAAAATGATTAAGTATGTTCACTGAGATTAAACAAGACACCATGCACTGACTTTTTTTTAACTTGTAAAGCTGTATGGCAGAATATGATTTGACTGAAAACAGGAAGTAGTTGGGATGTGACCCACTGTTGACATCATACATCTCCCTAATCTGAACCCGCTGTTAGAATCTCATTTTGAACTAACATCAGGTCCTTCCGTTGGGTTGTTCCTTATATCCCATTAAAATATCCATCCCCCACTATTTTGCTAGACCTATCATTCAACAAGTTGGTAATCTTCTAGTATCGCATAATGTAGAAGGTCCAACAATTATGAAATCAATAATGAGTGAAAAATAGCCACACTTGATTAAATACAAACCATTCCCAGAAAATCAACAAGCTGATAGAACTTACTTGTGCTGTCCCATGCCATGAAGCAGTAGCCCATGTAAGTGATATGCTTTGGAGAACCTATGAGAAAAGCATTAAAATTGTGTAGTATAACTCACAAGACGGTTTCACATGTGGAAGTCAGGCAGCAGAATATCAATGTTTATATATAGGCAACATGGTCCAAAGAGAATGCCTACCTCTTGTCAATACTTAGAACTTGTTGAAGGCACTCCAAAGCTTTCGCTGAATTTGCGAGGTCTTGGTAGAACTGCCAAGGAACCACAAATCCATTACAACAATACAAGAAAAAGCTGCTTGATGCAGAAAACTAATTATACTGAACAAACAGTATGCATAGGTTAGATATATAAATAAGCTGATAGAACACGTTCAGAAATGTGCACTGCTGCCTAACTTTGGAAGTGGCAATATCAAAACTTGTTCCACGCCTATATAAATACCGCCACAGATTGCTAGTAAAGACCATGTATCCTGTTCTTGACAATTGAGGGTGACATTCCATAACAATGAATCACTTACAAGCATCTGAGCTGCTGCTTCATGGTTACCTGGGTAAGATGAGCCCATGCCTCAAGGAAATTTCGATCAAGTTGGATTGCTTTCAAATGTGCCTCCTCAGCCTTTTTATATTCACCAATCGATGATAATGCTGAACCCTATAAGTCAATGTCCACCAAATTAGAGTTAAAAGAGCATGAACCAATTCAATTTAAGGCACAGCAAGGTAAGCTGTTCAGTTGTTGATACAAGCTAGTTCAATGGGTAAGATTTATTGAGATGATAAAGAAGGATTGGAGTAAATATACTATTTAAAAGAGAAAAACATTAAGGGGGAAAAAAGGTAAGATGATGAATACGAACCAAGTATGTATATGCAGACTTGTTCTCCTTATCAAGTTTCACACATGCTGATAGGTCTTCTACAGCAGCATTGAAATCCTTAAATTTGAAATTAACAATTCCTGCAATAATTACAATCTCGCATATTCTTAAGCCCAAGAACAGCAGAACTTACAGTATCCTCTTTTTGTGTCCCAATTAAGACTAGATGTAAAGAGCGACATAGAGCATGAACACAGAAACTTACACAAATACTTGGTGCTCTTGGTATTTGGTATTTATTATACTTGTCATTATTGGAATTAATTCATTGGCTAGCTTGAAAGGTTTATAACTATTTGAATGCTTTAGCCATTAACTATCTTTTAGCTTCAATTTATTTCATGGGTCAATTGTTAATTTTTACCCAATTGTTCTTATTTGAGGGATGGCATGTTCTCTCCCTTCTCCCTGGGGATTGAGTTATTGATATTCTGACTAGGTTATTATCCTGATACAGTTTATTTGACATTCTTCTAACTCATGTATTTCTTACCTGTCACATTTACACTGCATTAAAAAGCTGCTACGATTATTAGAATGCATAACTTGGCTCTTAAGAAATTTTACAATAAAAAATAGCAGAAACCATCAGTAGTAAATGTTTCGAATAAAAAATTCCTTCTTTCATGAAATTTAATTAAACAGAAAATTAGCAGATAAAAAATGGAAAGGAGAGTGTAAAGTTAGTAACACCAAAATGAGAAAATGGAGTAAATGATACACACAGTCAAAAAAAAAAATTTGGTTCAATAGTTACCCCTTTCGTGTAATATATCTGGTGAATTTGGCTCAAAATCCGATGCCTTGGTCAAGTCTGCAATGGCCTGGTTTCAAGAGGCAATAAAAGAGACCTGTATTATTGGGAATTATGACGAGAACTAACCTTATCATTTATATTATTTCACAATTGAAAATTTTGGAAGCCTTGTACAAAGCATTGAAACTATTTCCTAGTTGTTTCAAAAATAACAAGCACAAACTATTACTTAATGTTGATCATCTCTTTGAAAGGTTGGTAATGCAAGTTTCTCGTAAATATTTCAGATGTTGCACATAAAGTTAATCTGCAGTGCTTAATAACAGAAACAACACCTAATGAACAGTAATAACACTTTTGCACATCATATAATACACCTTAGTAACAGTAGTTACCAACTTATTATCCCAAAAACAAAGATCAAAGGACATTGGTAAAGACACTGGCAGCTGAATTTTATTTGGGTTAGAAAGACTCTGAGATTTATGAATAGGTATATCCACTCACCTCAGCAAATTCACCTAAGGCAGCTCGAGCCTGCCCTCTCCGTTTCCATGCCTCACCAGCTGATGGGTTCGAATGAATGGCCTAAAACATTAACCAAATAAGCCACTCAGAAGAAGAAGCCAATATACATTTTACACATGTTGGGTGCTGATTATTCAAGTACCTTGGTAAAATCAGCAATAGCAGCTTCAAGTTCTCGCTGGAATGCATATGCTGTCCCTCTTCCTATTAGTGCCTCGGGATACACAGGGTCCTCTTTAAGTATCTGTGAACAATATTTAAACTTGAAAATGGCCCAAAGACAGGACCCTGGTGATCAACCCTACCCCATCCCACCCATCCACCTCCCAAAAACATGTCATAAATGAATAAAATACATGAACCAGAAAGACAAATCAAACAGTACAGAAAAACATTAAGGTAACTCATAAGATCCAATATTTCACCTGGTTAAATATGGATATGGCAGAAGCATACTTGCCTTCATTAACCTGGAAAAGAAAAAAGATAGTAATAATAAATGGACAACATTGATGAAAACATTAATGATATTTGTACAAACAGTAATTTTCCCAGACCACATGACCAAATACCAAAACGCACCTGAGCTATACCCCTTGATAGCCGAAAATCTACACTAATCGATTTGGTTTTTGAAATTTTAGTAACACAGAACTTTTTATTTCTCTTAGCTCCATCACTCAATTCTTTAGGCAAATCAGATTTACTACTCAGCTTGATGCAAACTTCAGTACTGCCGCTAGATTCACTGACACTTAAAGATTCACTGCAAGATTCAGATGAAGTACCTATGTCTTTAAATGATTCAGAGTCAGAACTCAGTTTATCATGATTATCATGAGTTCCATTCATCTGACTATCATGCATTTTATTTAATCTGCCGTGCTCACTGCAGCCATTCCCTGTATCATAATTATCATCAGACTTTCTGTAGATCTTAGAAGCATCCCTTGATTCACAGCTTGTTTTTGATTCATCATTTAAATCATATAGATTCTCAGGAGATTCATTCGAATTGCCATTGATATAAAGTCCAGATTCAGATACTGACATAGAAGACATTCCCCTGGCTTTATCACTTATTTCGTTGCACAAGTTGGAATTATTGCTAGACTTGCTGCAGGCCTCAGATGCATCCCTTGACTCGCCACTTATATTAGAGATATCAGATTTATTGCCATTGTCACTTGTTCCACTTATTTTACCATTGACATGTAGCGCTGATTCAGACACAGTGAAGGATGACCCAGAATCAGTAACATGGTTTTCACAAGTAACACTTCTGTCTTGTTTTGCAGCTCTCAAAAGCTCTTCAAGTTCTAGCAATTGCTTCAGATCTGTAGACTGATGCAATGCATGATCATATCCTTTCTCCCAAACTGAGAGAGCCTCCTCTTTCCTACCCAAAGTAGAAAATGCACGACCTAGGTGACAGTAAATGATTGATTCAATTACAAGATAGTGCCAAGCTCTTAAGATTGTCTCATTTTACGGTCTAATTGCGGGTAGATGAGAACAATTATAATATAACCAATTATTGGAAAGCATAAATTGTACAAGGACGAATGCACAAAATAACAAAAATACTTTATTATCTTGGCACAGCCACTAAAAATTGCACATGTCACATATATAGCCAAAAATGAAGATTTTCTTATGCAAGCAGAGGTCATGTGAACATAATTTTTTTAGTTTCGTCATACCATACACAAATGTGACCACGTCATTCCACTATGTTTACAGTTTCCGATAATTAAAAAACCTGGCTTAATTTTTAATTTCAAAAATACAATAAAGTGCAAAGTTTGCCTCTAGGTACAATATTAGTAACTAGTATCAATTTTTATTTCGCTACACATATAACCGTGCCTCCTAGATGCCGGAAAAAACTATATATTCAACAAAACCTTAATAACATGGCTTCTCCAGCCCTAGTAAATGGCATGAGCATATCTAAATCAGTATTAGCAATATACATGGCCGCTATGCCCAACTAACCAAAATTAAGACAATGAAATAATAAAGTTGGGGTTTTGAAAAAAAAATGCTAGCTAAATCATTTCTCAACAACCGTTGAACTACAACAATTCCAAGGCATCTTGCTCAAAACTTAAGACAATAAAGAGATCATTAATAATAGGCATGGATTTGAAAAAGTGAAAGAGAACAATGAATTTCAAAAACTAGCAAGAACTCCATGTGCACAGATATCAAGTCATGAAAAAATCAATCACTCAGCAATGCCAATATTGATTCAAATGCACAGCATGATCTATTAAAAAAACAATGGAGCAGCTAAATAAACTAAATCAGTAAAGAAATAGAAAATCAAGTGTAACGGACTCAACAGTGGCTTCTAGCACCGGTCAAACCATTCATTTGAGGATCAACTACAGATTTAGTTGTCAAATACTTCCACAATTAAAAATCCATTACCTAAAAGAATAATTGAAACGGCACAATTCTAAGTGAAACAGCACAAAAATAGGAGAATTGATGAGATAGATAGAGAAAGAGAGACCTTTGAGAATGTAAGCTTGGAGAACCGTAGGATCAAGCTGAAGGGCCTTGTCACAGTCCCTAATTACATGCTTGTGTAGCTCCAGTTGACTATAACAAAACGCTCTGTTGCTGTAACCAAACAATAATCCAAATTTTTCACATCACACAAAAATTCAATGAACAAGCAATATAAATTGAAGATCAATTGGGCTCAAATTGGAAATTAATTATATGCAATTGAAAAAATGCACGGACCAGATGTCCTGGGTTACACATGACTGAGCGAGAAGCGAGTCGAGGACTCGGATTGCCTTCGACCAGTTTCGTGAGCTGCATAGCTTGGCTAGTTCAACTCGCTCTGGAATAGCTGAGGCCGAGGACGAGGCCATAACTGAGTCAACGCGAACGAGTTCGTCAATTTCACAGATCGGTTTATGTTCTACGAGATTAATTCCCTCTGTGTTTTGTGCTGTATATTTCTACGATGTTAAGAGTGAGAGAAGGGTAAAATGGGGATAAGAAAAAATATACTGTCCGGACGGTGACGAAGAAGATTTGGGAAAGAGGAGCAAAACAACGGTGGACAATGGTGTTGAAATCAAGGGCTACACTTGTGAAAATGACCAGACGTGATTGGTTGCACTTGACACTTCCTTCTGGTGATAACACAATTCTCATGTTTTAGGCCAAATCTAATTTAAACATCGATAATATTACAAAGATTATCATTTTTAATTAAAAATATATATATATATCAAACACCGCTTAAAATAAATTTTAATATATTAATATCATATTTTTGAATTTATATAAATTATATAACGTACATCACTTTATCAACAAAACGCTCCCCTTTTGTTCATGTCTATAGTCTAACACAAGTGCGTTTGGTACAAGGCATAAGCTTTGGGATTGGGATGATTTTCAAAGAGTTATAAGTTGGCATGAGTAATCTTGGTTCACATGTTATATTAATACAAGCCTACATCATAAAAGATTACTTTTTCTTCCTAAGAGTACTTGTAAATAAACTGTTTCCATCAATACGCCATAATTACAAAGATGAATAATATGTATAATTCAATTTTATTCCATCGCATATTTATCAATACGAAATTAAGACATGGAATTTTATTATCAATTTTTAAAAGATATTAATTTAGTTTATGTTGACGAAACAGGTTGGGGTGCATCCAATTTAAACCGAACCTTATGCCATGGACAAGCACCTTGTATAGTTCTTACAAAATTTTCAATTTACATTGATGTACCGTCTCGTTCTTTTCTAACCAGGATTTTTGTAAAATATATTCTTACAGAAGAAAACGAGTATCCATGATTTGCCCGCCCCATGCACGCACAGACTACTTTGAACAGTTGCAGTACAAAATGGCACAGACAAGAAAATCTATGAGTTATTTCCGGAGTAGGACAGCCATACAACTTTTTTGCCATGCGATGCCTCCTAAATTGTTGTGGATGATCCAGAGAGACGCTAGCTGATTATGCAAGCAAGGTTTTCAAAGATTCTTTGCCGACGGAGGAGAAAAGAGCAGCAGAAAAAGCTTTCCTATAGCGGCTTCGAGTTGAAGAAAGAAAAAACACTAGACCTGTAGACCGCCATGTTTCAAAAACCAAAAAAAAAAACGATGTGCATTTTGGAAGCCCACACTCAATCCATATGTAAGTTTGAGCCTTTACCCAGTCCATACCTAGGATTTTCTTGCCCCACAATGCGATTGGACCATCACGCTGATCCAAGAGAACGCACTTATTGACATTTATTGAAGAAATATCCCTCTTCAAGTAAATACTAATGGCATACAAGGCCTGCCTGAGTTGCCCTGAGCTTTTCGTAACTCGTAGATATTCTCGTGTCGTTTGACGAATTTAATTTTAGATTAAAAGTTAAAGTTCATTTTAAAATTCTAACCATTTGTCCATGTCGCCTGTCCACTTCTAATCGCATTCCAACACATTACAATCATATTATACTTCTTACTGAATTGATATCTTGATGAGCATTAAGAAACATGATGAAACTTGCTCAGCTTCAGTCAAAGAAGGCGTGGCTTGCCAATGGCCACTTTGCCACCATGATTGAACATCTGGTCTTGCTCTTGTCTCCTTGATCTTCCCCTGACAAAAAACTCGTGTCTCCGCACCTTCGGACATTTTTAGTTATCTCTTCTGCTTCTTATAATTCAATTTGGAATTTCAACATAACAGAATAACAAGGTTTAAGCTTCAAGCACCCAAATCAACTTGCAGGGAACCAAGTTACCACGTGAGCACATTCGACCTTAAAGTCCCAAGACAATAAGTATAAGCCCAACCAACATCTTAATTATTCAATACAAACCAAGAAAACGTGCTTTATATTTGTTTCGGATTATAAAACCATAAAATTATTGTGCAATGTTATAACGAATGTGCCTAAGAAGCACAGGAATAACAACATCCGGCGAGCTCAACTGGGGCAAATGGCCCTCGCTCGACATGACTTCGACAATGGAATCACCAGCAAGATTCTGATGTAGATATTCGGAGACCACAACGGGCACGGCCAAGTCCTTCATGCTTTGAATTATGTGACATGGAACGGTGACTAGGCTGAGAATTTGCCTCATGTCACTTTGGAATATGACTTCTGCAACACTCAAGGCAATGTCTGGTCTCATGTTGAACAGAGTTCGGCTGAATTCTTGAACCGCCACCGAGTCCATGTCCCCGCCCACAGCTAGTGGGGCAAATCCAGAGCACCATGCCTTGTAATTTGACCTCATCGCTTCGAATAGCTGATCCAGGTCCTCTTGCTCAAATCCTCCATAGTAATCCACATCATTCAAATACCTGTTAACAAATCAAGTCAAAAAAAAAAAAAAGAAGAAAAAGGATATTCTCCTAATTTTAGTAACTAAAAATCAAAATGCCTACCGAAATTATACAAGACTAATCTTAGGTTTTACTTCTAAAGAATAATTATCCTATATATTCTATACATTCAGGCCAGAGGTTAAAAGAATTCGCCCTTTTTAAAAACGAAAAAGGAAGTAGTAAGGTGACATAAAGATTAAAAATAAAAAATGAATGACATAAAAAAAACTTAAAATATATGATTCTGATGCTAGTTGAAAACGACATTGGATCTGCTCTTCTATTAATGATGCCAATAAATAATTATAAGAAGCAAGCCATAGTAATAGAAGATGATAAAATAATCAGTAATTTAACGACCCTCATTGTTAAACAAATTAAACGATGAACTCTACCTCAGCAAAGTACGATTTGAGGCGTTAAAGAAATCATTGCGTTTGAAAATGACATGCGGGAAAGAGTTTACCTCGGAGACCCAGAGATCATGACGAGTTTGGTGAAGAGATCAGGGCGGGAGATGGAAGCGACAGCGCCAATCATGGCGGAAACGGAGTGACCAACAAGAATACACGACTCAATTTGCAACTCCTCTAAAATAGCAAGCAAAGCATACGCATAACCTTCAATCGTGGCGTATCTGTTAAAATCAAAGTACTCCGGGTTGGTGGTGCCGGCACCCATGTTGTCGTACATAACAACACGGTAATCAACGACGAGATGCGGTACGAGGTGCTTCCACACGGACTGATCGGTGCCGAAGCCATGAGCCAAAACAATTGTTTGCTCGCCTGAGCCCACGATCTTGATGTTGTGAGCTTCTTCAATGGCTCCCATTTCTTCTGTCTTTCGCTGACTCGGATGTGGAATTATGCGTTGTGTGCTGGTTTCCGTATGAACTGCGAATCCCCTTTTTCGCAGGTACGGCTGCTTTTAAAGGGAGTTGACGCGGGATGTTTCAGACCACATGTCAGTGACGATACTTCCTGATAAGACTATTGGGGTTCTTACTGAATACGTGAGGGTCTACGGTAGTCCTCTGATTATCAGTCGATATATTTGAATCAAAAACGGTTGGTAGAGGAATGTCAGGCGATGAATGGTTTTGGGATTGGCTGGTATTGTATTTGTATATATATGTACAAGGTACAAACACTTTCGCTTGGTGGCTAGAAATTATGAACCGACCTCCACAACTAAATTTGACATAACTGGTGTCGAAGCCAGAGACATCAAGGACCTTCTACGAGTTCGTTGGTTAACGAAGGTTGAGTCCGATTGTTGTTAAAACCGGATGGTTTATTAAAAGAGGGAATTTTAGGCATCACGTTGCTGCCACAATATTCATGTTGACAAAATAACTCTTTTATTAAAATTCAGAGAATTGTTTTCCATTCCAAGCTCACATTTTTCGTTTTTCAATTTATTTATATTCTTTATTAGTTTTATATCCAAAAAATTATTAAATTACAAATGTATTTATATATAAAGGATGAATAATAAATAAAATTTTATTATTATTTTTAGAAAAAATTTAAGATGGTGAGAAATATTAAAGTCATTTACTAAAGAATACACATTAAAAGTTATTTAATGATAACATAATTATAATTTTAAACCCTTAACTAGCTAGATAGACAAAATAAAATGCCATAAAATTACATAATTATTAAATAAATAATAAGACATAATTATTAATCATGTTAAATTCTAAAATATAATATAAGTTATTATCATGTAAATCTATTTATAATATAATTAATTATTTGAATAGTTTTATTGTCCTAATTCATCAATGATTTAATAAATTTAATTTTTATTTTTCATATCTTTTAAAAAAATTAGTTATATTAATTACTTTTTAAAAAGTATTTAATTATTTTTAAAATAAATTTCAATGGTATTCAAGTAGA
Source organism: Swietenia macrophylla (assembly GCA_032401905.1). Taxonomy (NCBI): domain Eukaryota; kingdom Viridiplantae; phylum Streptophyta; class Magnoliopsida; order Sapindales; family Meliaceae; genus Swietenia; species Swietenia macrophylla. The sequence goes on along the minus strand of CP135586.1, from coordinate 3,287,980 downwards.
TGGTACAGTATATATTATAGAAATATATTATAATACAACAAAAATAAATATTAAAATAGGTGGTACAATTGCAACTTGTTTAATTATTTAATAATTATATTGAATTATAGTTTTTTATTCTTAACACAATTTTTAAAGGGATCGAATCCAAATTAATATCTATTTAACACGATATGAATATAATATGATAAGTAAACGATATAAGAATATGATCAAACTTAAACCAAATTCAAACTAAAATCTAAGGATCAAAATATCTTCCATGTTAGGCTGAAGAAGAGAGGAAGTCAACAAAAACTAAAGTTCTTTCTTTTTGAAAAACAAAGAATATTTATTTATTTTTTTTATACTTTTGATTAATATAGTTTTTACTGTCCTAAGCATCAAAAAAAAGATATCACTATGACACCTCATTTCACCTATGTTTGTTTTACAATAAAGTAAAGGCTGAAAAAATTTATTAAAGGAAGGCTTTTAAATCAAGAAGAATTCATCTTACTACATAAAGAAATTTGCGTGTTGGCATCAAATGAAAAATTGGTAATAACAACTAATGTTATTTACGGGGACAAAACAAAAATGTCAACCTAATATGAATACTAAAAATATTAATCTTGAAACCTAAAAAACGAATTATGAAATCCAACAATTTGAATTAGAATTCAAATTCTAAAAAAGTTAAAATTTAGATTAAATAGTTTTGACTAAATGCTTAAAGAAATCAAGAACCAACGGTAAAAATTTTAATCTTATAATTCACTAATCACGAATCAAAGTATTAAAAAAAATAAAGGGTTTAAACACCATAATAAAAATTTCTTAATAAGTTAATAACGTTCCTTAAAGAATAAAAAAAAAGAGTAATTCTCACAATCTTTATTTAATAAAATATATATATTTTTTACAATATTATCTAAGCAACTTTATGTAAGGCTTATAATTAAAACTTAAAATTTCTAATCTAAAATAATTATTAATAAAAGTCTTAATTTAAAATAATTAGAAAGAAAAGTTTTAATATAAAATAATTAATAATAAAAATTCTAAAAAATTTTTGCGCATAACAATTTGATCAATTACAAGTTCATTGATGTAGATCTTAAATATTATTTAACCTAAATTTCTTGAGTTAATCCATTAAGTGCTACTTTACTTTTCTTTACTCTTACCTTTATAATTGATTCAATTGTTACATGCAAAGAATTCTTGTGAGTTTATTGTTAATTTTCATCATCCATCCTCTTCTAAAAAATAATCAACCTCAAATCGTCACTTATATAAAAAATAGAAAAATTAAAAGTAACACTAACATTATATTCACCTAAAAGATCCAAATTATACTTATTATTGTCTCCCTTATGATGTAATTTAGACCTTCTTTAAGCTGAAAATCTCTTTTACTTCATATGTACCTAAACCCAATTACCAAGTTTATAGATAATTTTTCTACTATCTTAATTGGTTTTAATCACATATTGTTTGTTCCTTTTTTCAATATATTACTAAACACTTTCATGTAGTTCTTTCACCATTTTAGCTTTTTTTTTTTATCATAAAGACTATTTCTTTCATTAATAGGTAAAGACAACAAATCTAAAGGTATTAAAGGATTAAAACTATAAATTTTAAATGGTAAATGATTCGCAATAGTATGTATAATGCCTTGAAAAATATCTAATAAATATGTGAATATTATAAAATACGTGGATATCTATCAATTTTTAAAAGAATTAAATTATAAAAAAATAGATAAAATTGTATAATTTTGAATATTTCTAGTTCAAATATAATTTAAAAAAAAAATTGAGGTCATTTTGTATTTTTTAAAAATTTTTCCTATAAATACTCTATTATTTTTAGAAATTTTAAATGTATCCTACCTTTCACTCTCCTCTCTATTATGAGCATTGCTCCAATGAATTCTTTTTTAACTTTCCATTGATACTATTTTTGAACCACACACTTTACTTGATGTTACCGTTTCATCGTAAACTTCACATAAATTTAACTTTCGACAAGCTAGTAAATCATGTTTAAACTTTTGAAAATTTTTTAACTTAAATTTTTGTATTTATATTATATTAAAATATTTAATATCCATATCCTATCAATAATCGTTGAAAATTATATATTTGATATCTGTATTTATATCCTATCAAATAAATTAAATATTTTTATATATTCAAAAATTAGAGATATCAACTTTCAAATTAGAATTTGAATTCAAATTGAATTTTAATGCTTTTATTAAGCCAAACTAGGGTTTGTATGATATGAATTTCATTTGTAATTGATTTCAAAGTAAAATATTACATTAAAATCATCTACATTATAAATGACATCTATCATCATTTATAATGAAAATTTACATTTGAAAATGAATTAAACAACAACATAATACTCAATTTAAAATTATCAATACTTTGTAAAAACTTATTATTTATTGATAAAGAATTGAAACAAGAAAAATATATTAAATAATAACATAATACTTTAGGATTAAATGAAAAATTAAGATTATATTTTTTTTTATATTGTGGCGATTAGGTATAAATGAGTTTATTACAATTTAATAAATTTTATTTATTTTTAAATGGATATCAAATATCCAATAATCAAAACCGTATTTGACTGAAATTAGTTTCAGATACTTATTTTAATATTCATAATCTATCTAATATCTATTAAATTTTAAATATATAATTTATTTCGGTTACATATTATTAAATTTTCATAATATTCAACCAAATTACCATCCTTAATAGTGAACACCTTAATATCCCACCATTGTTCACGTCGACGACATTGATTGTAAATCTACAAGTACACTCTTTGGTAATGGCCTATTGTGATTATTTCTATTACCAATATAAAAGTTGTAGTTTAATCCTCTGTATGTTAGAGTATTTTATAAGTATACTCCTTGAAAAATATTAAACGATAATTTTATTTTAAATGTATATAAATACTCATTTTAGTCATATATTTGGCTTTGAAGAAAAATTTATTTTTATGCGAGACTATTAATTATAATTATTTATTTTAATATTTTATATTAATGATTTTGTCCTTACCTTTGTTATAAAATTATAATTACACCTTTTGTGAATAACTCAAAGACTCTAAGAGGTCAATATAAGATAGAAAATTCTATAAAGTCATTATAAATTTGAGGATTCTTCTAAAACTCATAGGTTTGTTATGTTGAATTAAAACCTACTCACAAGCTTGCCAACAGAGTTAAAAGCCTTTACGAGTTCGATCGAGAATCCATAGTTTGCCAACCTAAATAAAAGTTTGCTCATAGTCTCACCAATAATGTTAATAGCCTATGCAAGTCTAAAAATCTATAAATTCGTCAAATTGAATTAAAAGTTACTAGGTCACCAAAAAAGTTAAAAACCTACATTGACCTGAGAATCCTCGTATGCTTATTCAAGTCTAGCAACTCTATAAAGCTTATACTGGCTCAATTACTCATAAGGCTAAATATAGTTTTAAAGGATAAAAGGCATAATAATTAGACATAAATCTTAAGAACTATTTCTTTTATTTTTAGTATCATATTGATAACTCGTTGACATTAGAAGCTATAAGGTTGTTGTAGAATGTGATTTTTACTGAGAATTTTAGAAATTAGTTGCTCCCATAATTAGTGAGTTATTATGTGAATTAATTATAGCTCATAATCAAGGAGTTATGAGTAGTAAGAAGTTATTAATTGTAGGGGTTATTAATATTTATATCTACTTATAAAAAAGAAAAGATAAAGCAGAAAAGAGAATAGAAATGAGGAGAAATGCTCTAAGAGAGAGAAAGTCAAGTGAAACTAAATTTTGTTCTTTTCTAAAAGGAGTGGCTTAAGTATTAGAAGAGGTGTGGCTACCATATTTTACCTCACTTATGTTTGTTTATAATAAACTAAAAACTAAATAAATTATTAGAAAAAACTTTTAAATTAAAAAAAATTTATCTTCTGAGATAAAAAAATTCGCATGTCAACGTTGAACGAAAAAAATTAATTTTAATAATTATTATTATTTTACTATACAATTAAAAAAATATTATCATTGTTGGAAACAATTGTAAATATTAAAATTAGTTAAAAGTTAAAAAAAAAAAAAGAAAAAAAATTTATTCTTATTTAAGTAATTTAGCCTTATTATTGTTATTTACATTTTAATTACACAAAATAAAAAAAAAATTGTAACGATCGACTACAAAGCGATACGTTAACATTCCGGCAACCAATAATCAAGGAACTTGCACCACGACACTCATGACACATCATAGAAAAGACGTACAATGTGAGACAGAGCGACACGTTAGCATTATCGGAAGCCGGGACCAGGCGACTAAGCTGAGTGAAGGAATGGGAATCTACAAACCTTTAGCCCAAAGTCCGATATCAGTTGTCGAATCCACACCTTTCTCAAAAGTGCACGCCACAAGTACGGTAATCGCCATACCCGAAAAAAGGGGATTCGATGTACTCTCGCTAGGGCAACCAAGCGGAAAATTACAACCGCCACGTAAAGATGTAGGACAGTGGACCAGCGTCACCTATCGCCTCATCCATTGGAATCTGAAGACACTGGCGCGGAGAATGGCATATGATCTACAAATTTTGCCCTATACTATATAGAACTTGGCCCAGGGTCCCGTATTTGATTTTTATATGATACGTCTAGGTATAAAGAAGATAGATTACGTAATTGACACGGGGATACGGGGAATAAAGAGGAAACTGTCTTTAAGATTGGTTGTTAGAGTAGGGTTGGATAGACGAGACACACTAAGATGACACGTCCGCAGACCTGGTCCAAAAGGTCCACCGCCTTAACTTGCGTTGTTAGTCGCCTGAAACACGACAATGTTTATTTACATTGATTTTGTCGTTTCTCAATTATTGTATTAGATAATAAAAGGGGTGTGAAATTGAACCCGGAACCTAACCCAGACGAAAAAGCAGCAGCAGGCAGCATCACATTCATATTCATAATCAGAGAACACAAAGCAGTGGACCATCTGATTGAGATACTCCAGCCAATTCCAAAGACAATGCTTTAAATGCTAAACAGCTCGGACAAGATAGGACCTACTGTCAAGGAAAAAATAATAAGCATCATATCAAATTCTGCTTTAAGAGCTCAACATCTGGTTTATTTGGCAGGCCCTGAAAGTTACTGCAGCACCGAAAGCTGAGGGGGAGGGGTTGTTTGGATGCGTTTATGAAACGGTTTTCCGTTTTCAAATACAAAAAGGGGCACCAGAGAACGTGTTTGGCAAGTTGTTCTCCGAAACTAACACCACCACCCCCCACCCCCATTTTTTAATGTTCTCAGAACTATAAATTCTTTCCCAGAATCAGATTTCTTTGTTGCTAGCAACAAGCCTAGGAAGATTTCCTACCAATTTTTTCACTGTTAACGATATTAAACTATTGAATTTCTACTGGAAGTGACACTAATCTATGCAACATTGATTGAGTCCATACCAGCTGATTTTACCTGTTGACATCAATGACCTATACATCCAGAAAACGTTTCTTACATTGAGTGATAGATGTACAGACACATAGATGTGTAACTAAGACAAATGTTGAGATTGATGTCACATATCAGATGATATAAGTAATGCACCATACACTTGATCTGAAATCTTCTTATGCTTTCGAAAAATATGATGCCAAAAAAGCAATTAATTGTTACTTTATAAAGACACTTTCCAAACAAAGGTAACAATAAACGTGAAAGGCAGCAGCAGCTTTCTCACTCACGAGTTTCTTTACAACCACCCCTTCCAATGATTATTATTCCAAAATCCTACCTCATGCTGTAAATGGAAAATGTGATCTACTTATAATTATAATTAGCATTGTTCTATTCACAAGCCAGCACATTCCAGGAGCCAGTAATTTTATTCAGGTAAAAGCAGGAAGAGAATCATCTGCTTCATCTGAATTAAGAGAGAAGATATCAACTGGAGCACTAGTGATGTCAACAAGGCAATGATCTTTGATACTGCCATTTGATGAACCCGAAGGATGATCTAGATATATCACAACAACAGTGATATCATCATGGAAATGGCGCCTTGTGCCTTTTTGAATTCTTTTTAAGTCCTCATATCTCATTTCTCTTTTCCTTGCAGCCTCAAGCATGGCAGCTCTCACCAATCGCTTTGCGATTCCCTACCAAAAAGAGTTTAAAGAAAATGTTAATTTCTTGTCTCAAGACTGGTTGATTCCAAGCAACGGGTGGTATAAGTAACAAAGGATAAATATGAAGCGTTTAAAATTAAGTTTATTGGTTTATCTCAACATTGAAATCAATATAACCTAATGTGAGATAGATATTTGCACAAGTGTTAGCAGAGGCCATACTACTCTTGGGCTTCTTGAAACAATTTCAACAGCTGTTTCATCACTTAGTTGCTCCCAAAGACCATCTGACGCAAAGATTAAGAACAAGTCCTCAGGCTTCAGCTTCCGAATCAATATTGAGGGTTCTGCTGTCATCACCGGCCTTTTCAGAGAAACCAGTGATCCAAAATGCGAGTAAAGAGGATCTCTACTGAACTCAGGTTTCTTCAAATAGACATCCCCAATTGATCTTGAAACCTATAAGGTGAAAGTGTTACATAAAGCCTAAAGAAAAAATGCTACTTGATTATGATTAGAAAATTCAAAACCAATTGATAAGAAACTGGTAACCAGTTAAGGTAAATGGTCCTTCATGTTATCATGAATAACGGACTCCATGTGACTCGCTTGAAACCAGAAGGATCCAGAAGAAAAATGAGATGTCACCTAAGGCCTTAGCCACAAAAATGATATTATAGCTCAAGGATGGAAGTCACATGGATCACAAATTTGTATACTGTCTGCAAATGTGCATTCCACCTATGCTTACTGGTACTGTCACAGTACCAAGTTCTTTATGTCCTCACATGAATCTTAACATTCATGCAAGATTATTTTTCTTCTTTTTATTAAGAGATGTAGATTGATAATCTTCAAAGGTAATGTTGTTTAAATTCTTTGTAAATTTCAAACATGCTCTTTGCGATAAATTTGTTTAGTAGATTTATGAACGTAATACAGAGAAATCATAGTTTTGCAGCAATAGAGTTTAAGAACAACATTAAAAATGGCAAAGGCTGTATGGTGCAAATTACAAGGGACGAAAATTAACATACACCAGTATTAAGTTATATCAATTTCATAGTTTTCAAAGCATATAATTTCTTCTAAACACAAACTGAACCAGTTCCACTTATATGCACTAGTCTAATTCATCTTATAAGGCACTGTATACAGATCAGTAAATTAACATAAACCATATCAAAGCGGCTGTGCAGTCAAATTCTGATAGCAACTTTAAGCAATCACAAGTTTCGGCATAATCTACAATTCTCCACACTAAAGCAGCTTCTTCAATTTCTCCTATGTGTACATCTAAATCCAGCTAGAAGAAATCATAATTAATACTGAGCTACAATAATAATCCATCAGATGATGAATTGTTCACCATTAACCATTTTTCAATAACTAAGACAATTAACAAAATCAAAAGCAATCAGAAAAAAAGTACCTGAATTATACCCTTAATTCGCCAAACTCCACGTGTGAAAACCACAATGTGAGAATCGTCAGGATGAAGTGCTTCAACTTCCTTCCTCACCGCCTCAACACCCACGTTATGATCAACAGACAACCGTTCCGCCAACACCCGAGTATGTTTCCGGTTTTCGGACTGTCTTCGACCTAACACAGCCCTGGAGTCTCCAAGATTTGCCACATATAAGACATCTTTTGTAATGGCACCAACAAGACAACATGAACCAACCGAAGCAATGCGTGGCCGAGCTGGCCATGATCGCTTCACTAAATGCAAAAATTCCTCTTCTGTTGCATCAAATGCCCTTCTTATGACATCTGCTGATAATCCACCTTGCTCTGTTGCAAACTCTGAAATGAAAAATTCAAATAAAAGAAGAAAACACAGTTGTAAAAATGGTCTTTTACTAAATAATTAATTAAGCCATAATACCAATAACCAGATCCTCTGGCATCTGGGGTTGACTTAAAGAGATTCATTTTAATTTTCGAGGGTCCAAAATAACAGAAAATCAAGAAGTCAAAAACCATTTTCTTAAAGTTTCCTCTGTTTTCTCAGTAAACAAACAGAGTCTCAAGAAAATGAACTTACTTTGGAGAAAAGAGAAGAGGTGGCGAGTGATGAAGCGGGAAGCTTCAGGGCCACCATGGCCATCATAGACACCAACATAAGTAGCAGAAGGAGAAGTAAAAACCTGTCCCTGATCTTCTAACGAAGAATTAGCCTGAACAACTGCAATCGAATAATCCCCAGAAGCATGTGGCTTCAAGTCCATATGCCACAACAACCCATCCCCATCTCCTCCTCCAAAACACCTCTCTAATGGCCTCCTACACATCTCTAACATCATTTATCTTTAAACCAATCTCTGCTTGATACAGTTTTTGTACGGTTGGTTTGCTTTTTCTTTTTCTTTTTATTTTATTTATTTTTTAAATATCAAAAGTTAGAGAGTGTCAAAGTGAAACAGCGTAAACAGAAGAAATGCGTCGAACGGTTCAAAGTAAACGCGGTTTAAGTAATAGTATAAAGTATGTATGTATGTACGCACGTACGTACGTACGTACGTATGTGCGTATGTGGAGTTGACGTGGATGTACAGAGAAAAACTTATCGTACGTACGTGCGTATGTGGAGTTGACGTGGATGTACAGAGAAAAACTTATCCACCGGTTTGTCAAGTAATTCGGAATCCTATTCCGATTCTTTATTTATTTACCCTTTTATTATATTTTGAGGAAGGGAGTAAGAAGCTTGGACCAACGTGAATTCTCACGCAATCCTCAGTATGTTCTCCTGCAAGTTGCAACCTCGCGGGTATTGTCGTGACGAAGACTAACGTTATCACTCCGTTCACTTAAATGAATTTTTAGTTTAATTAACGCCTACTTCAACGGAATTTTGTTAAAATAATAAGTAAGAAAAATTATATGTCAAAATCACAGACTTTTTGTAAAAAATAATAACAAAAATATTTTTTTATTAAAAAAGAAAATATTACTCTTCTCGTTAATAATTTTTATATTTTTAATCTTTTAACAAATAAATTTTATACATGAAAATAAAAATAAAATAAAAAATAATTACAGTAATATTTTTAACAAATAACTAATAAAAGGATAATTTTATATTTTTAATAAAAAATTAATTTTTTACTCTCTCCAAGAAAAGTATATGTTAATTGCTCTAAAATTTCACTACAGTGCACATTTAATTTAAGAGAATGATTATGATACATATATGCATCTTATGTTCAAAAATTTTTTCAAATTTACAACTTATAATAGTCTTTGTAAAACTTGCATGAAAAAAATATTCAAATATATAAAATAAATGATAAATAATATTTAAAATAAAAATAAAAAAATTAAAATATATAATAAATAATATTTAAAATACAAACAAAAATTTTAAAATATTAATATAAAAATTAAAATAAATAAATATAATGGTACATATACGTACCACAGACAATTCCTTAATTTAAAGTAAATTAATTGTATAATAATAGTTATAATTATATGACATCACTTTATTTGATTATTTAACTAAAAATTTTTATAAAAATTTTGAATTATATAGTTCGGTTGTGCAAAATTATCACTTTTTTTATTTTATTAATTTGTTGAAAGATAATTATACATGAAAGAATAACTATCATATATTTATTAAAAATTTAATTTTTTAAAAAAAATAATAATATATTTTAACTGAGAGCGTATGAGTAATAAAAGTATAATTAATACGATATTTATGTAAAATAGTACAATTGATATAAGATTTGAATTAATTATGAGTTATTTTCAAAATTAATAAGGTTAATAATTTTTTTTAAGTTTTAATATACTCTAATAATTAAAAAAGAAAGAGAGATTTTTTTTTTCCAATTATGAAAGTATATTATATACTATCTACTATGAATATAAAAACTAGCAGGGTTGAAGCCGAGTAGAAGTGTTGATGATGGTCGGCCTAGAGCCCAAGACCTAGTACCCGATTGTGACATGTGCCCATCTACTGCTCAACGAAAGTCCGCATGACACAGCACAGGAATATCCACGAACAAGAGGCGCATATGCGAAATAAACACCGGTTTGGACTATTAAGTAAAGGCCAAAAATAAGGCCTTGAAAGACATGGAGGAGCACCTTCCCATTCTTTTCATCCACCGGGTTTCCCAAGGATGCCTGTCCTAAATCAAAGAAGAAACCATTTCCATTGTTTTTGAATTCTAGTATTTCATAGGCAAGGTCGGATCGACTACTGCTATAAATTTTTAGGAATAAAACATGTGCAACCCAACAATCCGAGGAGAATGAATGATACAACGTCCAAGCAAATAAGACTCATGCTTGCATATCTCATTCGTATTCTTTTGCAAGAGAATTTTAGGTTAAAAATAATAATAATCTCGTTAAATAATTTATTTTATTTTATTTATTTAACCATCATTTATTTATTTTTTATTAATCTGTATATTTGCTCTTTTTTCTAACGCCGACGCGACTACGAAAACTGAACTACCTCAGCTCTCTCTCTCTCTCTGTCTCTCTCTCTTTAAACTTTTCCCACTTTGTTATTCTCTCTCTCTTTCGCGCGTCTGCTTTTTTGACAGTTCCGACTTGCCGTTTTGACATCCCACCACGCAGGACATCATCAAATTCAATTAAATTAATCATGACAACCACCATCACCGACTGATCGCCTGAAGCTCATAATTTCATCTCATTGCGGCTTGCCATTCTCAATCATTAATTTACTATCTTTAACTAGTTAAATATTTTAGATGAATGAATAGAGAAAGCAGCATGCGGGCGGGCAATTCATTGTTCATGAATTCAAGCTACTAAGTTTCCAATCCATACTGTCACGCAATTATAGCCAGCTTATGAACAAAATTCTCTCAGCCAATTCAAGAAATGGAAATAAAAATCTAATCTGCAATCTCCACTTCTATGGCAGTAGTGTTCATAAAATAAAGGATGGAGACCTGGAAGTTGCGGAGTTGGTAATGTTTTTATTTTTTGTGTCGACAGTCGGTGGGTTCTGTTTTGCAATTGAGAAATGCATAGACATTTGTGTGCAAATTGATGCTACAAAGATTGTAAATTTCATGCATGGATGGCTTGTGAATGACAGAATCTCTTTTCAAAGCTATTTGTTTCTTTTATAAAGGTAACAGTGCCTTTGCCTCTCAGGCAGGAAAAGGAATGGCTTGTCATAAAAGTTGGGCATGAACCAAAAAGTTGCTTTCGTGTTATTAATCAAAGAGGGGAAATTTTCCTTTTGTTGCTCTATGTCGTGAATATGATGATCAAGAAACATCTTTACATCATACAAATTAACAAGACCTGTTAATCCTACTGCTTCAGAGACTCCACCGATCAATTATGGGAATCCTAAGAAATGGTGCGGCATGGCATACTGCCCTCTCTAAAAGCTAAAGCACAAAGCCTTTCCCTGAATTTCTGTTTTTTATTTTTCTTTTGACAATATTCTCCCCTAGATGCACCTCGGGGCCATTGTCCAAATTAATCATCATCAACCCTTCATTTTATTCTCTCTTTGTTGCGAGTAGAACATAGCACATTACACATAGATGCAATGCTTGGATAATCAATGATTTTTCCTTTAAAATGGTTCGATGTCAATAAAGAAATGATTTTCATTTTATCCAAAGTAGAGAGGAACATAATAAGATTTGATTCCGTAGTGAAAAGAAACAATTTATGTCTCTTTCACCCTTACGATATATAAAAAATTCATGGGATGCCTTGACGGTTAATGATATCAGAGGCAGAAACATCAACCTCGGAGGATACAGTAGCGCCAGAAAGAGTGGAGGCATCGGTGGCACCAGCACCACGGCGTTCTGTTCCATAGCTCTGTCGTTTATATTCTTCCAACTCTTTGTATAAAGGAATAAGTCAATGCAGGTGTGCGGGCGTATAAATCAAGAGGTTGGATTATGATATCTGAGTGGTGTAGAACAGAGGATAATTCCTTACGCAAGTTTATACTGCTGCAGTCAAGATTACTGTTATTAGAGCTAATTTGTTGTTAATTAATTAATATGTTATTAATTATAGTTAGTAATCCAACTGTACACATGAAGAATCTTGTAGTTAGTTATCAGTCTTTGTATAAGTATCAGTGTACTTGTATTCGATATTAATTGAATAAGAATTCAAAAAATTCTAGACAAACAATTTTCTCCCAAAACTTTTCTCAGCTGCCAAACACTTCATTTCATAATCTCAACTCTTTATGCTTCAATATGGGCTTTCCTCCGTTAGAAGCCCTTCTAAGCTTCCCTTCTCTTCTGGCTTTTTCTCCGTTTGCTGCTCTGGCTTCTTGTCCATTTTCACTTTGTTTGGATATTGAATTCTGCAGGCATGGATCCTTGCTATATGCCATTTTTTTTTCGGTTGTCACTTTGCCGCATGTTAATTAAGTGTTGCTGTTTGATAGAATGTAACATTCTACGTGGCAACTGAAGCCCGCAACACGTGTACGCAATATGATGTTGATTGAAACTAATATCGAGCAACAATTCTCCTCCCCACAGGTATTTACTGGAATTAACAATGATTTAACCTTCCAAATTCGACTAGTGAATTAACTGGTAATCAATTGCAAATAAAAATATGGCACCAGGGAATATGGCATAGACAACTCGATCTGATCTTCAACAATCCCACTAGATAGTCATACATATATAGCAATAATACTGCACACAGAGAAAGAAATCAGTCACCCATTCACTGTTCTTCCATGTTTCTTCTCTCAGAGAACAATATTAGTTAATTAAACACTGGATCCAGCAGCTAGCCCAGCCACCAGTTTTTTGGTGGGTAACATGAAAATCTAGAATTCCGAAGCTAAAAACAACAATTACGTTACACTCGAGATCTTTTGAGTGAGTGGAATCAACCAAACCTTTCACCTATTGCCTTCTTATTCCTACTAATTACTTAATTCCAGCTAATCGCAATGGGACTACCAACAATGTACTTACCATCGGACCACTCAAGACGAGCAAAACTGTTGCTACCGGACGGCATTGAACTGACAGTGAATGTTACTGTATACGATTTCTTCTCTTTCACTCGACCGAAACTCAACATTGCTGGCTCGACTGATATCTTAACTGCGGGGCCTGGTGATGATAAAGACACTTTGTACGTCCCTGGTGAGCCCACGTTGGTCAAAGTTCGAGTGTATTTAAAAACACTAATCTCCCTGTTCATCTGTGCGGTGTCAATATTGACGGCAAAAGAAGGGTAGTTGAGATCGGCAACGCTGTAATTTTTGTTTGCATCACATGTGAATTTCCTTCTTGCTAGGCTGCTAATTTGCGACTGGGTGTAATTTAATGCGCAGAGGAAGCCCAGGTAATCATCGGCCGTCAGATCATAAACCAACCCTGGATTAAGGGCTGATACAGGATCAACATGTCCAGCGCCATGATCAAATGGTGTGGATGCTTTTTCTGTAGCAATATCTCGCAATTTTTGACCATTTTTATATACAACATAAGCCGTGGTCATAAGAGCTGACCTTATAGCTGCAGGGCTCCATTCGGGGTGAGCAGCTTTGAGCAAGGCTGCGAGCCCACTAACATGTGGGCAAGACATGGATGTTCCTGATATGATGTTGAACCCCACGCGCCTGGTATCTGTTGCCAACCCAGTTGGACCCACTGCACCTGACCATCCCGCTAAGATGTTGACACCCGGCGCAATCATATCTGGCTTCAAGATCTCTGCTGTGATGGAATTCGGACCTCTTGAACTAAATGCTGCCACGACTGGTGATGGCTCGATACCCACTTTAGTTCCTTCAAATAAAATTGTGGCAGTTGGGTTAGGATCTGAAAACAAGTAATTCTTAATAGCATCACCAGATTTTTGACCAACTGTAGTAGCCGGTAACAAATGTGCATCAGCCACCAACTCTTCCCCGTTAGCAGCAGTATTAGACAATACCATGCCTAAACCACCGGCTGCTTTCACAACATCTCCTTTTTGAACCCTGGCGCTTACTCCGCGATCACACAAAACAATCTTACCCGCAACTTTCTCTGGTATTAGAGTACCCATCATACAAAGATTCCCATTTGTCTCGTTACTAGCATTACCAGCGTAAACAAATGGTAGTAATTTTCCAGGCAAAGCATTGCCTTTGTAAAGCGACACACCAGAGTAGTTTTGGCCATTTCCAAGACTAACAAAAGCAGGGAAATCTCGATCCAGAGTTCCTGCACCGACAGTTGTTATCCATGGAGCAACGTTGGATAAACTGAAGGAACTTGGACCAGCATTTCCGGCCGAGCAAGACACTAAAATCCCTTTCTCCATTGCTGCAAAAGCACCGATTGCAACATTATCTTTGTAATAATCGGACATGCCACCACCAAGGGACATTGATAGAATATTGACATTATCAGCAATGGCCTTGTCAATCGCCGCCACTATATCGGAGCTGAAACAACCGCCAATCCAGCACACCTTGTAGACAGCAACTCTGGCGCGCGTGGCCATCCCACGCGCCGTTCCAGCTGCGTAACCGAATAAGCTGGCACCTTCAACAACCGATCCAGCGGCTGTACTAGCAGTGTGAGTGCCGTGGCCATCATCGTCTCTTGGAGATTTGGACTCTTTGCTTTCATCAATTGGGCCTAATGTAGCCTCATAGCCATTTGCAAAGTACCTTGCACCGATTAATTTTCTATTACAATTAGATGAAGTAAAATTCGTACCAGCTTCACACGCGCCTCTCCAGTTACTTGGTACAGGACCATATCCAGTGTCATCAAAGCTCTTGCTTTCAGGCCAAACTCCAGTATCTAGCACTCCAATTATGACTTCATTCACCGAGTCAGACTCGGGGAACATATCGGCGCTTTTATCGAGTCCAAGGAACTCGGGGGTACGAGTTATGTGCAACTCGTATTTCAACTCAGGCAAGACCGCGAGGATCCCAGGTTGTTTCCTGAGTAACTGAGCTTCTTCTTGTGTTAACTGAGCGCAAAATCCGTGGATCACATTGTTGTACGTGTAGAGCATTTCAGCTGAGTCAGACACCGATTTGAGCGATGACTCATACCAGTGTGAGTGGTGCTCGAACCTCGCAGGCATCTGAGTTTTCGCCATGTGTATTATGTAGGTTGTTTTCTGGCTCTGGTTCTGGTTTTCCTCCTCCTGCAAGGCTGCCATTGACACGTGGCACAAACCCAGAAGGAAAAGAAAGACAAGAGACTTGAACGTCTTCATCTTCACTTGTATTTTCACTCACTCCCTCCTGAATCAGAGAGAAGTAGGGAATATTAATAGAGGATGAAGCTTGACTGCAACTGTATACTTACAGAGTTAGAGGAATGTGAACAAAATAAAAAAAACGCGTAAACAAAGAAAGAGACGCGAGTTGGTTGTCCGTTACTTTGAATGATTGCGCTAAAAAAGGGCGTGGTGCTGGATCCGGCTTAGCCATATATTAGCTTTCATCACCCCGCTGTGGGTTTTCTCTCGAGATGCCCATCCCCCTTTCTCTTTTAAGCCGAAAAAAGAAGACCACCGTATTCACAATCAACAATAGTCCTCCTCTTTTCCAGTAATTCAGCAACCCTAGGGTCTACTGGGACCCTTAATTTGGACCGACTTGCCAATCTATGGCAGCGATGCAAACCCATGCCTTATTGCTCTTGTTTAAATTTCCATGAATTCCATGATATATTATTGTTCCAGTACTGCTCGTTCACAGTAAGATTGATGTTGCGGGAGTACAGGGCTTTTTACATCATATTTCTACCATGGTTGGTGAGATATTTGAAGGTTTACCCAACAATCAACCTGCCTTTCATTGTCCAAATGATATGTATCATTCATTGCGTTTATAAATTTGGTAGATGAATGCAGTAACGTGGAAATTATTTTTTCTAAAAAAAATTTTAAAATATCTTCGTAGTTTCTCACGGGTCTTACAGTGTAATTAGAAAGTTCCAATGCATTCTAGCCTACATATTAAAATTTGGATCTTAGTTCGGAATTGCTGGGAAGTGGGCCACAGCATCACGTGCATTCTCTGAACGGCAAGATTGGACGTTAAATAATTAAGTATAAGGCGTCCGATTTGAATTATTTATCCACCAGATTACTCACTGTTGTGTCAGACGGCACGGCACGACTTTCTCCGTTTCATTCTGCATTTCCCATTTTCTGCCCACTATTGTAAGCCTCCTACACACGTGGCATATTATAAATAAAAAATTTAAATAAAAAAATCTTTACTCAATTTCCTACATAATAATTAATATACGGTCAAAATAATTTTTTAAAAAATAATTTTTTAATTTATTTTTATTATTACCACCATTATACAAAGAAAATTTTTAAATTAATTTAAGCACGGGATGTTCATCTTTTAAGGCATTTGACTAGAAAAAAAATGACAATTCAAAAACTCAAATTTATTCTTGCAAAATATCAATCAGATATTGAATGACAATATATATATATATATATATATATATATCAACAAATATAATTTTTCTTTGCGCATGCGGTGTAGTCTTGACTGGGCTCGACCCCACGCCATATTCACCACCGTAAACCACCTTTGCTCCCTTCTGTAAAAAACCTGACCATAGGCGAGTGAGGCCATTTTGTGCAGTGGAATGGATATTGGTGGCTACAATAAATTGATTTGTCTCCAAATTCGCGGCAGAAACTTAAATGCCAATCTCATCTCTGGTTGAAGTGTGTGTGAGGTGATGTTAAATTTCGAAACAAAGTTAATATCACAACTGAAATAGGTTTCCTTCTTCAAACCGATTAAATTTGTCCTCTTTCCCTGCAGTTGTGATTTCATTTTCTGTTTCTTTTCTTTCATATTTATAGGGTCGTGGTAAGGAGTTCCCTAGGTTCTTAAATAAAGTTTCTTTCTTCAATCACTGTTACTGCTACAATCTATGTTAGCTTTAGAACAAGCTTCGTTGAGGGCAGGGCATTATTGTAGGACTATTAAAATTGTTTAAAAATGTTAAAATTAGATATGACAAGATGATTAGATTAGGTCGACCCTTGACACAAGTTTATTTATTATTTAAATTATTTTTTAAATATTAAAAAAATTACATTTAAGCTAACAAAATTTAAACTCATATTATGTAATTAAGTAGATTGAATTAAGCTCAATTTTTTATTTTTTTAGGGGAATTAAATCTAATTTAATTTGCGAGTTTACAAAAATATAATTTTTATAGTCCGACTTCTTTGCCACGTTTAATTAAAATTGATTAATTTAATAGATATAAAATAAAATTAATTATTTATATAAATATTTTTTAAAATAAAACTATTTTAAAAAATTTTCTCCGACATTTTCGTAATCACACATTTTGTAGAAAACCCGGTTTTAAGAATTAAAGGCTGGTAAAGTCCCTAGGAGGACTATAATCCCAACTGCCCAAGTCTCGCAATAGATAAGATTTGTCACCCAATGAACCAATTTCGTTGAGTACTGCCGGCCAGAAGGCATTGTCAGCTAAAGCCCTTGGGAGTGTGACAGTCGTTGCGAAATGAAGCATTCGTTCGACATCGTGTTCGCATCACCAGCTGGTCTCAGTGTATCATCTTCGTATTCAGGTGCAAATTATTGCAAAAATTCGAAATAAATTAAAGAAAAATAAATAAAAATGGCATTTCTCGCCGGACTCTGTAGTTGCAACTTTCATCACTTCCAGTTCGATGGAATTATAGCTCATCTTGGTTGGAGTTTGTGATATCTCTCTTTTATCCGGGTTCTACAATTCGGTGGCTCAGTAGTAGCAGTGGTGAATCCACTTGGCCGAATTCCCTGTGGAAAACGCGTACAATATCGTGGGAGTTTCAGTGACCTGTTCATTTGCCGAAATCAAATCTTCGTTTATGTCATGTTTCATATGTCTCATATTTTCCTTGATATTTCTTTCATACTTGATTTTTCAGGTTAAGCATCTGCACTGGTATCAACTGGGAGATGATGTTTCTGTTTGTGAGTGTAGATGTAGTAGAGTCTGGTTACCACCTAGCAAGTTGCGTCAATTAAACAAAGTTATGCATAAATATGCAATGTTTGTAGTCCACGTAATCCTTGCTCAATCATTTGCAGTTGGTTAAATGAAATTATTTTATGGTTCATGACCTTCTAATACAGTCCCTTTGCATGTGGCTTTAAGTTGATTTTAACATGTGTAAGAAATGAGCTTATATTCCTCACATGAGGATTATCCTGCATCATATTTTTGCCTTAAAATTGCTTGTTCATTCTCTTAGGTATAATGGCTCTAGCTGAGGATTTGCTGAAATTTTATGAATACTGCTCCTTATTTGTTGTCAAAACTCAATAAGTATTTGTGCTCTTATTGATGTGCCTAATATGGTTTTATTCAAAACTAGCTTGAGAGTGGTTTGATTCCAGTTTCTGATCCAATATGAGTGAAACCTGTTTGCCCAATGCAGTGGATTTTGGTTCAAGTTGGTTTCAGTTGGCTTTTAATAATATTCCCCAGGGACCACTTTTATTATGCTTCAATATGATGGCTTGAAGTTTCTTTCTTGACTCCTACTGTTATTAAGTTGAGGTAGAATTTTAATTCCTGAATATCATCTCTTGTGAAAAATTACCTCGCTGCAACACGTTTTGGCTGTTTGAGGCTCGGAGTGGCATGCATGATGTAGGTGGTTGCTATGTTGAAACATTTGGCAAAGATAAAAAGGGCTGGATAGTCCCTCCCAAATGTTTCTTTGGGATGGCTAAAATGCACGTGAACTATTGGACATGTAAGTAGTACATGAGATACTGGACCTGAAAGAAAAAAAAAAGTGGATGAAATTTCAAAATTTTTTTTTTTTTATGATATCAATTGATTTAGAATCACAAATATTCCATTATAGGTTTAAAAATTTAAATGAGAATGTATAATATCATTTTGTATGAAATGAAATCTAGTAATTTATGAATTCTACCAATTTTAGGAAATTTTACTATGTGCTTGGAAGCCAACATTTTCACCTGGAACCTCATATCATGTCTCTATTGTTGACATAACTTAATTGGTTTGTTTAGTGTATTACATCCTAAGAGACCTATACAAACTAACTTATTCTCCTTAACTATCATTTTGATTTACGATCACAGTCGATCAGATTTGGTGTATTTATTTTCTTGAATTTTGGATTTTGAAGCTCTTCTATGTATTTCTATTATTTACAGGAGTCTCCATCCAGCTGTTTATTTACTTGCCCTTGCATATAAAACTCTAGATTTTGAAGATGCAAAGAATAGGAAATGGAGAGTCAGGGATATTATTGAAGTGCCACTTTTCAGAATTCTTGGCCGGTGGAAGAAGAAACTTATTTAGGAGGATATCTAGGGACTTTTAGTAACGGGATTTTCATCACCTTATTTTGATTTCTTCTCAAAATGGTGGTATGATTTGTTGGGTGCTTTTGCGGACATCACTCCATGGAAGTTGTCCTGTAATCAAAGGGGAGAAATGGGTGGCTACAAAGTGGATTAGAGATCAAGAAAATTTTGATTAATTATTTGTGTAAACAATTATGGCTCTGTCTTCTTGTCTGCTTTTGGATGACAAATCCAAGCAAAAACAAAACATATACTCCATTGTTCGTGCTCCAACTGTTGCAAAGAATATATTTTTATTAAAGCTGAGCTATAATGTTTAAAGCACTGCAAGCTACACTAATGTAAAAGCACAGCCACAGGCACTTATTTGCAAATTTACAGGAGTACAGACTAAACTAAAGAATCAAAAGTAAACCTTAATAAAAGAGTTAATATATCGATATAATATGTTTCCAACTTCATTAAATAACACATACCACGGATCCTCTGAAGATAATCTTTTGACTTTGGAGTACCACAGGTCCAGCGGCATTTCTTCAAACATCTGGATATAATATGTGGCTTGCGGCGATTACCAACTATTCACATCAAAATAATTCTTCACCTTATTAGGGACAAGCTTTTATCTACAACTCAAAATCATCAATTACTTAGTCCTGCGTTCTTTGTCTTCACTGCTTAGGTGGTGATGTTGGTGCTATCTGAGAATGCCTCTCTAGTCTGGAAAGTTGAAACTTGTATTTGTATTTCATTGACCAAAAATAACTTACAGATTAACTCCTTTGTATGCAGTAGACAAGCGCTGGGGCTAGGAACCTAAATTTAGTGATTATCAAAGCTGAACTTGACTTCCAAATCTCATTCATCATCCCATAATCGAATTCCTCCATGTATACTCCAGTTAGAATTATGGGTTTTGCTTTCACCTATCTTGTCAATCAATAGGTGATAGACGATAGATGCCAAAATTCACTCTGAGCTTGAAACATGATAGGAAAAAGAAATCACAGCTTCTGCCAATTTTGGTAAGGTTGCTTGCCCCAATGTTTCAATACATGCATGGACCCAGCTGCGGTAAACAGCCCAAGGGCTGCAAATGCTACCATCGCTGCATTCTCCGTGTTCCGATAGTAGCCTCTCTGCAACATTGCCAAAGCAGACATCTGAGCTTGTGTAGTTTAGGAGACAAAAACAACGAAGTTAAGAAACAATGCTCCATAATGACAATGAAACTCAACCATTGAGTATATTCAATTGAAATATTACTATTAATTTTTTGTGCACGTACATAAAATTATAGTGGCTTGAATATCCTGATGTTTTAGTTGTTCGTTTATTGTGAATTGTTACGAAGATGATGATGAATTATATAATTTAAGGTATTGGATATCCTAAAGTAATATGGTTATTATTTTTTAATCTTTTTTATGCTAAATTAGACTTTTTAAGATTCTTTTACCAATTGAAAAAATGTATATTTATTTTTATTTAACATCAATTATAACAAAATTTAAATTAACATAATTTTTGTTCGTGTATAAGTAAAAATTATTTTATTTATATTTTTAAGATATTTTTATTATTTAACTAACATTTAAAAGAATAGTACAAATATAAATCGGTTGATTTTAAGACATTTTTTATTTAAAGAAACAAACAACTTAATGCTTATATTCAAATTTCAAATAAAAAAATAAACACATCATTCCAATTTAGACATTTATATCTATTCAAATTTTAGACTAATTCAGATTTCAATAAAAAAATAAAATAAAAAAACATGCCACCTTATTCATAAGCTATTTAACAGTTATATTCAGATATCAAGAGAAAAAAAAATTAGTATTTACATTCAAACATCAAGTATTTAAATTTCAATCTATTATGATTTTAAACCAACAAAAGAAAAAAAAAGGATACCTTAGTCATTAGTTAAGGAGATTAGTCCTTGTCAAACCAACTTGCGTGATCTGAATGTTTAAAGGAAAAAAAAAATAATGATATACACAATTTAGAAGAATTCACTATTTATTCTACATTTTTTTTGTGTTTTAGATATTAAGTTGCTTAAAAGATTAGGATGCAAGGATATCCACTGTCATAATGCACTAGAAAAATATTTAGGATCTATTTGTTGTTGAGGTGATTTCGCGTAACTTTGGAAGTAAAACTAAAATTATATTTGATAACATTAATTTTTAGCAAGACCTATCTTTTTTTTTAGTAAAATTTGATATTGTTTTCATCCTAATGTAATTATGGCTCAAAAGTTACTATACCTCCGTACCAAATGGATCCTTACCTAAAGTCTGTTGAGAAATAGAAGTGAATTTTAACTCAACTTCTAACGAGATCCCATAATTTAGGTTTTGTCCTAAGAAGATTCCCCGTCATTTTTTCGTTGCTATGTTCTTATTGGTGGATTTCTCATTGCAAGCCCAAACTACTAGTATAATTAGGTCAAAGAAAAATCTCACAACAGATCCAACCTGCACTAGGTTGATAAGTTCAGTCAATTTCCACGTTAACTCAAAAAATATCTAAATCCAATAATTTCGACCACAACAAAATAAAGAGTTCTTTCTCTCCAAGAGTTCAAATCCTAAGAAGAATCTCCCTGATTTTCAGTGCTACGTTACAGTTTGTGGGGTTTCTCATAGCAAACCCAAACTACTAGCATAAATAGATCAAAGCCGAATCTCACAATAGAACCAACCCACTAGGGCACTAGGCTGATTATCTTGACTACAGCAAAACAAAGTCTTATTTCTCTTGAAGGGTTCATATCCTAAGAAGTTTTTTCCAGGTTTTCTCGGTGTTATGTAGCAGTTTGAAGTTGGCATTCAAACTAGTAGTATTATTAGATCAAAGAAGATCTCACAACAGACCCAACCTGCTTGAGCACGAGGTTGATAATCTTGACCATGGTTTTTTCAGTGCTGCATTCCAGTTCGTGGGGTTCTACAAAGAAGAATCTCACAACAGATCCAACCTGCTAAAGTTCTCATAAAGGCCGTATTAACTTAGTTTTTTCCCGATCCGGTGACATCTAAACCTGCCTTTTTTGTTTTAATTTTTTTTATACAAATATGACTATTTTACTTCTATCAAAGCCCTCCTTAATCCTCAATCCAGTGGCATCTTCTCATAAAAGTCATCATAGCCTGTCTTTTTTTTTTTTTAAACAAATGTAACTTGTTTTACCAAATCCCTCCTCAATTTGGTGCAAAAAGAGTTTGAACCTGGACCTTTGAGTCAACCCCGACAGATTTTACCCATTGAGCCAACTACCAGCAACTGGCTATTTTAAAAAAATAGCATGGAAATCCTATGAGACAATTTTTTTCCCCCAAACACTATGCCAGCCAACTCAGTTTTTTTTTTTTTTTAATTAGAAGAATTAGACCTGGCCCACCATTGTGGAACTGCATTAAACAAATCAGTACAGCAACTGACAGGAAGATCCTAATCCTAGGTGTTATTCCCTTAACTGATCTAAGTAGACAGGCATGATATTAAGAAAATTTGACTGCTGAATTGCAACCAAAATATTTTTCTTTCAAAGTCATTAATCTACCAATAAATGGCAATCAAACCAATTCCCCATTATTGAAATCTCCTAGTCAGAGACGTACCCGCAACAAGAAAAGTAGAACTGCTGCGTTTGCAGGTACCAGAGAAAGGCTTATCATCCCACCACGCAACTCATTAGGGACATACCTGTAAGATAATAAATAGCATTGGGCAAAAAAAAATGAAAATTCACTAGATAACTTGGACACAATGACATTGAAAGAACAGATGCTTATTCAACATACATGGTCCTCAATCTAGCAAGCGAAGGTAGAATCAAGCCAACACAGGCATGAAACAAGCAGAATAGTGTCACTGAGACTCTAATTTCCTGCAAAGTATTAATAAATCATGCAAACTTCTGATCACTAGTTTCAGAAATCAAAACAGATAAATGTAAAAATTTTTTCATTTCGTCCACACCTGATAATCATATGCTACTATAGAGAAGACAAAGCCCAGTACAACAAATGCATACAGTAGGCAATCCTCTGTTCGAAGTGATGATGGTCCACTAACGAGCCACGGAAATACTGTGCTTCCTAACATTCTTGCACCAAGCAAACATGGATATATCAACCCCAGATGCACTTCTCGCCCATCAGCCTAAAGTCACATGAATACAATAACTCACATATCAGTAGATCACCCTATGGTAGCGTCTTGAGAATTTTTCTCTTTATCAACAATGTCTCAATTGTATATGATTAATTTAGCCAGTTTTTAGATTGTAAAGTATAGATGTCACAAAAAACCACCTGTGCCCTTTTAAACATTGAATATTTATTTGTCCGACACTCTATACTTGCTAAACCAAAAGAAAATTTGACTCCAGTTCAACGAATCGAAACATCCATTTTTACTCGATTAAAAATAATCTTTCACTGTTATCTTTTTTCAGATAATGGCCTTTGAGAATTTCTTTTTCCAATTTTACAAGTTAAATGTGAGAATGGAACTGACAATAGGAGATTACCAAAAGAAAGAAAAAAGAAAAATAAAGAAACACCACTCTCTGACAAATGGCTTTGACTTCATTTGCAGACATCAGGGTTACAGTGTTTCAGATTCTGACAACATTACGCACTAGGGAAGCAATTTTCACCCATTAATTAGACTGAACGCAAGCTGCGGATTCTTTAATTTTTTGGGCACCTAACCAGTGGCAAAGCATCATTTGTCCTGAAATTTCAGTGAAATTACAACTATTATCCTAATTAACAAATTGCAGCTACTATCTAATTTGTGGAATTTATCTTTGAGATTTAGATTCCACGGAAATTCCTATGTCAAAAAATCACATATTCAAAAAAAAAAAATAAACACCAAAGAAAGAGTTGGGAGGCTAGCCATTGCTTAAATTGTTACAAGCTACAAGTAGCTCAAAGATGAGAGGAAGAACATGAAACAGGGATCAAAATGAGAAGCAAGTTTCAAGTTCTCCTAACTAGAGAGATGATCATACCACTAATGTTGGGGCCCACAGAATCCAGAATAGTGCAATGGAGAACTGAAGGCAAGCCTGTGCCCATACCAAGAGCCATATCCTTTTATCTGTTCATCATAGAAAGTTCAGCAAGGATGAAAGTTTCTCATTACATAAGAAGAGATTTAATCCAAAAGTGCATGGAAAATAAAATTTCCCTAAAGCCTTGAAGATTTTCATATGCATCCCCAAAATTCTTCAGTGACTCCCAGCGTGCCATGTTGGACATAAAATAAATTATTAAAACCAGAACTGGGTGATGTTACTACTTCAAAATGTATGCAAGTCATTAAGTAGATTGAAATAACAGAAGGAGCACTTTGTTAAGCATGCCTTGTGCCTACTATAATTCTCAAAAGTTGTTTCTGCAGATATGAAAGAAAAAACTGTGAGATAAGTGTTTCAATTTACACTGACAATAACATGCCAGAATTTGAGGGTGCATAATGGGTGATCAGAGTTGAAACATCAGATAATTGAAGAGCATCCAGACATAACTAATCTTCTGAACTGAAAAGAAAACGGTCATGCTGCTACATCAGTCAAAAACCAATGCCACGACTTCCAAGAATAAACTGCAAGATATTCTCTCTCATTTTCTTCCATGAAAGCGAAGTAAATAAGTGAGAACCTATGACTTCAGTTTAATCAAGAGGTAGAATGAGCAGCAAGCAGATATTTGTTAACAGAAAAGCTGATTAAACTCCACAATATTACAAAAGTACACCTTCATCAAAAGTACATGAAGCAGTCATGGAGACCAATTGTGGTCACAGAAAATGTTAATTTCAAATTTTCAGTCATGGAATATATAATACAAAACTAACATATTTGATTGTGCTAGATAAAATAAAATATGCAAGCACTCATAAAGATAAAAACAAGAACTGATAAACTGTCCAACCAAAAAAAGCAAGCACAATGAGTTTGTTCTATGTAGATTATAAAAGACACGTCTTACAGTACAAAATTCTTACCACCAAAAACATATGTAAAGAACAATGTTCTATAATCCTGAAATTCCATTTGTGGATATTCTGTCCATCCTCTGGTGACACACATGATTCCTACTATTGCCAGGAAGATGGACAACATGGAAGGAGGTGCTATGCCTTTTTCGACATTACTAACCACCAGCCAATTTGCAAGCACTTGACCTCCAATTAGCGATGCAGACTCAAAGAAAGTCATTAGCCAAAAGGTGTCGCTCAAAGTATCTTGCCTGTGTCCTTGCTGCAAGGAAGAATTGTTTGAAAAAACATCACTTAAGTGTCAAAGTGTTAAGAGAGCAAAGGAAATGGGTACCAATCACTTCATCAGGGAAAAAAATATTATGGGCCACAATTACTGCCTCCATGTCAAATGTAAGAGAAAATAACAGAAAGTTTCTTCACACAAACCTTTTCATGTTCAATAACCACCCATGTCTCAAAATTGAACAAAAATATTGAGGAGGCAAGTGACAGACATATATTTGCTACCCAAACACTTGGATGCGTCATAATCCTCTTGCATATTCCGACAGCGAGGTGTAGGATGAAGAAGACCAAACAAACTTTCTTCTGACCTCTTCATACATGCATGATTAAATAGGTTTTGTTAGAGTTTGTCAAAAAAGTCTGTATTTTCTACCTAAGAAAATATATTCTAGAAAGATGTTATCAAAGTGCAAGACAAAGAACCTCCCAATTAATTGGTGTTCCAATTTTATTTCCAATTACCACATCAATCCACCAAATCTAAAATGCACCATAATTTGGTTCGTCAAATAAAAATTGTTCAGAAATCTCCTTAACATTAACAAAAATTCAATTACTTTTAATTGCAACAAATGAGATTGTCAATCCCACTCTTGAATCAATTTCTAGATTTTCCCTAAACTACAGCCCATACATCATATTGAAATGCCTTTTTATCCAAAGCTGAAGCCTATTAAAAGGACACAAAATATTAATTAAACTTTAACAAGGTCGCTCACAAAGCACAAGGATTCGAGTACGGGAATGACTTGCTCTGTTTTATATGCTGCGTCTTAATTAATAGGACAGGGAAATTTTTCTGGAGCAAACACAAAAAACAGTAATCTCGAAAAACCATGTTGCAACACCTTTAGTTCTAATAGATTAAGGCTTTGTTTGGCATTGAGGTACTATGGCATTGAAGCTATAGATGATGTGGAACGAAATCACTAAATATCAAATATTTGCGGACAAGTGAATGGTTTTACTAAAAGTTAGTGTTTTCCAACATGTGCTTTTAAATCAGAAGCACAATAGTACTAAACTAAGCCTAAGCTTTTTATGAATATGGATGCTTAAGACCTTCCAAATAATTCTTTTTTTCTCTACTTTCAATATGGATGACTAAATCAGTCAGCTCCACCATGCGGATATTGAAGCACGTAACCATTTTTTATAAAAAAAAAAAAACGGTATTAATATTGCCTAACAATGGAGCAACAAGAACAATCCACTTACATCAAATCAGAGATCAAGCTTAGAAAACTCCCAACAAAGAGAGCGGCAGCGTATCCAACACACAGCAATAAAACCATCTGTTCCTTACCGAAGCCATGATAAACCAACTCATATTCTCCAAATACCGACCATAAACCTTCCGTCACTGAAAGCAAACAAACAAAAGATCAAAAGCGACACGAAATTCAAATTCTCTTTCCTTTTTTTAAACATTTAACGCTACAACCAAACAGAAACTAACATTAGAGCTTGTATATCATAATGTTACCTGAAGCGAGGGAATACAGGAGGAGGAAGTTGCGCTGGAAGCGAAGGAAGGAAGAGGAGGTTGAGTGATCGAAGAGAGAAGAAGATGAGTTGTTGGACGCATAAGGAATGATAAATATGGAGAAAAAGCATGACAGAAATATGAATATATAGAGAAATGGACTTGGCTCCCAAACGGAGCTCTCAATTACTACACCCATTAACCTTTTTCAGATGTCAGCGTAGATCTTGAATAGCTTCTGATTGGTGTAAATATAAGGACTGCAGAAGTATGAGACTGAGCGAGTGTAGTCTCAGATCCGAATCGTACTTCTTCAAGCTCTTCTACTGTAAAACCGCAAAGGAAAGCAACAAGCAAGACACGAGGGGTGGCTTTTTTTTTTTCGGGTAAAGCGGCCAATTTTAACGCCCACAACTAATTTTAGCTCACTTAAAAATTATTTTTTATTTATGGTCCAAAAATTGTAGTTAGTTCTGTTTGTTTTGCCTTAGAGGAGGAGAGAGAGAAAGAAAAGAGGTGAGTAGAGTAAAGTTGGTTACAATTATGTTTTAATTTCTTTTATATATAAAATTAAATATTATTTTTATGGTGTATTTTTTTATTTTTATTATTGAACAATTATAATGTTAACGATGTATTGTAGATCGTATGTTTAGAGTAAAACCAACCAGTTAATGGATAAAATTATAAATCAATAAAAAATACTTGAAATCACAAGATGGAACGTAAAATTAGTTTTCTTGACGAGTTTTATTCGTTATTGGATGAATCCAATTTATTTAAAAATAATAGTTATAATAAATTTCATCAACGCATGTAATTATAATATTACAAATTAATTTAAGTCTCAATAAAATTTATGGAAAGAGAATAAAATTTATTGAATTTTCTTAACGATTTTCACGTTAAAGCTTTAATTAAAAAATTCATCAATGATGATAATGTAAATAATACTCTCGATGAATCTAATGGAGTTGAGTAAAAATGTTGTATTAAGAAATATGCCGCAAGCCACGATACTTTATAATAATAAATTAAAACACGATAAAATCGACAAAATTTATCTAACTCAATCAATATTTGTTCAAGTAGGTGCAAATCAAAAAAAGTAAAAGAAAAAAAAAAAAAGGTTTTGTTTGTCAGTGTCCGTTGGAAAACGAAAATTCAGTTTGATTTTTCTTTTGTTTTCGATCTCGTTTGCTTTGGTTTGATTTTGTTGTTTACTCGAAGTGTTACAATAATAGGTGGTACGGAAGCAAAAATGAAGAAGTCGAGATTTCCTGGGGAAAAGTGGCAAGGCATATTATTGATTATGATCGAGCTCAAGATGCCTTGGGAGTTGAGAAGTTAACATTGGTAGGACTACTTATGCCTTCAGGCTAAGCTCTGTCATCCCAAATTTTGATCCACTAAAATTCCATCAACAACTAAACTGCATAAATATACCATCATCAAATTATCCCCACCAGTGTTACAAAGTGGGTTGTGATTTAGTTATATCTCAGTATAGCCAAGAATCTCTCTGATTTTTCGCACACTAAATCAACAAGTGTTTTTCTAAAAGCGGCTTGGTGAGAATCACTTTCCCAGCAAGACGGTTACGTACTTGTATATTACTAACTTTTGAGTTATGTGGCTTTGAAGTTTCCTAGCAAGACCAGTTATGTTCTTGTGCATTACAACATTCAGAAATATAATAAACCCAACAAAAAGGAAATTGAAATTAAAGAAAGCCCATAATCCAATCCATTGATAATATTATAAACTCAGATAGCTGCACAAAACTTAGTTAAGCTGCTGCTTCTCCTGGAACTTCTCGTATTTCCAGGCACGCAAAGGAAACGAAGAAATATGCTAGCCTAAAGTCACATTATTTACAACCAACTCATATGTTACTGGCTTACTGCCTCGACACACTGATAATGTTTTTATTGGCACAGACAACTACGCAATCTACTAGCGTATAAAATAGGCTGATACTTCTGATCTTTGACATGAACTCCATATCCTTGATAGCTGAGGGGCTGTGAGGTGTCTGAAGATGCCACTTCTGTGATGAAGAGAAACTGGAATAGAATTGCATGTCTTCAGCCTAAATTAAACGAACCCAAGTTATTCAAAGCAATAAAAAAAGTGTCAGAGCTTTTAACAACTTGGCATATTATTCAATGCATGTCTTCCGATCTTTGATGCTGTAGCTTGGTTAAATGCCAACTTGCAATCCATACAAACAACTTGGCGGGGGGTAAAACTGCAGTAAATTCAGAAACAGGATATTCATAAAATAAGAAAAGAGATGATCCATCATAGGCTCCTAGGGAACATCGAGGAATTTAGATCGCATTAGAGTTCACTAATGTTCACAAAAACAATGGATGCGTCCATCAATTCAATCTCCATTAAGAGGAGTCATTCTGCCTGATCATACTACTAAGCTAATTTTAGCATGTATTGGAAGGAATAAACTGCTTGGACAATATATTTCTCCTTTAGCAGTAATTCTGCAAGAAGGATACATCTCTCTCTTTTTTTTTTTATTTTCAAATGTGCATCCAGAAAATAATGACATCATTTGATCCATTCTTTTGCGAGACACAAAGATATCAACATGTACATCTTGTTCCAGAGTTTTTCACTCTTGCTATTTAACACACCAGGCACTAGGAAATCAAATTCATGAACAAACATAAGCAAACAACTACGTTCGGTACCTCATTCAAGGCATCTGAATCAAAGACGCAGTCATGTCTAAAAGCCTTCAAGATGAGGCATTAGCTCATCTACATTCCTGTAGAAAAGAGATAAATAACAAATAAGAAAAAAGGAACAAAAAGAAAAAACTTTAAACCTCATTATTAGTCAACCAGGATGAAGTACTTTTCATCAAATTACCTGTTGTCCACAGCACCTAGTTGATTTGCTTGAAGTGTCTTTGGATCAGAAGCCAGCTTACTACAGGCTTCAACATCTGCAGAAACCCATTTAATATCTACCTATACCAATTAAACATGAAAAGAATATGATCCCCGCATTCTCTATAGCAGAAAGCACTGAAGAGACTAGCAACAGCACATGCTTTTAAAACAAATACTTACACCAATATCATCTTGGATACACCCAGGGATGCTTCTTGTAAGAGTAGTAACATACTGCTCCATAGCAACCTCTGGAGTCATGTTCCCAAGTTGTTTCCATGCACTCCTAGTGCAAAATAAATTTTCTTGCTTGGTTAATCATGAGTTTTTATGTCTCTAACAATCAAGCATTGCCCTAGAAGCAAAGGCCTTAATTTGCTGTTACATGAAGTTCATTCTATTAATATCCTGATATTCAATTTTTCCGTATGTTATAGCACTTAAAACACAACCAACCTTTTTTTTTTCTTTTTCCTCAGGATGGAAGTCCAGTAAAACAAATTAAAATTTCCACAATATTTTGTTCAGTCTGCTTCAATTAAAGCAGAAATGACAGTCGAAATATTAGTCAATGATCAGAAGAATTTGAAAGGTAACACAGAAAAATATTTATACCCAAAAGAGATGGAATGGAGAGTGAAACCACCCAAAACTTCCCATTGTCGAACTCAATTTCTTAAAGAAATTTATAAGTTAAGTGATGAAAATTATCTATGGGTTCTGCTGCACTCAGCCAATAAGGGAATAAGGAAATAATTTTCCAATTCCAGTCATCTAACCCAACTGCATCCATTTTTTTTTCCTTTCTCTCTTTTTCACTCAGTTTCCTGGATACTAAAACACCTTTTCCTTACCCTCCATCTGTTCATGTTTTAAATTCTCTTCTTTCACTCCTCATTCACATAAAGTAATGTTCCACATTTTTTGCTACGTAAGCATCCATGTCTATTTCTTGAAACTCTACATTGGCCACAGACACACATGGCTCCATATTGGACCTCATTGTAGATCGTATTAAATTAGATTAGCATACTAGATCTTACATGTATAATGGCATACTCATTTATCAGAAACTCAAGCTTATTCAAAATCACATGTGCCCTAATCAACTCAAGGCCAGGGCCATTGCCGCCTCAAACAGACCTAGAATTTTATTAAACTTCGAGAACATACTAAATGACATAAATTTAAATTCATACAAGGGAACTGCTTTCCACTCCTGGAACTTAACATCGTCAACTGTATCATCAGTCCCAAATAAGACAATAATCACTTAAATCCAAAAAAAAAATGTTCCAAATGTAAGAATGTAACAAGCATATCAATGCAAATAGGATCGGCTATAAACAAACCAACAAGAAAGCAACCAAGCACAATATAATACTCAAAATCGAAGGAAGAAGTCAAATACCAGTTTGCGCAAGCAGAGAGCTTCAATGCCATGGTTTGAGGCTCGTGGCAAGGACCTTCAGTGGCAATCTTGTGAAGTCCATACAACTGCGTCTTAATATCATTGCCAATACTAGAAATCTGATTAGCATTACTGTTCTTCCCAACATATGCCACCGCGGCACCAAAAACGCTGTCTAGCTCAGTCCTCTCTATTCCCTCCCAATCATCATCCTCATCCACACCATCTACTTCGTTCTTGTTTGCTTCACTAATCTCATTATCAGATTCACAGGGCAAACTTTCAATCTCTTGGCTTTCGGTCACACCCACCTCATTTTTACTAAACTCTGTCACAATGTTAGCAATCTTTTCACTCTCATTATTTTTATCTAGCAACATCTCTTCACATTCAAATAGACCACTCTTGCCACCATATGCTTCCCCAAACTCATTCTCACATTCACTCCCAAAAATCTCTATCTCTTCACTTTTGGCTAAACCCACTTCTTCCATAGTCAAATCAGTCTCAAATTAGGCAATTTTTTCACTCTTAATACTTTCAATACCCAAGTTCTCTTCACATTCATACGCACCACCAAACTTATCAAAATCTTCTTCAGTAAATTTTTCGATTAAAATTCCCCCCTCGACTTCTCTTAAAAAAACCTCACGTTTATCAATCTTGACATCATCGTCACACGATCCACTACTGTCATTCAAAATTTCTTCAACTAAAATCTTTTCT
This sequence comes from Swietenia macrophylla, assembly GCA_032401905.1. NCBI lineage: Eukaryota > Viridiplantae > Streptophyta > Magnoliopsida > Sapindales > Meliaceae > Swietenia > Swietenia macrophylla. The sequence continues at coordinate 3,255,595 of CP135586.1, read as the reverse complement.
TGTCTTGACTCGCCAGAATTATCAACTTCGACAGTATTTGCAACGCGCTCACAACTAGCCACCTTTCCAATCAAACCTTTACAAGGTTTCCAACCAGACACGACATGATACCCGTAGTTGGTTGAAGAAGAAGATCCAGCAAGAATTTTGGCGAGAAAGAAAGAAAAGAGGAAAGAAACAGCAATGGTCACGACAAATTCAAGAAAAAGCTCCATGACTGTATTCTCCTTAGCTTTTCCTGAGAGAGTTGAAAGGTAATACTTTAAGAGAGAAGCAGAAGAACAGATGAAAGGGTTTGATTTCATAGACGAGTGTTTAGGAAGGAATTTTGCAGGGAAGTATATTCGGGCCTGTGAGCTGCTCCTGCTATTTCGTTCTCGGTCCCATGTTTGCTGGTAAAAGGTGGTACATGAAAGGAGACGGCTTCACTTACCCAGATGTCCCTGCGACTCTGCAAACGAGAGAGGGAAATGTGACAGGCTGTTTATAATGTAACACGAGCACTGCGGTGGTCAAGATAACGGCCTCAAGGCATCCTGTCAGGGTTGGAGACATGTTAATTAAGACGAGCAGAATTCATTTTTATAAACTTTTAAGGATAGTCTATTTTTATTTCTCTCCTGCTTAATTCTGTTATGTCCTTGGTACAGTGAGATTTTTTTGCATATTTATCCTACTCTATCTTGAAATTTATAGACCCTTTATAAACGCATTAGTTACGTGTTCATTAAGGTGTACAGAATTTATTCTTATAAACTTTAAAAATAGTCCATTCTTATCCCTCTCCTACTTAATTTTGTGATGTCTTTTTCACAGTGAGGTTCCCTGTATACCTGTTCTACTCTACCTTGAGACTTATGAACCATTCATA
>CP135586.1:3214776-3249766 GCA_032401905.1 Swietenia macrophylla | reverse complement strand
ATGATTTTAAATAGCACATTTAATCGTAAAATGGCAGACTTGAGGACCAATAACTACCAACAATTGCATATGAAAATGATTTAAGTCTACGAACAAGACAGTCAAACATAGGAAAGATGATTTGCGTTTATGAACAAGACAGTCAAACATGGGAAGATGCTCATATTAAGAAATTACCTGCCCTAGTAACAAAGGGGGCTTCAAAAGTTGAGATGTTATGCATGGTCGCTCTTATTGGGTCTTTGTTTCTTGATCTTTTTCCCGAGAACCTGGCAAAAGGGTAAATAAAATGCAAACAAAAAGGTATACATGCAAGCACAAGCACCAGGCTTGAACTTTGTTTTACATTGTCTCTTGACAAACAAAAATTAATTTGATCAAATAGCAAACAGCTTTCCACAACCCTTTTAACTCACACAAGATAGAAATAAAGTTCTGTAGGATTATGTAATTGTAAGCATTATACAATCTCATTTGAGCAATAGTATGGAGTCCAGTTCCGATGAGAACTCCGTGTGGCAGGCTACTGTGCACGTGCTCTGCTACTCTCGGCAGCCCTCACTTGTGCAAAATATGGATGGGCCTGCAGCAAAAACGACACAACCCTAGTATATTAGCATACCCAAGAATTGTGATGGGCATACAATTATCAAATTAAAGGCAGCATACAATGTTTAGATGGATACAAGTTTCTATTATCATTCTTATCTGGCCAAGTATCAAATTATATTTTTCTGTTAATGTTATGCGGTGGGGTAAAGTGAAGATCCGTGCAAAGAACATCAAACACACTCTTATCACCAAGCAGTATGTCTAACAGTGCAGAAGACAATGTCATACTTGCCATTCCATATATAGCATGTATTTCCCTCGTAAGCCCTCTCACCACAAAAACTTTTGCCAAATTAGTTGAAAAAAGAAGATGATGAGAGAGAAAGTGGGCAACACAATCCACGTTTAAGGCTAAACAAGAGAAAAAGAAATATACGTCAAAATTGCTCATGAAAGATTACCATTGCTTCTCTAGCAGTTAGCCTATCCTGGTGATCATACCGAAGGAGCTTATCAAGAAAATCAATAGCCTGCATGTCAAATAATTCCAAAGAATGAACATCAACCATACAACTATTTGAGCACTGCAACTAAAAATTTATTTAGCAAATGGTTTTCAAAAACATAAGATAAATGACCTCTGGAGAAACCAAATGCTGATTATCAGCATTAATAAATTTGGACCATGGCTTCCTGCTGTGCCTGCAAAATAGTGAAACAACAACATCAATACCAATGAAGAACTATCAGTTTCATCTATTGTTCTATTTAGGTAAGGGACTGCAGTCATATTTGAAGCTTTAATCTGTCTAGAGGGAGAAAATGTTGCACACTAGACATTCCTACAGAAGGTCAATTTCAGGGCAGTCATATTTTGTTGCGTAATGAAAAATGAAATCCTTAGCAAAAGTATTTTACTACCTCCCAACAAGAGCATCGAGTTGAGCATCAAGCTCTAAATTATATTTGTTCAGATATGCATTTAACTCATCAGTTCCCAGTACCTGTAGTTACACCAGACAATCAGACAGCAGTCCTGAGGCATCAATTTTACTTTAAGACTTCAATTCACAAACAATTATGAAACATAGAAATGCATGCAACATATGTATGCCTATTATGTCATATACACTATCAAACAATGCAACGGCAGCAAATTTGACATTGGATCCCACCAAGACATCGCCGCACCCATGAGTTCTCAAGAGTATCAATTCATGAAACACATCATGAGCTGAAGGTACCCCACAATATTAGAGCGTAATTAGTCAGCAGTAGATTCTGGTAGCTGTCATCAAGCCAGTATTCACCGGGCAGTTGACAAACCACATAAATTTTTGGGCTATAATATCATCCTATAATCAGGTGGCTTGATTCTCATACTACAAAATTGATACCTTCCCTCACCAAAAACCAAATAAAGTTGGATTTCTTGGACATCGGGCTCTCAAACCAAACAGTAATTCACACCCTGCCTGGTCAATGTTAATCAGTACCACACAGACAAAAATAATAGCTGCACCAATAAGCAGTAACTTGGGTGCCTAACGTTTCAGCACACCAATTCAAAATGTTTTGCAATGTCCTTGATGAGCTGAGTTTTAAAGGAATAAATCCCCAGAACATCATTAGAACCTGTCAAGATTTAAGAGCTTGTTCCTTTAAAGCAATTAAACTTCCATAGACGTCCTGCTTTGTGATCAACGCATGTTATATTAGTGCACACTTTTTCATTTCTTTGGGTCATTATGACACAAACCATTATAGTTCACATCTGTCTCATTCTTATTACTTCTTAACAGGAATCATATTCTTCAATGAGTATATAATATGACAGTATATGAAGTCAATACAGACTTGATTCCATGAGAAATACCTAGTAGAAATAGATAATTAATCTAGATGCAAAACATGATCATCAACCATGATCATCAACCATTTGATATATCATATCCAAGGCACCATGAAAGAGCTCATGGATTAGCCCAATATTGACATGCAGCCACAAGGAATTTGAGTTCATAGAAAAATAATTAAACAAACATGAAGGAGAAAAAAAATTTTAATGGCATCTGTATCCGCACATTGGTATATAAACTACCGAAATTCATACGAATTGCTTTTTTATCCCCTAAAAATAAGATAATACCCACCTAACAAAAATTTTTAAAAAAAATCAAGGTAAATGAAGTACCAGAAAATCAATTCCTACTCACTGCATGACCCTGGAAACTATGTTATGGTGTAAACATCAACATAAAAGTTAAATAATGATAAACATATATAACATTTCACAAAATGTTCAAAAAGTAACCATCATATGCGTATATAGTTGAAATCAACCAAACTCTAGAATTGTCATTACCTTTGCAATTTTGACAAGCTGATCATGGTTGTCATGACCATAAAAGAATGGTTCTTTTCGAAATATCTGCATAAAGAATAACTGTAATGAGTGAATAATCCAGAGACTGGCAAAGAGAGTCACCCAAAAACAGATCCATACACAATGGACGGCAATCTAACAGAGGAACAATACAGTTTTCTACGATTAATTGAGAAAGCAATCTCACCATTCCTGCAAACATGCATCCAAGGCTCCACATATCTAAAGAGTAGTCATAGTCCTGTAAATCCACAAGGAGTTCTGGCCCCTTAAAGTATCTGGGAAACAGGAAAGAGATTTCAGTCCCTTACAAAGAAGAAACAGCAGTTGAAAGGATAAAAATTTGAAGGGCCTTCACAGAGCTACACTCATAAAAACTTATACAACAGATGCCATCAAGCACATTTGACTACATGCCCAACATTATCTAATGAAAAATGGCAGTAGTATGTCCAACACTTTACCAAAAGTCCAACTACTATTTTTCAATTTTTCAGCCCATGCTTAGACTAATACCTGTTAAATGCTTGCTGAAGCGCTAATGTGTGTCAAATAAATGGAAATTGTTGACTACAATTTGTTAAGGTAAACAAAAATTTGAAAGAAAGAATTATACCCTTGGGCTGAAGTGGTTAGGATATAATTATACTCCGTTAGACTTCACATAAGCTTCTGATTTTGGGGAGGTGTTAAAAGGTTATTCTATCTGAAACTTCAGCCAATATTTGAATTTCAGTATTAGAGATGGATGTGATAGTATGTTCTAATAAATCTTTCACTTTTTAACTCAATCCATTGACCAAAACTATTGCCAGTACATTTTTGAAAATTCTAGTATCCAATATTCTAAAATCCTGAGAGCTTTAATTCTTAGAGAATCCTAGGCCATACAGTTTAGTACACATCAAATTGAAATATTTTACATGCATTGCTGGGTCAGTAAATTGAACACATCAACTTGTCCATTTTATAAGAATTTTCAGGCCAATTTAAAACACTATGGGCATTTACAACCCAACTGCTGCTTAATCATTCCATGTTAGGCCTCCAAGAGTTTGTGCCAAAAAAAATCCTTTACAAAAAAACAATAGGCTCATCCCCAGCAAACAGTACCAGATATTTTACACAGATGAATCTTGCAAATCATCCTCAATTTCAAGAAAAAGATTAAATATTACCTCGAAGCCACACGAACATTATACTCCTTGCCAGGATGATAAAATTCAGCAAGACCCCAATCTATCAAGCGAAGTTTTCGCAACTCATGGTCTATCATAACATTGTGAGGTTTAACATCTCTGTGCATTATTCCCAGTGAATGGCAGTAATCTAATGCCTGCAATTTGAATGCATCCAGCTAGTTTAGCATGAAAAAGTTCGTTTACAGCAATAATTAACTGCTTTTTCCAAGATATGTGAATGATTATTAGAGTGAGCTCTCGGTAAATTGTAAATTCTGTTGAACCCTTGGAAAATATAGTTTACAGAACATTCCTCTGAATTCTCCTCACAATCAGGAATATCCGGATTGGTAGTGTAACAAAGTCTTCATAGAAATCTAGTTTCTGCAAAAGGTTAAAAGGGGGGAAAAAAAGTTTGGAAATTTGGCAGTAAATAATGCACGCACCTAACCCTCCAAAAAAAAAAAAAACCACCAAGCCAACCTTGTAGTGGTGGCATAATGTTTTTAATGGTTACTTCTTGGAAATGTCAAAAAGAACCAGAGTAAAACAAAGGCTTGTCATAAAATCCCCTCTTTCCTTTCTTTTTGTAGGCAACAAATAAGCTGGAGGTGGAAGGTTACAATGTTTAGAAAAATCTGCCACATTAAATAAAAAAGGCTCCCATTTTCAATTTTCCAAAGTCAAATTTATTGAAAATATTCATTGCTAAGCTTGATTCAACAGATTAAGTGGAGGAAAGGAGGTTAGTAGGATGGCAGCATAAACAAGCAATCTAAGTAAAAAAAATTCCAATGCAGAAATTACCTTTAGAAGCTCATATATGTAGTAGCGTATGTCGTAATCAGTCAATGTGGGATACAAAACTTTGAAATCAGTGCTGTTCACATACTCAAATATCAAGCTAGGAGTTTTTGAGTGCTGATCTCTAACAATATCAAGAAGCTTGACAATATTTGGGCCCCCACAGAGATTCTGTAGTATTTTTATCTCCCTCTTTATCTGCCCATGAAGATATATCGAATCATAAATTGAACAGTACCTCAACAATCTGACAACAAAAGATTTTGTGTGAATAATACAGTACATCATTTTATATAATAGAACAATTTAAGTAACAATACCTTTAAAGTTTACCCTATATAGCAGCACTTTTGCAATAGCTGCTTGTATACTTGTTCAATATATGTGTTGCTAAAGAAATAATACATCCTTTCAATTCCTCATTTAACCAATGGAATCCTTGTAGGCCAAAACATCAGAAGTAAAGCAAACAAGATGCCAATTCTGGAAAAAGTAACTTTTCGCAAAGCAGCTACTTTATTCATATGCTATCTCCTTCATTTACAAAGATAGTTCAGCACTTACCTTCTTTTTCTTGACAGGCTTGAGGATCTTAATGATGCACCGCTCATTGCTATTGACATTTATACCTTCAAAAACCTCACTGTATTTTCCCCTTCCAACTTTCCGAACAACCTCATAATCATCTTGATCACTGGAAAGACAGAGAGAAAAAGTTATAGAAGCTGCAACGATAGATAAGCACTATAAATTAAACAAAAATAATAATAGGGGGGAAAGGAATAGTAAGAAACAAATCTGTAATCATAATAGAAGAAAACAAGGTAGGGAAATAGTGCCAACTTACATTCTTCAGACAAAGCAAACGAAACAGGAAGGCCAAACCAAATACACACACACATATCCAATGAGAATTGACACAATGCTAATGATAATGACACATGATATGACCATAGAAGGAGCAAAATGGAGAGAAAGATCCCACACAGCCATCTCCAACTAATTTAGTTCTTGAAAATTTGATGCATTTATTGTTCTTTCATGTTTGAAAGTATGAACTCTGGCAGAAATGGACAAATATAAATAGTAATGAGTCCAACATTATGATTCTTTTCCACCATACAAAGTAATTACCCATTCTTAACCAGAAAATATTTTAAGCTTTTCTGACATCCCCTAAACCAAATACCATGGACTAATACCAAATCTGACGTGGGCAAAATTAACAAATCATCTATCAAAAGCAACAAATAATATGCTATAAAACCAGATAGAACTCAGATTGCAAACAAAGTTCGCAGATGCTTATGAAAACCAAGCCAAGCGCATCAAGAACGGATGTGGGCCAATTCGGATCCTAACAGATTCGCACTCACTCACTCATCATTCTTCCATTTTCTTTCAAGTTAATCTATTAAACCTTAAGCGCCTTCAGCTAATTGATTTTCCCTCCTTATATGCTTCTTATTATTATTTCATGACAAGACAATATAAATTGGTCTGAAACAACAATGATATGTACAAAGAAGCCACAGTCTTACAAACAATAGAATACAGAATTCATTATCCAAATTCAATATCATCGATCATGTTTTCTCAATATTAGACCTTTTAGATTTAGTAATTACTAGATCCAATTAAATGACACTGGAAAAAAAAAATCTAAAAATCGACAAAATATACCCCCATTGAACAGTGAGAGACTCGTAATCCCAATACTCCTTCGGACGAAGAACGTTCACATCGGAATAAACACGCGCCTTCGACATCACTCCCCCGAGATCTGACCAAGTTTTCTTTTATCGATCTTATCGAAATATTTTCTTCACAAATGACGTAAAAGGTGGTGAAGATTATCTGTGATGTTGAATTGTCAGTTGGCAAAGGGGTGCGCAGCGGGCGCACGAAAGGCGATAACAGCTCACGTGAGCAATAGGCCGAGGGGAAGTGACCGAGCTGGTGCTACAGGATTGCTGAGATTGCGCTTTCCTGGCGCATCTTCCATGCCATATGCACAACCACGTCCACGAGCCCACTGATCTGGAATTTTTTTTTAGAGGGATCGATGCTGTCGCTTGTTGGTTAAAGGTTCATGATAATGAAAGCAAAATGGAAAACGAAATGGGCCGGTATTCTGTGCGGCCCATGGTTAGAAATATCTGTGTGAGATATTTTCGTGTGTGTATATTGGGGAGTGCTGTGGACTCCAAAGTGATAAATCCGGTGGCAAAGCAGAGAGTGAAAGGCTATGAGAAAAACTAATTATTTCCATTGCCTGCAATCTTGGAGCCATTAAAAATTCGGAGGAAAAAGTACTGCTAAAAAAATCAACAACAGACCATCAAAACTAACTGGATACCATGACAGAATGATTAGGCAAGAAGTGTAATTCAATCTCACAGGGAGAAATGCTTAACCAGAGTGCTGCACGCTGTTAATATCCAAGTCAACCAAAGAAATTCACAAACCAACTACGAACATATTATAATCCCTTAAAATTTCTGATGGAATTTCGTATATGCAGTTTCTATTATTAAATAAATTATTTTTCTTGTCTCTCTTTCTTTCACAATCAATTAAAATATCCTAAAATTTTACTTTTGTTATACAAATTAAATATAATTTTACAAAATTACAGTCTATAAAATAATATAATAATTAAAATAATTTTTTAATAAAATTAATTAACGTATTTTACAGTTTAAATTGTTTATTCAAAAAAACTCAAAAAAAAAATTACAATGATTGAGATGAAAATGATAAAAATATTTTAATAGATTTTAATTGTTTATTTGTAATTATTAGATAACACGATAAACTAATGTAAAACAAAAAATAACCAAAGTTACAGAATTATTGGTTAAAATCACTTTATATTTGTATAATGTTTCAGAATTATCATTATCGCATATTTTGACTACCTTAATTAAAAAAAAGAAAATACAATAAAAATTTACACAATACAAATAAAAATAACATTCACACTTTTTATCATAATTCTTTGTAAATTTTTGTTATTTGTTTGAGTTTCAAAATATTATTTATCATGTTGTAAAGAAAATTTTAATTTTCTTCAATATCTCATTAAACGTTGACAATTTTACTGCATCTAATGGTTGTATGTTAGCTTCTACTTAATATTACAATATTCATTTAAGACGCATGTTACCTAACAATCAATATACATACCTATATATTCAAGAGCCATGTTAGCTAACAATTGAAGAACATGTAATACCATCATATACTGTATCATGTATTACACTACTCTGACTGACTTTACTACCACTATATCATACAAATGATGCCTATATATATATATATATATTTTTTTTTTTCCATTGATTGATTGCAATACCATGTTCAAGTCTTTAAATTGCTTCATTTTTTTGAACTAAAAAAAATTATCAATTTTCACCTAAGAGAGAAAACAGTCCAATATCAAAGAATTTTATCAAAGTACTTAAAATAGCCAAAAATTAAAATTCAAAAAAATATATATTACATCAACACTGTTGAGAAAAAAAAATGTTTAAGTTGGTGATGCAGGTATGATCCACAGAGAACAAAAGGTTGAAGGAAGAAATAGGAGATGCTTTCCTAATTTTGTCAGATATTCACACCGCTTTTGGTTGGGTTTGCTCAAAATCAAAAACCTCAAACATGAGGCGCCTTACATCTGGCTTTCCATACACGGTGTAAGCAAGCCCATGAAGGGCTTGTTGAACGGCAGTGGTGGCAGGGTTCCTCAGTCTTCGATTGTGTTCATATGCATCTTGCACCTGTTCAGAATATTTGATAAAACGATGAAGATTCTTTTCCCTCAGGTACCTTCCACAGAACTTGTTCATAAGAATACGTCGGTGCCTCTCCTGCAGCCAATGTCCAGGAGCATCTAGATGCTTCATCAGCAACCTCTCAGCCATTACAAGATCCTACAAAAGAAAATGAAAATGGACAAGCAGGGAGATCAGTTTACCACAAATGTTTTGCTTTCATCTTGTTTTACTTCTCTTTCATGCCTTTTTTTTTTTTTTTAAAGTTCTTGACGGGTAAAAAGAAGAAAAAAAATTAACCTGGATCTTTTGGCCAATGTACTCTAGTCGCTCATAGCAAAATCGAGGATGCTCAAACTTGTATTTTGATGGATGCAAAAAACAAAGCTGTAATTCAATAAGAAATGTAAGTTAAGAAATAAGCAATCAAGTGAATATCTTAACCAGCCAAGAATCCAACAGAATGTGTATCTTATCCATGATGGATATTTAGCAATCCAATAAAACGAACTTCATCCATGAATGACAAATGATGCAAGAAATAACTTTATTTCCCACAGAAGTTTATCTTTGAATCGTTCAATTCTTGGGAATAGGTTGATTAAACACCCGGCTGAACCACTGAATTTTATGATAAATGAAACAAGATGCTAGGCCTTTGCTATGAAAATGATCATTGATGATAGATATGGCCAAAACCAGGTTCTGCTAAAGTTTGCTGATCTATTTCACAATTATATGTTTCATTGTTTTTTTCCTTGTAAGTGCTGCTAGTAGAATAATACATAAATTAGTTCAATGACATATGCATACAGACAATATATATGAAAGGCAACAAAAAGCACTACCTGTAGCCCAAGTCCAAGTTCAATATTCCTGGCTTCAGTAATTTCTGGAATTCTGTCTTGTGCTGCCAAAGGATATCCCAGCGTTTGCATAACAAGGGGTCTAGTGTCAAAATCCCACAAATTTCCACGAAACCGATGCATACCCGGTGGAACACAAGCCCTGAAAAGCCTTGGGTGTGCAAAGAGAGCATCTTCAGGCGGCTGTAAAGGAAACAAGAATTAGCTAAAGAACTATTCCAACAAAAAAAATAATGAAATCCCCTTTGTCAAGGTAGAATTAAACTGCAACCCAATCCATTGCATCACTGTGTAGGTATAGCAACTCCTACATGATTGCAACAACTAGCTTCAAATATTAATGCCCTCTTTGTAATCCTAAAACAGCCCTGACATACAGATATAATGCTGTCCAGTATTAATTTTCAGAAACCAATCATAGGCTACCCTGGCTCTGGTATGCAAAGGCTGTGAAAGATAAAAGCAAATTTTTATTTTCATTTCCTGCCTTCCTAACACCATATATCAGTTTCTCTCTCTTTTTTTTTTTCACATTTAATTGAGAAATTATACAAGGATGAAAAGAGAACAAAATAAAGCTTGCCTTGTAAGCTGCAACATCTTGCCAGCTAAGCTTATTGCCCTCAAATTCAACGGATACATAATCTACATCTTCAAGTTGCCGCCTTAACTTTGGCTGGCATTCCTCATCTTCTGGATCCATCCCAAATACTTCAAAAAGAACCCGATATACTTCTGGAAATCCAAAACACAAATATATAGACCCAAACAAAGCCAAGAATACAGACCTGAACATAAGCACATAAGTTTAGTATTCATTATGCTCTATCACCCATAAATATCTTATAGGCCACTAACAAAACATTATGACAGACATTTTTACAACAAAATTGCAAGTTATATGGGTGCAAACAAATTTATGCATAAGGGAAAAAAAAGGGATATAAACAATCAGCACTATAATAGAATTGGAATGAAAAGCCATAAAATTGTACTGTGTAATAAATACATGAATGTGTACTCTAAATTATAGGTTAGAATGGTCAAAAGAAATCGTCAACCTTCATTCATCCTCCAATTCATCCAAAGAACTATCATTCTTCCATAAAAGTACAATTTTGTACTAGAGTTACTTCTTCTAGGAAGCACAAACTTTCATCTAATATATGAGACAAATCCTCATAACTGCATCTTACTAACCATCAAAACAAATGTTACCTATAACCACCTACTCTCGCCCATCAATTCCTAGCCTTTCATTTCCCTGAAAACTGCATCACTCACACAGCCTTACAGGATTGCAAAAATCTAACTGCATTAGGTTTTACTCACCCTGATATTTTAGACACAAAATTGCAGTTACATTGTATAAAACGAGATTATATAAAACCAATTGTTTCAATATTTGATACCCATCTCTCAGCCTTTCAAATTTTATAAAGCAGCAGCTCAAGTGAAAATATGACTTTTGCAAAATATGTTATGATATCACTAATATAAACTTAATTCTATAGCCTCAGCAATGGTAGATAACGTAGAAGGATACAGAAAAGCAGATACTATTGTCATCATTACATCAATTAGTTCTCATTTTCAGTTGACCTCCCTGGTAAGAATGGAGAGCCTGTAGACTATAAAAACCCGAGTAAAGCACTTCCTAGAATGCAACATCACATCCAAGCATATGACTGAAGCAAAACCCAACAAGAAAGAAGCTGAACTTCCACCATGCCTTATCCTGATTATACAAGAACTGGATGGAGTATGATTTTTTGCATCAAGTCAATTGCCAAGTTCCCACATTGTTCACAATGAGTTCCTGACAAGACAAAATTCAGGTAGTATTCTGCGGATGTATCAAGTGGTATCAAGATCTGAAAGAAGTGGCAACAACCAGAATGGTGGCAAATGGTGCCATTTGTTAATTGATTCCTGTCTTACAATAGCATGCCATTTATGTTCTAAGTATGTGTAATAATGATTGAAAATTCTAAGGCATAAACTCCACATGGCTTTTAAGACACTGATTTTGACTTCTTGAAGTGCATATTTGAGGATGGCGCACTAAAGCATAATAGATATTAAACTTTCAGGCACAAGCATGGTAGAAGGAGGGAAGACCTAATCAACAATTAAGTTCTTAAGCATGGTAGAAGGAGGGAAGACCTAATCAACAATTAAGTTCTTATCTGAGAAACACCAGAGAGGGGAATTCTAGTGTCGCCTTCCAGCTAAGTTATAAACTCAACCATCCAGCATAATCAATTCAAATCTACTATATAAGGACATCAACAAAAAGCAAGTTCAGACAACTACAATGGATTCAAAGCTCAGGCTCGAGCATCATTACATTCTGCAATAAGCAGCAACACACATAGGACATCTTTCTAAATACAACATCTAATTCATCTTACACACAGGACACTTTGTATGAATTGCAACATCTTACATCGTTCTAATCTTATGTTGCAAACATCTTACCTTGTTCTAATCTCATATTACAGCTTCAAGTTAATGTAGTAGACCGAAATAATGAACCAGAAAATTCTCCAATAATAAATAACCACACCCCAAAAAAATAAAAAAACACATCAAAATGTAATGAAGCATAATTTTCACAGATGCAAACTATGCAAAACCCCAAATGTAAAACAGCAGCAAACTTACTTCACAGGCGGTTCCCGTTCTTTCCTAATCAACCTATCCATGTCATCATAAGGAAACACCAAATTCTGCAAGCTAGCAGCTTTAATCCACTTGGGCAAGTTCCTCTTACCAATCAAACCAAACACCCTCTCTCTCATTGGAGCTGGCGACTCTCTCGGATACCTCTGCAAGAAATACTCACAAAACGCCACTTCAAGCACAAACTGCCCCAAAAAACACAGCCTTGAATGCCCTGATCTCACATGCCTTGTCTTAGTCCTCTCACAAGACGGATGCTGAAACGCTAAATACAACAACGTATCAAAATGCTTTGCCGGATTATCATCTCCAAGTTGATCAGATGGCTCTAGAGAATAACCCAAAGCTTGCTTTGCCTCAAGCAAGTACTCGTCTATCCATGTTAGATCGGCATTGTTAAGACGCGAAGAAGGTAAGCATGAACTCAACAAAGGGAATGATTTTAAAGACAATTGTGGGCTTTTTAAAAATCTATCAGCTAGTCTCTTGTCATCAAGCGGAGGTCTTAAAATAAACTTCTTCGGGGGAACTTTTTTCTTAGGAGATGTCACCTTTTTCCTTTCTGCAAGCTCTTTCAGGAGCCTTTGTGGGCTGTTTTGTGGCAGCTCTTGTTGTGGGTCTACAGATACAGCCAAAACACGAAGATTTTGCGAGGTGGGTTTGGTGAGTTTTAGTGTCTTTAAAGAAATCTGGAGTGGAAACGGAGATATTGAAGAAGAGAAAGAAATATTATCAGAAATAGGAGACGAAAAAGACGAAGAGAGCTCCATGTTTAGTGTGTAATACTAAAAAAGAATTGAAGTGGGTTTCTAGAGCAATTCTTCACGGAAATAAATTGAATTTTGTGAGTTTGTGCATGAATTTTGCTGTTGCCATTGACGGAGGATTTTGAGCGTTACGTTGCACAGGGTTATGGGCTGGTACGGTTGGGCGGATAAGGCGAACTGAAAGAAGCAGGCCGTATCAACGCCAAATGTATTTCCGGCTGTAGAGATACTTGTCTGAGATGCTGTCGTTCTAGTTTATGAAATCTGGAATGAGTGGCATTAAAACGCAGTGCCGTTTTACGAACACTAGAAGAGAGTCTTATCAAGTGAAGATATAAAATGGGCCCCACTCGGCCTGTTTAACTGTCGAACTAACAGGCCTATTACGGCCCATGTATTTGTCGCTCGATCGGACCTAGGCATCTGGATTTGATATCTCGACCCGATACAATCAGATCTGAAAACCCCGTGTTGGACAAAATATTGGACTGAGCCGCGCAACTTGCAATTGTTTCTCTCGCTTTAGCGTAAATAAAAAACGTCAACAGTTTATAGGTCATTTTGTTTTCTTAAGCAAAAAGCACTTCCAAATTATTCTCACATGTACAATGTACATTCTTGTTTGTGTAATGAATTGCATCAACCATGCATGTGTTCATGAGACAGGATTTGATTTATGCCACTGTAAGGTATGGGCGATAGGAAACAAAGATTGATAGTTGTTGAAATAGTACTTTACACTTCAATAAATTTTGTTTACAAAAAATGCTAAAGAAAATGCTCTAAGCAAATGGACAATTACAAGCACTCTCTGAAAGTTAAGTTGACAACAACATTGGGATGCTTTTTTAAGTGTGACCCATTATTTCCTTTATCATGCATTCCCCTATTCCCCATCTAAGCTAATGCAAGAGGCAACAAAAGTGCAGCATGCAGAATTTATGAGTTGTGAACCACTCAGAATTTCTCAAGAATCATTTCACAAGGGTCCGTATGTTCTTACAACGCCAGCCGGAGCAGATATAGTCTTTTTAATAAGTCAATCAAGCACAGACTTCATTTTTCTACTCAGTTACTGGCAAAGATAGAATCATTCACTGATACCTTATAGGAAGGGACAATCTTTTTGTAGTCTTGCTTGGCATGTTTCATGCATCTTTTGTGTGGCTGAAACATTCTTTTAAAACGTATTCTAGGCTAAGTATGAAAAGAAATGAAACCAGGAAGAAAAACAGAAAATGCAGAGAAGAAGAAATTTGTTTACCATCTGGATATTCTCTTTTTACAATCCGTATATATATTCTGCAAAAGAATAACGTTAAGAATAGGCAATGGAAAAGAGTACACTTCAACTGAATTTGAGATGTTTTGCAATGAGATGGAAGTGCAACATCAACTAACTGTTCCTTATAATCTTTAATAAAATGGGGTTGCAGAACGGAAGAACAGGACAATTGTCCAAATGGCTAGGTGTCTCTTGATTGAAAATGGTCTTCTTTATAAGTTTTAGGCTGCAGCTGTATACATGATAGTTTACTTGCTTAATAGATTGCTTTCAAGAGCTATGAATGGTATAATTTCAATAGAGGCATGGAGTGGGGTAAACTCATCAGCCAAGCATCTCAAAATTTTTGACTCTATTTGCTATACTCATATTTCGATAGTAAATAGAAGTAAGTTGGAGCAAAAATCTAATATAGGTATTTTTTTAGGATATATAACTCCAGCTAAGGGATATACAATTTATAATTTAAAAACAAAAAACATAACTATTAGTAGAGATATTGTCGTAGATGAAAATGCATACTGAAATTAGGAGAAAGAGCAAATGCAACAATTTGATCAAAACTTAAATTAAAATATTGCAATTACGGCAACAATTAAAAATTAAGATTTCAGTTTAAATGACAATAGTTATAACACACATGAAGAGAAGAATAGTGATGAAGATGCTCTAACAAAATTTAAAAGTTTAACTAAAATTTATAAAAGATGTAATTTTGTCTCTGCAAAACCTAATCAGTGTGAAAATGTTGTCAATGATGCAAAATGCATGTATGCAATGAATGAAGAAATAAACATGATTGAAAAAAATCTGACATGGAGCTTGGTTCCTAAGCTTGAAACTAAAAATGTTATAGATCACAAATGCATTTATAAAGTTAAATTAAATTCAGATGGGTCCATAAACAAATTGAAGGCTAAGTTAGTTTTAAAGGAATATATGCCCAATAATTTAGTGTTGATTTCAGTGATACATTTGCTCCAGTTGCTAGACATGATACAATCAAATTTTTAATAACTCTTGCAACTCAATTTAAATGGAAAGTTTACCACATGTATATTAAGTAAACGTTTCTAAATTAAAAAATTACAAGAAAAAATATATGTTGAACAATCGTAAGGGTATGTTGTTACACGTAAGGAGGAGTATGTTTTTCAACTTCATAACGCTTTATATGGCCTTAAACAGGTACCTCGAACTTTGTATCAAAAAGTGAATAATTATCTCTTTCAATGGAGATTCCGTAAAAGCGAAAATAAGGCAATCATGTATATCAAGAAACACAAAGGAGATCAACTGTTGATTGCCTCAATTTATGTTGATGACTTGTTAGTTACAAGCAACAATGAAGATTCAATTATGGAGTTTAAAAGATAAATGAGCAACGTGCTTGAAATTTCTAATCTAGGTGAAATGAGCTATTTCTTAGGCAAAGAAATATCTCATTCTCAAGATAGGATTTTTCTGTCACAATCCAAGAATGCAAAAAATCTGTTGAAGAGGTTTCAAATGGAAAGATGTAAATCTGTTTCTACTCCTCTGCTGTCAAATGAAAAACTCACAGGCTCATCCTTCTCTAAGTGATATGGAGAAGAAGAAAGTATGCAGTTTGATGGACTGCCAGAAGCTCTCCAGGGTGGCCTGTGCTCATGCTGCTCAAAATGACAGGCTTCCTGTTCAAACTGTGGTTCAAGTGCTTTACTATGAGCAACAACGCCTTCGGGATGTCATGAATGGCACCATGATGGGTGGAGGTTCTCTTTCTGTTCCTTCCAAATTAAATTTCTACCCCACTGATATCCCTCCAGTATCAGATGAGCTCTCTAGTTTAAAAAGAGAGAATGACGACCTGAAAATTGAGCTACTGAAGATGAAAATGAAACTGAAAGAAATTGAGAAGTCGTCTGTTAAATCGGCAGATAGCAGTCCAGTGGGAAACACCCAACAGTCTGCTGATAAACCTCCTTTCCCAAGAAAATCACGCATTAATTCTGTCTCTAAAAAGCTTGGCCGGCTTTATCCTTTCGTTCGTGCAGATGTAGTCTCACCTTCCAATACCAAACATCGAACGAAACCCAGCAAGGACCGGCGGCATTCGATATCTTGAGATTGGTTTGTTTCCACTCTTTATCAGGTCTAATGAACGGTACATTGAACTCTGTTTATACTCTTCCAAGGATTGAGAAGATTTGTAGTTTGCTGTCTGCTTTGTTTTGCGTACTTCTATTTGTTGGTTCTGTGTGATATCACTGTAAATAAAATTGTTAATTATGTTGAAATGAAAAACATTATGCAAAATAGGTGGCATCATATAATGCGACCGATCGCTTGAACTGCTGTTTCTCTATAGCTAAAAAATGCAAGCTTTAGAGTTCTGGGTTCTTGAAATTGGAATGAAAATTTCGGCTTGATCTTAAGTATATGACCGAATATTGCTGCCTAGAAGTACTATGATTTATTTGGTTGTCCAAGAGAAGGAAGAAAAGGTTGGGGTTAGAACAGTACAGTGTCATGATTTCTCCACAGTTTTTTATCCCCTTCCTTTCCTGCGTGTCTTAGCAACAAGCCAATAACAGAAAAATGCTGTTATCGAACCAGAATGGCACTGTGTTTGTTCTGTTACTAAGTGGACTGAAAGTCTCACACTACAAACTAAAAGTTATTCTCGAGCCAAGACTCCTTTTGGCCCCCAAATCAAGTATAGTATTAAGTGAGGTCTACAACCCAAATTATTGATGCCTTTCGGATAACGAGCTTTAGGAAAAAGTAAAATTAACTCGAGAAACAGGCTAGGATATATAGCGCATGTTGTTGTCTGACGCATATTATCAATGAACATAAAAGATGGTGCCGCATGAGTGTTGATAAAGAATTTCAATTTTCTGAGGTCAGTCGGGCGCAGTAATGGAGAATATATATAATTTGAGATGGGAATGTGTTATTCATTTTGTGAAAGGCGGAAAAAGCAAAAAAATTCTTCCACTTCTTGTTGGCAGGGGAAATTTCCTTTTTGATCAGTAATGGAAAATATATATAAAAGGGATCCTTTTCTCCATGGTTCACAGAATGTAAATCTGTAGTCGGTGACACATCCCGGTGTAGTTAGGTAAATGAAGAAAAGCTTCAAAGCTTTGTTGTATTAATTTTGTGTGGCAAGCACAAATGCAATTTAGAGCCCTCAAATGAACACTAAGCTAGCGTGAGTACATGCACTTAATTGATATACAAAAGGAATGATAACAAAACGAAATTCAATTGTACAAGGAAAACGCAAAAAGCAGAACTGCTACAGAGCAGTTTGTTGTGCTGATAGGATCTGACGTTCTCAAGGGTTCGAGTGGCCAAGATCCCTTGCGTGGCATGGGGTGATAAGGATTGTGCATGGAAGTAGTATGGCACAAAAGAAAAGGAGGCAAGAGGACTTGGTCAAGTATGTAAGGATTAAGTTTACGTGTGCGGTCGAATAATAAGGCAAAAGTTAGTAGTTTAGTTTTTAATGGGTTTAGTTTGCACTGTGTTTATGTGGCTCGTCGTACAGGAGGCCATGTTGGAATCTATTACTGTTTTATACGAGAAACTGTAATCACTTCGGTTATTTAAAAAGTTTAATTGATGTTGTAGTGGGAAAGGGATTATTTATAAAAAATCACCGAGTTTTCGCTCACCCGAAGAGTGTATTTTCGTTTATCTTTGCTCTGATTGGGACCTATGATGTGCCTCGCCGGGCTACTGTGAAAGCTGTCTGCAGGTACAGTCAAGTTGTCTTCATTCGCTAGCTTTTTTGATTGTAAAGAAAAGGTTCCAGTGACCAAGCTTGGGTTGGAAGGAAGAGGCCGAATGGCCGGGTTCGATGAATTCAGCTGTGGGCTGCTTTCATCTTCGGTTTTGACTGGTGCGCCTGGGGATAAGATTAAAGGGAGAGCGTTTTGAATTGCACTCCGTACTAATTGTCGGGAACCCATGGAAAGAATTCGCCCTTGAAACTGACCTTTCTAAAAGGGTGTACCTTTGAGTTCATGAATCTATTAAGATTTGAAATTTTAGTCCACATAAGATTTAGGTTATTAACATTTATGATCTCCAGTTTCTGAAAGTAAATTCCCTCAATGTCTCAACTGCTGCAGGTACAGCGGTTAGAGCCAAATCATGTTATCTTTTTTCTGTGCTTGATTCTCTATTTGATCCGGAATTGAAGCATTGGTAAGAACTTAATCATTGATAAAGATATTGTAAAACCTTACATAATATAAAAGTTTCCATTCAATTATAGCTAAATCCTTTTGGAAAACTATTAGATATGATGATATTAACGTCTCTGCAAGACAACGAAAACAGCTGCTAAATCTATTAAAATCCAGAGAATAACACAGACGATGATGCGATTGTGCTTGTCTTCTAAAGTGGGACTAAGTGGAAGTATTCCCACATATTATAATTCGAAAGCAAAAGACAATTTGATACATGCATCAACTCAATCTCTGCATTTTTCCACGGATTTGATAATGTTGATGATGATGGTGTGAGGTTACGAATGATTTAGAAATCATACTGGAATATCATGTCAATATTTGTTTATCATAATGGGTTTTTGCAAAGCCACAGAAACAAGAAA
Source organism: Swietenia macrophylla (assembly GCA_032401905.1). Classification (NCBI taxonomy): domain Eukaryota; kingdom Viridiplantae; phylum Streptophyta; class Magnoliopsida; order Sapindales; family Meliaceae; genus Swietenia; species Swietenia macrophylla. The sequence continues at coordinate 3,230,852 of CP135586.1, read as the reverse complement.
TTTTTACAGAGACTTCGTCGCCCATTAGACTAAAAACTAGCAGGCATAAAAATACCACACCATTAAACATCAATCATAGCAATTGGTCGATAGGAATCAGTCTAAAATGTTCTCGTATCGACTTTGGAATAAGATTCCTTTTCAAGTCATGTTCAGGCTCAGAACTTGGAATAGCCAGCGAGGCTGCTGTTCTAGTCTTCCCTGCTTCAATTGTTCTTCATTCTTTATACTGTCAGGAACCTGGACAAGTCCCAGTTCGCAGCCTGCTAATACTTCTCGTGCTCTAATACTTGTTCTGTTTATATGACTAGATCCAGTGGAGGAAGAAGAGAAGCTTGTTCCAGAATCACGAGAAGCAGTACGCGGTTTCATCGTCCTGGTGTAATTAGTTGGTCCTAGGGTCAGCTCAATCTCACTTTCATCTAACATATCATTGTCGCCATTTGATTCTGCAATATACTTCTCTGCAGGCTGCTCCAGGTCAAGCTTCATAATGCTTGGCTTGTGTTGGGTGTTCAAATGTTGATTAACCTGTTTGAAACTAGTTCCAATCTTTGATGAACTCCATAGATCTTGATTACCTCCGTTAGGCCTGCCGTTTTCAATGTTTTTCATCAATATCTTCTGAATTCGATATAGACGGTGAAGCTCATACAACTGTTGTATCATTTACAATGCTAGGAATCATATTCATATTTCAATACTGGATATAAATTGTTAAAAATAAATTAACCAAAAAAGGTTATATACAAAGATACCTGCTCTTTGAAAGTTTCTTCATGCTTTAACATGGCCATCCTCACGAATTCCTTATCATATGGCTTAAGAAGCTTCTCCATTGAAGCTTGATTACAGCTTACAGTCTTTATATCCCAAAAAGTGTAAATACTAAACTCGAATATTCTTTCTTTGCAAGAATTTATGCTAAAAACTGCCTCTTTTTATCACCTATCCATTCACCATTCCAGCACTTCTTTGCCTGTAGAATGACAAAAATTACCAAATATCTACTCAGCATCTTCATTCAGAAAAAGGGAAAAACCAAGAGAAGATCTTGATAGATAGACTCTGTATATACAAATATAGGATCGAAGAGAGAGCATTAAATTTTAACGAAACAAATTTCTAATGGAGCTATTATGACATCAACTGTTTTTCGTATGATTTGTCTGTTTGTTTGCTTTGCTTTCCATCCATTCAGTTATTTGGGCCACAATATTAACTGCACATCAAAAGTACCTTCCTATTCGCTCTACCCAGACATGACGCTATACTTACATTATATTACATGCCGTAAATATAAATATATCATTTATCTACAGCTGCCTGTTACATATATATCTTCTTTGCAAACAAGTCAGGTGATTACAAAATGATGACTCGGAAGAGAAGGACCGGCGAGTAGTGTTTGAAAAGAATTGCAGAAACGACAAGTCGTTCGTTTCACAGGACCAGCAAGTGATAATACACTCACTCTGGGAATTTAATGTTTTGAGGGTTCATGGTCAATGCCATAAAGCATGAATTTGTCTTCTCGTGATCTATGCAATTACTTGGCCAGAAAGGGTGAAGGATCTATGCATATATCCCATTTTTATGGCATAATATATTAAGCTAAGTACTAATGAAGTCTAAATAACCCATTTAGAGATCATCAGTTAATTTACACGCACAAATTGCAGAATCATTATCCGCATGTCTCCTAAAAGAAAAAAGAAATGCAGAAAATGAGACAAGAATGGAAAGAATCTTTGACCTGTAAGAATTTTTCCAAGATGTAGCTGAGAAGTGCTCAGAGGATGGATTTAAAAGATCGAGCTTCTTCTGTCTGCAACTCAACAAGTTTCAGCTAGGGCTGGCTTTCGTCTGTGCTTGATAGAGAAAGAAAGACCTTGCAGTAGTACGACTCACATTCTCAATTCCAGAAGTATATAATTCAGAAGATAAGGATAAAATAAAACTGATGAGAAGAATTTAAGATTCTCTCTCACACACAGAAACCAAAGGGGTGTCGTTGCATCTGGGATTTGAGGCATGCCAAACAAATCCCAGTGCCTTGGCCAATACCATTTAAGTTCTGTGAAAGAGATGCCCCAGATAGGTCCAGCAGTGCAGGTGTATTAAACTGAATATAATAGCAATAATGTATTTGGAGAATCCAAATTTATATAATTGGTGAGGATCACAGGAACTTACATTGCTCCCAGACAATCACCAAATCAAGAGAACAGCTTAGGCTGTTAAGGTGAATCACATGCACCCAAGAATACTATACAACAAGTAACAGTTGTCTCAATTATATAGTACATATTTATTCAGGGTCCCACATTAATGTTAATGTGAAGCAAATCAAGGTGGCACCTCTGGCCCGCAGACAATTAGATCACCACCGTACGATATAATGGGTAATCTCTTGAAACAGTCCAAATTCCAAAACCTAAACACTTAACTCAGCATCTCAAATTAACACTGCTGTATTCCGAGCTGTTTCGTTATTGGTTAACATAGCAGAATAACAAAGTATTTTGATAACGTTAATTATGTGTTTTAAGAATATATGTTAGCGTTATTAAATTGGTCTGAGATGTTGAACTCCTTTACTGTAACTCCAAGAGAGAAGACCCAACACAATGATTATGGCCGTTGATTGAGCATGTGGGTGGGGTGATAAAGAAATCAATCAATCATAATAATCAGATCAAATGGTCCAGAAAGGGGGACCCAGATAATCAACACATTAAATGTACTTGTTATTGTCATGTTGCATGTCTCTGTACAGAGTACAGATATACTGGAACTGGATGATCCAAGTCCAGAAATACGAGGATCAGTGGATTTTCCTCGGCAGAATAAGAGTAAAAATTAAATCCATATTGGCTCATACTCATCAACAAAAAGATCCATGATCACATGCTTCTTGTTGTGTAAAAGCTTATCCGTCTCTCTTGTTTCTCTCAGGCTATCAGAGGTGAGAATCTAAGATAATGCAATTTGGGGAGGCAGCTAGGGAGAGAGAGGAGACTGGAAAGTGACATGAAAGCACGCGTTGCCGGTGCAGGGAGGCGCAGCCGTATGGGACGATGGGTCCAAGCTGGTGTGCAGAAAAAGGCTGAGGCACAGTATTGTGTTGTGTTGTGCTGTTGTTCGGTCCCACTCCCACGCCACTATCAAAAATTAGCCGAGCCTAATAGTCACTGTATGTTTCTCACAAGCTGCGAAGGTGCGGCAGAGAAAGCCTAAACGGTCTTACTAGGCGGGTGATGCAACAAGACCCTGACAAAGTGGTGGTGAAATAAATTTATTTATTAATAATAAATAAAAATTAAAAAATTTTATTATATTAATTAAATAATAAAATTTATAAAATTTTTTTATTTATTAATAATAATAAAATTATTTTATTAATTAAATAATATTATTATATGACTCGTGGCTTCCTGATCTACGAATTTCTCCTCGTGCCACAGAATTACAGAATATAGATAGACAGATAGGTTAGCAGGGGAATCTAGTTGCTGCCCTGCAGTTCTAGCCTCTGCATTGCATGTCTGTCTGCGTCTGTTGCATCTTCGCGAAAACTCAATGCGCACGCCTCAAATTTTAGTTCTCATGACAAGTGATAATCTATGGCCGCTCCTATATTCCAAGTAATAAAATAGGTCCAAAATTTTAATTTACATGTAGCATATATAATTTGTAATCGTAACCGTATATTCAAATTACGCTTGTTTTAAAAATATTCCATATGTAAAACTATACATCAAACAGAGCCAAATCCATCACTATAGTATTATAAGGAAACACTCTCATAATTTAAATTCCTTTGAAGCTTGGAGGAGCAATAGGGATTGTAGAATTAACGTCTTTAAAATCACACGTCACACCTAATTATCGTTTAAAGGTCAGAGTAACCCATATTTAATACTAAAGATTTTGGATGATTAGATCACTAATTGTTGATAACGTTGAAGTTGAAGCTTAGATCTGCCTAGCATATGAAAATGGATCACACGTCTTTAACGCATAATGGACACTAATTGACTTCCCATTATTCTTCTATCGAAATCTTCCGATGTTACATGTACATTTCGAAAATATGCCTAGAATCGTTTACAGCCAGTGGAAAATATGAAGGACCACGACCATCCTCCTATTGAAATATAAATAATTGGTATCTTTCGTAATCACGAACCGAATTATAAGCTAGGGGTAGCATTAAACTATTGATGTTAATGGAGATTAGGTAGCGTTTTAGTATAATAATAATGTAAATGATGATTTAACGTGAAATTTTGAATCTAAGTAATATTTAAATGTTTGTGTGTTAAAAAAAATAAAATTGTTAATATATATTCAATTTATCTTATTTTTTAATATAAAATTTAAAATATATAATAAATAATTAAAAATAATTAATAAAAAATTTTAAAATAAAATAATTAATTTAAGATAAAAAATTAAAATATGAACGATTAATTTAAAATAATTAATATAAAAATTAAAAAAATTAAATATAAAACAAATGGAATGTCTGTAAATAATCCCTAGAAAAGAATGATGCGACCACCCAACTACCCATAGTGGAGGAACACATGGCACCACTTGCTATAATGCATTTCAAAACCCCATAGCTTACACTGGGGCGCTTCTTGCTGGGACTTAAAATGCAAGTTACATATCAACCACCATTGTATTTTGTAAAATTTTGCGAGTGTATCAATTACCATTGTATTTTGTAAAGTTTTATGAGTATGATGACAAATGTACGCACGCATCTATATATCTTTAGATAGATGGATAGATAGAATGATCAATTATAAAAATCGAGTGGGTGGGCCAAATAGACAAATTACAAACGTGCATCATTATCAAATTGCAATTGAAACAAAATCATGTGTTATTTTCAACAGACATCATGACTTGGTAAACAGACTTCACCACACCAAGAATTGTATGTGCATGCTTCAATAGTAGCGTTACACGATCATGGCTTTGGGCATAGGACACTAGCTTCTTCTTTCTCTGAGGCCCAACGTGGGCTAAATTTCTCTAGACATCTTGACGAGCTTTCCATAGGCAGTTGCGTAGATATTGCTATGTCCAAGGATAATTTGTCTCCATGGCATGGCGTGTGTGCACCCACCACTCGTCGTTATCTACGGTTTTAATCTTAACCACACAAATTTTATGGCAAATTCTTGCTCTCGATCCTGTCGTTAAACTTGTGACTTTAATTTTCGAACTTTAGATTCGATTATTGAATGGGCCCATCTGCAATTATGATTGCTATCTGAACGTCAAAAGTTAATCACATTTTGGTTGGTCTGATCCATCAGAATTAGCTTTGATTAGGATGTTAGATTGTCTGTCGCGTCCACATATAAGCCCAATTCTCCAGTTCTATACAATTAGCGGATTTCCACTTTAATACTGACGTTTCTTGTCAGGACTATGATTTCTTTTGACAAAATCATCTCTCGGTGGGTCAGTTCTATGTGTTTGGGATAGGAGTCCTCCTTTTTCTAAAGTAGATGTTCACACTGATTTTTTTTTTTTTTCTATTATCAATTTTGCGATATTTTATCTTATGTAAAATAAAAAAAATATGAAAAAGTGTCGGTGCATATTCAACAATAACTTTCTAATACTTTAAACTGCATTAAATCAAACTAATAATCATAAACAAAAATAGTGTTTAAGAAAATTGAATTGTTAGAGAGAGTACGTGTGAGATATTTTTGGCAACAAACTCCTTTTTCACTTGCCTCTTTCATGAGTTACCTTTTTCTTTATAAGAGCTATGGTTAGATTATTGTAAGTAGATCTGCTGTTCAAGTAGTAAACAGTTAAACAGGTTCATATGTCATTCATTCAAGATCATGAGTAATTATGTTAAAAAAAAAAAAATTACAGTCCTTTAATTGTTACTAGGTATTCGGGTTCTTGATCTTTGGGTTCTAAATACGTTGGCTAGTGAATTATTATTTATTCTTGGTTTTTGACTCTTCTTTCTCCTAATTAAATAACCTCTAGGCAGGCAAATTTCGTCGGAATATTTAATTGATGGACGCTTGCCCATGCAGACACACTATCGATCCTAGCTGCTGCAGGCTATCATATTTGCTTTGTTCTGACCTACTTTCTTTTTTTCTCTTAATTGTCAAATAAATAATTAAATATATAATATATAAAAATACTTTAAAAATTAAAATAATGACAAACTGAGTTATTTGAATTATTAAAGTGTAATTTCTGCCTAATTTAATATTACATTAACTAATATACAATTAATTTTGAGATTTAAATTTTAATATTAAATTAAATTATAATATTGTAACAAGTAGCAGAATTTGTAAATTAAAAATTAACAAAGAAATAATATAATTTAGAATTGTCTCTGTATATAATTACTAACAGCTTGTAATGTATCAGAAAACAACGCGACACCTAACAAATGTCTGCCTCACTCAAGCTGTGCCAAAATTTTTTAACAACAAAAAAATATTCGACGTAACGTGCACGAGTAGCCAAGAGCCATTGTATTCCAACCATAGCCCTCATTATTATATGTTACATAATCCACTGGACTAATTCTACCTCTGCAAAAAATGTATTTATCGGAAGGGACAGCATCCCCATGCTTGCATTCGGAGTCCCACAGCCGCACTCAAAAAAGTTCCGCGAATTTTTCTAGCATACGTTCGTCTCATATATTTTACTACAATTGTCAGTCTTACGGGAAATTTTGTGGCAATTTTACTCTCTCCTTTCCTTTTCCTCGTTTTCTTTACAATTACATGCTAATTAAACCAAATAAAATGTTTGTAATGATAACAATAATCTTTCTCTTTTTGTAACGGCAGTTTCATGGTTATGTTAATTAGTCATTACGCCTGTTGTCTTTAACATTTCCAAAGATGCGAATCATCGGTACCTTTTTTAATAATATATAAGTTGACCTACACTAAATTACAAATATATAGTTTTTGTGCAAACTTTTAAAATAATTTTCATTTTGGTCCATTGTACTTGGCGACGACAGCCCGGTGCAAGTTTCGGACTCTAAATCTGAATTCACATTCATTAGTTAAAAAAATTTAATACCAAATTTGTATCAAACCTACGATAATTTAATATTTTATTATTAAATTTATTTAAATAAATTTTTAATAATTATCAAATAAACATAAATATTTATAAATTTTTAACGAATTTTTTTTTCATATTTTTAAACTATATTTATAATATTATTAAATATTAAATTTAAAAATTAACTAATTAAAATTTTTAGTATTAATTCAAAATAAAATAAATAATTTATATAAAATATTAAGTACATTCAACATAAAATTTAAATTGATCACAATAATTTTATAAAAAAAATACATATTTATTTATAAATTTATACATAAAACATCGTAAATTTAAAATAAAAAATTTTAAACTTTAAATCTAAAATAATAGTTATCAAATTTATATATTTATATTATTTACTTATAATATTATCCACTCAATATGAATCTTATAATAATGAATAAAAAATTAAAAATTAAATATTCGAAAATATCTATTGAGACATTCACAAATTTTTACTCGTATTCACAAATTTTATTTTATTTTTTTAAATCTATCTTAAACTCAATTTACTAAAAAGCATACCAAATTTATTCTACGGGTATGAGTAGTACCAAATTTTCAAATAAAATTGCCATTCTTAATTGTACCAACTGCTCGAACAGCCCATAATATCACAGTTGCATTGGATTAGCTAATCATAGATAGAGATGAGATCAGCTAATTGTATAACACAGAGTGAACATACCTTTTCAACCTAACAAAAAGGTCCAATTAACAAGAAGTTCAAAAATATATATATATATATATATATATATAAAATTATGTGAATGAATTTATTAATAAATATTTGTTGGTAAATATAAATTGTCAAATTAAAATACATATTTATTAAATAATTAATTTATTGTGTTTTGTAAATTAAGTAAAGTTACAATAAATATAAACACACCCTTATTTATACTCAAAATTTCTTAATTACCCAAACTCAAAATTAGGAAAGATGCACTCTTATCACTTATAAATATAGATGAGATTCTTCCACTAAAGTACATATATTTGCAGCAACTATTGATGCACCAACTTTGCTTTGATTGACATAATTTTAAAGAATTTAGTTGATACCTCAACGTAATTACCATGTATGGTCATTGGTTATTTATTTATCAGCAGAGAATCTTGATCCCTTCCTCCAAACGCTATAAAATTATTGTTTGTAATGTAATTATTGGATGCAGTCCTATCAGTTCATTGCAATTTTTCCACGATCACAATCCATGTTTGACTGATAAGAGGTATTATTATATCATAATTTCATCCAAAACATTCAATTATTGAATCGTAAACAAATCACTCAAGCCAGATATGGCATGTAATCTTTTACCATGTTTAGTCTGCGAAGCCCACGGTCGACGTTGCTTAACGTGCATGCTACGTCCTAATTTTGCATACCACCACACACCCAGAACGCCCCCCCACCTTTATCCCAATGGTCTGAACAATCTCTAGGTGTTTGTATCTCTTACTTTGGACCGCGTTTGTTAATTGGCATTCGAAGTTGTAGTTTTAACTCCAAATTAAAGAACATTTAGACAAGCAGAGCAGTTACATGAATGAGAGGAAGGCATCCATTGACAAAGCAGATAATCATTGAACGTTGTTTTCAAGCCCTCCCCCTCTCTATAGTTAAAAAAAAAAAAAAAATTACACTTCCCTTGCCAGTAATAGTAAACGGGGATTTGCCAACTGGCTGATGCACGCCGCAACACTTTGCTTATAAAATCATTTGAAATCAATCCTTCACAGCATCTTTCTTCGTATTTCAGAAATCAATCCCAGTTTTGAATTTAAATGGGTGGATTCAATCTTATTCTTTTGCTGTCACTCCCTCTGACTCTGTGCTTGTTCCCTTATACAATATCGGCACAACTTAGGCAAAACTATTATGCGAAAATCTGCCCAAACGTAGAACAGATTGTCAGAAATGAAGTACGGAAAAAATTTCAGCAAACTTTTGTCACAGTTCCTGCAACCATCCGTCTCTTCTTCCACGATTGCTTTGTCCAGGTAAATACAATATCGGGCACTGAACTCGGTTCATAAATATGCATTCCTTTTGTAATTTTTTTAACTGCAAATTACAGGGTTGTGATGCTTCAGTGATAATTCAATCAACCGGAAGCAACAAAGCAGAAAAGGATCACCCAGATAACCTATCCTTAGCTGGAGATGGATTCGACACCGTGATCAAAGCCAAACAAGCAGTTGACAGAGTTGCCGGTTGCACAAACAAGGTTTCTTGTGCCGATATCCTCGCCATGGCCACCCGAGATGTTATAGCAATGGTAATGTCGCTATTTATTTTTTCTCGGGAATCCGATTATCATTTTGATCAGATTAAATGTGCAACAGATTGGCTGATTAACTAATTAACTACTGTGTAATTAGTATTATGATTATTATGATTTATGATAATGCAGTCCGGTGGACCTTCATATGCTGTTGAGTTGGGAAGACTAGACGGGTTGAGGTCGACGGCTTCTAGTGTAAATGGGAAACTTCCCCATCCCAATTTCAATTTGAACCAGCTTAATTCACTCTTTGCTGCTAACGGGCTCACCCAAGCAGACATGATTGCTCTTTCAGGTAAACCTAAGGCACGTCCAAAACACGTCCCAATCATACATTAACGTAAGTTCTTTCAAGTGGGTCCATAAAGACGGATTGCTTGGGTACCTGACAATGTGTTATGTCCTCTTTCTGATTTGATCATATGTCGTTTCAAGTAACATTGCCTCGGCTTTTACTTGGATTTGCTGAACCATTAACCATCACTAGCATGCTACAATCCACATAAACATGCAAGATCCAAAGTGGACCGTTGATCACAGTATTAACGATGATGATATGTTTTGCAGCGGCACATACCGTTGGTTTTTCTCACTGCAGCAGGTTCGCAAACAGGATATACAATTTCAGCCGTCAAAACCCGGTGGACCCTTCACTTGACAGGACATATGCGAAACAACTGCAACAAATGTGCCCGAAAAATGTGGACCCCAGGATCGCCATCAACATGGACCCGAACACACCCAACACGTTTGATAACGTATATTACAAGAATCTTCAACAAGGGAAGGGACTCTTCACCTCCGATCAAGTCCTCTTCACGGACCGGAGATCGAAGCCCGTTGTTGATAATTGGGCCAAAAACTCGGCCACCTTTCAAAAGGCCTTCATTGATGCCATTACCAAGTTGGGCCGTGTAGGTGTCAAGACCAGGAGGAATGGAAACATTCGTCGTGATTGTGCTGCGTTCAACTGAAAAATATAGTAAGATATTACCATAATTTAAGAAAAAAGGGGCAACCATGCATGCATATCGGCAGCTCTGAAATGGTCTACTAATTTTGTCAACATCAAAACCACGTTGGCATCCTTATCTGCATGTAAGCAATGTGTCGATTAGGATTTGTTTATTTTTCATATTCAGGGGCAAGGTTTCAATGTGTCTAAACGGAATCCACCAAACAGTCTATTTATAACATGACTAAACGAAACCATGTGTCTCAAGATTGCTTCTAGTGATTGTACTTTCAGCCAATAATTTGACTTGAAGATCACGAATGGGTTCGACTTCCTAACTTTATTGCTATAGTCCAGTTAGCAACGATGCATGAACGAGAAGAGCTTTGTGTTCATATGCTGTGAGAAACAGTCAAATAACATTGTTGTTGCGGACCGAGATCATAGCCAATTTAGAAAAGACGATCAACCAATTCTTCATAGGAGCTTCAGTGTTTTACCGCTTTCTACGAGATACAAAGCATCAGAATGACACATAAAATAAGTCACAATCAAGACAAACAACATTTCTACATAGTAGACATGACTAGTAATAGGATGAACAACATTTGTACATGATTCAGCAAGAAATTAGCTGGAAGCTAGATATAAGTCACATCTAAGATGTTTTCAATAGAACGAAATCATGGGCGGTTACATTTGAAGAGTAAAAAGATTCTTCTTCCAAAAGTGCCTATCAACACCTTGATCAAATTCTAATTAGTGATGCAAAATCAGTCAAAATAATCCAATTCTTTAAAGCATAGATGGGAATGATGGGGCACTATTGGTTCATGATTAATATGCCTGAACAATCTGTGAGCATGCTGCTTATAGAAGGGATAGAGCATTAAGTTGAATAGTTCAAGCTTTTCAAGACTAATATGCAAATGATGTTCCCACAACTATGTTGAATATATGGAACATAATGCACAAGAAATGAGACAAAATACTTATCTAAGAAATCAATAATCTCACCTATATATCAGAAATGTCATCGTCCTTTTCTTTTGGTACAACAATTAGCAGCTTAACCTAACCATCAAATGCTTTCCATCATTCCAATCTACAGCATGTCTTTAATCCAGTCGTATGTAAATGCTAAATGTTTCCTGGATTAGAATTAGAACAAAATAATAATAATAATAATAAAATAAGTCTATAATGAACCAAAGGAAGTGTTTAGGACAAATGGTCATCACAATTACTAGAAAATGATAGAAGAGATAGCTTCCACAAAATCATGACACTTCTGCATCCCATGATCTACATACACCAGCCATCAGTTAACTTCCAAAATTGCTGAATGCTACCAGAGGATGGAAATCTACTTTCACCAGCCTCATAGTTGTTAGATGTGCACCTGAGGCATGCCTAGGCTCTAAGCTCAACCAAACTTGATGGCTGGAGCCTCCTAAACTATCACACAGCGACCATCAACAGGCTCAAACCTCAGAGGAACCCACAACTACCTTAAAGGCATGGGTCACTTGGCGGAGATCTTTTTCACACTCCTCTTTCTTTATCCCCTCTTTTCTAGTTCATTTGAATTTATTTGATAGCATATCTATTTAAATATCAGATTTTTGTTTGAATAATTAATATACTAGTGATGATTTAGTTTAGGAATTGGAAATCAGCAATTTTTATTTGATTGTATTAATTTTACATGACTTCAAAATTTTATCTGCATATCTAGCTCATTGACGCCTTACCTTGGGCAGAAACCTTTTTCCTGTGCCTTAAGCATCGGTTCCATGAAGCTTTTGCCACTTAATGCAACCTGCATCTTCAATAACTATGCAGTGAATAAAGAAAATGTAGTCTTTCCAATTATGTAAAGGATTTCAAAGACATGTTATAAGTTTCAGATTTGAAATCAATCAAAATTTGACAGTATTACCAACAGGAGCGAGCAAGAGAGTGATAAGAAAGTTAACCTGAAAATGATATAACTGCAGTTTTGACAGGTGATAGAAGTAAGCATATAAGCGGGTAATGTGACCAAAAAAAGTTTCATGTAGAATAATCACATAAAGAAGCATAGAACTGAGATTGAAACAAGACACAAAGTGTTCCAAAGTATGCCTAAGAGAAAGAAACCATATCACAAATACATGTCCAAAACACTAACATGATCAACTGTTTAGGCAATTTTACAGAAATGGAAGGTTGGTGTTTGTAACAATCATAATCCCATAAAAAAATGGATTTCTGCCTTCAAAAGTCAGAGATTAAAGAGATTACAGAAATTGTATCATGTGCTTGCTGATAACCATTAAATCAAACATGGTTGATGAATGCCATGCAACCATGAGATACCAACCATGAGACGCACACATAAACACAGCACTTAGAGAAAACAAATAAGTTAATAACCAACAGTATTTCACAAAGAACAATTAATAAAGGCATGAAATTCAAGAGGGGCATGTCACAACTGTGAGAGAAGAAATTATTAACAAAGCAAATGTTCGTGAAGTGACATTAAATTATAGATATCAAGATGCCACTAACCTAATTGTACTTTAATAATTAGATTCTTGCAAGTCATTATATCCCACCCCAGAAACAATCAGGGTTATGACCTATATACAATCTAGTTAACTTGATTCAAAACTTTGTCAAGCCTTTACTTATATAATGCAGCAGTCCTTACAAGTATGATGTAGTCAAGATCAATGTCAGCATACACTTTACGATTGTAATAACTCAAGATCAACGTCATCAAGATCTATGTCATCATGTCTGCAAGCAAAGATCTCAAGCTGTGCCGGCCAATCATTTCCAAGAATTTGGGGTTTTAACTCCACTGCAACCTGAAAGTCTAACATGGATGCAGAAAACAAACCATGCTTTGGGTCTCTGTCTTTGTGTCCAGATCTTGTCTCAGCTAGTTCCAAGCAGGGCTTTATTAATCTCTTCATGAAAACATCAAGGCCATTGTTCAACAGATTGGCACAATCCACTGAGACTTTTAATCCTTCCATCTCCAGCTTCCGTTCCAACCTCTTCTTTAGGGAATTAGTATCAGGAAGGTCACGATGTTTGCGACAAACCTCAGCATAAGATGCAGAATTGTGACGTCCTTTTGGTGTTCCTGTACTGTTCATTGGGATGCCAAACGGAGCTTTAATGGGGATCCAACTATAAATTATTGGACTACCAGCAGCCTGATCAACCTCTTCTCCATCTTCTACAGAACCTGGGGGTCTACTACCTAAAGAAAGCAACTCAGTAGCACTCTGCTGTTCTTGAATTTTAGGAACTGAATCTTCACATACGACACTATGATTCTTCCCATGTGGCCCAAGAGGACTTGGACGGTCCTTCAACTTGCATTCACGAAGGCCTGATGTAATCCCCTTTCGGTAAGATGAGGATATATCTTTGCACAGTGACTGAAGACAACTTCTTTGATACCCATTTGCAACTCGAACACCCAAAGAACCTTCAACTTTGACCTCTTTTGGTGGTGGAGTCTTTGAAAGACATGCATTTTTGATAATTGATCTGAGAAGATTATTATGAAGATGCACATTTTCTCTTCCAATCATGCCAATGCAAAGTCTAGCAAACTCAGGTTTGCTAATTTTAAGATTTAAATACCTTGTGATGAGACTGAAATACTTCTCTGTTTTAGCATGCCCGAGCTTCCTCTCAATCTGAGATTTTATCTCCAAGGTGTTCAATCGAATAAAATGCTGATCAGCCAGCATTTCAGCTTCCAGATTCCTCTCTATCATCAAAACAAAAAATTAACTACGAAAGTAGATTCATTTTTGTTAACAATTCCACGTCAAAATGGCTGCCTGAACTAGGTTATTGGGTCCTAAAAGAAAAATAAACTGAACCCAGATAATAATTGGCCTAAACACTCAGATTCTTTGACTTCAGTTTATCTATTGAGCTGTCATTTATCAGTACTATCTGTGCTGCTAAAAACAGCAATCAAACATAATCACAAAATTGTCACTTCTTACCTCTGATTTGACAAAAAGTAACCAATAAAACCACAATTCTTCAAAAAAGATAAAAATTTCCGAACCCTGAAGCATAAATTCAAGTGCTGAATGAAGCTCTTCAGACAATTTAAAGAGAAAACAAAACCAAATAAAGCAATTAAGACATTGAAATAATAAGGCATTTAACTTCTCAAATAAAGTACAAGCCACCTGAATTAATGCAGTAATGGAATCCAATTTGTCTTGATTTCAGTTCATTCACTGGAATTATTCGATCACTTACTCGTAACCTCAGAAGCACAAATTAGGGCTGATTTGTTGGCGAGCGTGGCTGCCTTTTAGAATGTTCGTCAAGTGATTGTCGGAGTCCAAAGGCACGTGCGTTTTCTTACATGTGCAAGCTGCTTTTTAGTTTTGTGACGCAGCCAATCATCGTTAGAGTTTTTACATACTTCTTCTATTCACATTCCACTTGCCCGCCATCGTCCAGCAATTTCTTGTACTGTTTGAAAAGTTAGGTCAAACGCGACAAGTTTGTATGTCACTGGGTCCGGTCCGAATTGGAACACACAGCCAAAACCCAAAACAGCTCTTTTTTTTAAAAAAAAAAAATTTCTTACGTCCAATACATAAATTGAATTAATTTAAAAAAATATATTTGCTATTTTTTAAAATCAACTTTCCGTAAATTATATTCGAATTACATGTCTTGTCACACACGCGCGCGCGTATCATTTAATAAAAATGTAATGCATCTGTGAGTTAAATAATGGAGAACCAATTATAAAGTTTTGTGTGGGAGTGAGAAAACAATATCCTTTAACTTTATCACATACAAAACAAAATATTCTATGAAGATTGAAAAAAACCTTATGGTCAATATGATCATCATTGTAAGAAGGGGTGTTTGTCAATTTATGCTACATTATTAATTTACGTAAATGTGTACATACAACATAAAAATAATAATTTTACTCACAAATTTATTAGTATATTTTTTAACGGGTTTGATAGAAATTTAAAAAAAAATCGCAATCCATAACAAATGTAGGACATATACATATATGATAAATATTAATATTTAATTAATTTTCTTGAATCAGAAGAAATAATATAATTGCACTGTTGCATTGTTTGCATTCTTGTTTGATCAATCCAATATTGTGCCAAATGTTGTGTTTTATAATAATTTGATAAATACACTTTATGATGAGGGTAAAGTAGACGAGGGTTTGATGGTCTATTGAGTGTTATTGAATCGATGTCATCTAATCCTAATATTGTTATTTATAGATATTTGACGATTGATGTGGGTAGGGGTGTGCAACGATTTTAAATAAAATTAGATCACCAAGAATTGAATTAAAAAAAAAATTTTAAACTAAAGTCAACTTTTTTGGGATAGATTTCAATTTCAAAAATTATAGAACTAGAACTACATTGAAGAACCAATTTAATGTTAAAAATTAAAAATTATTTGAAAATAAATAAATCAACACTAAAATTATGTTAGAATGCAAGCTTTTGATCTATTGAACTACACACATAAAATTACATAATTTATTTAAAAATTGTATTTACTTTAATTTATTTCTTGAAAGCAAAATAAATACAAATTCATATTCAATAAATTAAATTATTATATCATTTGTATAATAATTTAGTATAATTGTGGTATATATATATATATAT
>CP135586.1:3146874-3214417 GCA_032401905.1 Swietenia macrophylla | reverse complement strand
TCCAACAATTATCGGCTTCATACCACTCCTTTTGCTTGCTTCCTCGCAGAAGAAATGCATCCACTGTATCATATGGTATCCATAAATAGTTGAAAGCAGATCTTAATCTACATACCAAATTATTTGAAGTCATATCTGCATCTTCATCTACTAAGAGAACAATTGTTGGCTCTAAACTTCTCAGCTCTTTAAGAAACCTCATCCGAATAGAGGCAGTACAGGAAGACTCAAGAAAGTAAGTATTTGAATTGGTGTTAGGAATTGAGGAAGGGGTTTCTTCTGGTATATAGTGAAGCATCATGTGACAGTTTATAACTAGAGCCTCACCACTGTCTGCGTATACTAAATGTTGCACTCTGATTTGTTCGATCAAAAAAGAAAACCCGTCAGCATAACTAGAAGGAATTACTCTAAATTCCAACATGATATTTCTTGATCTAGCAAAGTTAACTAACTTTGAACCCAACTCCTCGTATGAAAGATTAAGCATAGGCAGTACATCTTCAGTGCCACCAGCTACTGTGAGCTTCACTCGTGGGGGTCCCTCGAACCGATTGGCAATAGCATCAATAAGGGTAGGGATTTGCATGCAGTGTGTCAAGTTTAAATCAATAATATGTATGACCGAATACCCTTCAACAGCTTCTAATATTGCTGCATTTGCTGCTGTGAAACCGAAGCGATGCCATGGGGTTAAGTCTACAAACTAGCAAGCTCTATAACGGAGAATTTGTGTTTGTCTTTAGCAAGGTTGCAGGGAGCGTTTGCCATAGCTGCAAGCATCTTGCAAGCACCACTTTTCGCTGCTCGAGCAATAAGGGCGCGGAGAAAAGCGCATGTTAGACGCTGATTGGAGTCTCAGTCTGGTGGTGCAATGTTGTTAAGCACCCATAAGATTTGCTGAGCTAGAGTGGCATCGTTGCTTTCGATGGCATTAGCACAGTGAACTAAAAGTTGTTCCATGCAATTGGCATCACCAAAGCTTCCTAAAGACTTTGATGAAGGGAAACCAGGCCATGGACGAGTCCTGTGAATTGGGTTTTTGTTCATGATGACGTTTGAAAATGAAGCGATTTGATGCAAGGGTTGTGGTGGAGTGTCAGTGAATTGCATCATGAAGAGAGAAAGAGAGCACCAGATTGAGAGACGAACAAAAAGGAAAAGAAAATACAGGAATCAGATTGACAGAAATCAGAAGAGAGCAGAAAGAGAGAAAGAGACCAGACTAGTACTGGGTACCTTTGTCCCTGGGAAACGATCCAAGTAGTGGTGAAAGTGTGAAACAAAATTAGCGACTAGAGTTTGGGAGAATTCGGCAAATGAATCCCAGAAAATTGACTTTTCAGCTTTATCTAAGGATTTTATTTCCCACACTCAGAAGGGAAAAAAAAGGGACTGATCAAGAGTACACTAGTATCCTAAAGACGAAAAAACTTGGTTCAAGTCAAATTGGCTGAGCAAAAGAGACCCTTCTTTTAACCAAATGGGGCTTTTTCAGTTTGTTAAACATAAAATGGATAGGTTTCGGAATCCTTCTTCATGGCTACAAAAAGGTCTAATCCCTCTTTATCAATGCAAAATAACCCGTTCTTTCTCTGCTATCTCGTCAGGAGAGAGAGAGAGAGAGAGAGAGAGAGGAAGGGAAATAAGAGGGAGAGAGTACTTCGGATGGTAGAGTACCGGAAGAGTTGTGTTGGATTTTGGTGGCACGTGAAATGGCTGGCCATTGAGTTGTCTATATGTGAGAGTTGGGATTTTGTCATGTATTGAGTAGTGGGGATTGAAGGCAGTTAAGCTTTTTTGCTCACTTACTCACGGGCCATCATCTATCATATCATCGACAAATCATTCAAATACACAGTTCGTTCTCTATTCTCTGCTAGTAAACAATATTGAATGCATGATTGTTTAATATTTATATATATAAATAAAGTTTTTCATTTGTCCATCTTGGAGGGTTGAACTATATATCAGGACACTAGTGATAATTCATGAAAAAAAAAATAGGATAGGGGTCCCCAAATGACTTATGGCAGCCAAATTCTCTACATGCATGCTTCGATAAGACAAAGGGATGGTCATTGTCTAAGACAACAAAGAATTACTTGAAATCTTCGTCGCTATCACGGCATGCTTTAAAATATATACATATATTTCATATATATTACATATTTAACAGTTGCTGAAGAGAAAAGTTCTCTATCCTTAGAAGTGCTTTTCAATTATCTCAAATTTCAAGCTTGATTGTTGAAGTCTTTAAAAATATATTGAAGACAATCAATACAAAAATATCAGCGAGCTCTCCCTCACACAACCCATACACACACAAAATGCTCCAGGACATAACGGATTTCACCAAAATAGTTCATTGACTATAGGAGAAGCCGTGATATCAGAATTTCGGTCTGTTTTCATTTTCCCAATTATCTCATCATTTCTAATGTGAACATGTGTATTAGAGTTTTAGCCGAAATATGCTTGAGTCTACCCCACAGTACATTACTGCCGATCTATAGGGAATGCACGCATATCTCTTTTTCTTTCTTTAAATTCTTTATGAACCAAGTTATTCTTTCACATCCAAATTTCTAAGGTATGTACCATCCGGGACCATTTTTGAAGAATACCCATACAGGAGTAGGATATAGATAAAGAGGTTTCCAATTAGAATTATGTTCACATATACATGCATGTGAAGAGAAACATTTATCGACCCACGCGTATATCTTGTAATACTCCTCCGCTGCATTAACGGGACCTTCCTGCACATTACACGTGATATACTCCTTTTTGTTTCATTGTTTTGTTCAAAGAACTGCTTCTCTCTTTCCCCCTGCCAACCCCACCGCAAATAGTGTGATAACTTCACCCAATAGCCAAGATATTGTCGGTTTTAAAGTTCTAAGGTCCGCATGATTTTGTTCCTGACACCCAAACGCTAAATAAGTCTCGAGTTTAAAACTTGTCTCACTAGTTAAAAGGTCGAAGTACTTATATAAACATAAATCTTTCTCAAATGATATGGGATATTACAATCTATCTGAAAGCTACCCGAAAGCACTTATATAGACCATTCTCATATCTCATTTAAACGATACAAGATATTACAATCTATCCCCTTGGAACAATGGGAGATATTACTATTACCTCCCTTGGAGCCTAACGACCTATTGGCATACTTTCCATTAGAAATATAACTCTAATACTATATGTGATAATTCAACCCACATGTTAAAATATTATTTACTTTAGAGCCCTAAAGTTCGCACGGTTTTATTCTTGGCACCTAAGCGCTAAACAAACTTCAAGTCCAAACAAAGTCTCACTAGTTAGAAAGTTAAAACACTTATATAGACTATCCCTATATCTCACTTAGGCGATGTGAGACATTACAATCCACCCTCCTTAGAACCCAATGTCCTTATTGGTACACTTCTAGTTAAGGTTGTGACTCTAATACTATATGTGATAACTTAACTCACTAGTCTTAGCATTCAAATGCTAAATAAGCCCCGAATTCAAAATGCATTCACTAGTTAGGAGATCAAAGCATTTAGATAGGTCATTCCCAGATCTCACCCAAGCAACATGAAATATTACAAATAGACTGCTCAATCTTCCCGCTAAAAATAGGGGATACTTTTAATCTACAATATCTTACGCTCAATTTTATCTCCTTTCTATTTCTCTGCCCAATTGTAAATCTCCCATATATTATCTTTATTATATTATATACAATCATATTTATACTATAATTGTTGTATGTTATAGTAGACTAAGTTTTTAAATTTTAGAAGAATTTTTAAAATTAACTTCTATTGAGTATAATATTATATTAAAAAAAGTAATACATAACTAATTTTAAACTTAAATATTACTTTTGAATTTTAATTTTAAACTAATTTTTAAGATGTTAGCCAACTGCTAATAGTAAATAACTAATTTTAAATTTGGACACTAATCTTGAATCTCAATTTTGAGCTAAATTTTAGGATATTGACAATTATTTTCAAGGAAATGGAAGTATGGTCGGGAGGAATAAAGAGTTCAAAAATAAAAAGAAAAGAATAGACTTACAAACTAGATTGGATAAAGGATAAAGTTTACAAGCAAATACACCGATGGTTGGAAGGAAAGGCTAACACACATCATTTCTCTAAGAATAAGTGAGTTTCACGATCATGAGGCCTTATTCCTCAATTGAAAACGGCTAAGAGACATTATCAAACAATGCTATATATATATATAGTAATTACAATGATTGAATTGATACCCACAAAATCAAGTTATAAACATAGTATATACTTTCTTGGCTGATCTTAAATGCAGTAATTTGGCTTTTACTCGCTAGCCCTTTTTCCTAAATCCATATCTCGACCTATCTCACTAGCTAGTAACAGAGAAACCAATATTGATCTACGAACAAATATTGATGTATAATAAATTATTCACTCAATGATAGCTATCAAGGCTTAATGATTTTTTTGTTTTCTTATGCAAAAATCTTCCACTGTTAGGTTTTTTTAGTCTTCTTAACCTATTTGTCTTTAAGATCATCATAAACTTTACCTTGATATTTATGATTTGTGATTGTTTTCTTCTAAGGGCTTTAAATCACCAAACTTTGTTATTTTAAAATCCAACTGTAAGCATTTAGAGTTTTGTAAAGTATTGATGGTTAGAATTATAATTCTTAATGGTGCGTTTACTAATCCATAATCAAAATGGATTAAAATCGGAATAAGTTAAAATCGAAATGAACTGAAATTAAAATAAAGAATAAGAATCATAATTAATTGTTTGCTTGAGTTATAGAAATCGAAATTAAAATGAAAAAATTATTTCAAGTTACTAAAATATCTTTAATTAATTTTGATCTTCATTATTATTGTTATATTATAATAATTGTGATTATTATTATTATTTAAATTTTTTTTATTAATAACTAATTATAATAATGATAATTTTATTAATAATAATTATAAAAATATTAATAAAAATAATAATCATTATTATTTTTTGTAAGTTTAGATAATTTTATTAAGAGATAAAATAGGTAATTTATTATTTTTATTTTTTGTATTTTTTTGAAAAAAAAGGGGATAAAATTGACAATTTATCATTTGAATGAGGGTAAAATAGATAATTCTAGGAATGAGAGTCCCATTCACAGCCATTTTTTTATGAATCAAATTTTCATTGCTAGTGTGTAGGTCCCACATATTTAATTCTTATTTTCATCATTATCTTAGCAAGTAAAAAGTTAGATTAATTCTAATTCTAAATTATGAATTTAGATTTTGGGTTGTTAAACACACCCTGAATATGCAGTTCATGATTCTATAAGAATAGAAAATATTTAGAGTTCTGAATTATAAAATTATAAGAGTTCTTGCAAGTTTTCTCTCACTAGTAAAATTTAAGGTAGTTTTTAAATAGTCTGAAAGGCTTTTTATTTTATGAAGAGTTTTTCATAATATTTTTCTTCATTAACAAATTCTTGTTTTTGATTTACTTTTATTACTTTATTGATTACCAATTGAATTTGTTATTATGATTTGTTCGTAGTAGGGATTAATTGATTAATTAAAAACTTATTATTTTTGATTCATCTGGGACATAATAAATCTTAAAATGTTTTAATTTATTTTTTTTTCAATTTTAATTTTTTTTGTAAAATACTTTCACCCCCTTTCAGGTGTTCTAAAGTCTAAATATAAGAATTTCAATTAGTATCAAAGTCTAAACTTGATTTTTAACCTTTACATTAACCACGATAAAAAAATAAATTTTAGGTTTTATCTATCCCACAATACTTCGATGGGAATAACTATCTGTATTAGAAAGTTAAAATGAGAGTATTTCTAAAGTCAGTAAATGAAAAAGTGTGAATGTCATTTGTGAAAAGATTTAAAGTTCCTCTATAGTCTTAATTAATGAAGTTACTAGTTTTAAAAATTTTAATCAATGAACTAAGGAAGAATTAGCTATGTCTATTGAAAAGTTTAAAAGAATATCTATGTATAAAATAGCCAAAAATACTTAGAATATTCTTGAAATCGCCTATAAAGAACTAAGACTGAACTCAAAACTCTAAATTTTGACATCTAGCTTTGAGGATATTAGAATGAAAGACAATGAGATTTTTAATAAGCTTTATCCCAAACTGAATAATATTGTGAACTTTAGTTTTAACTTATGTGAAAGAATTGTTAAAAGTTATATGGCTAGAAAAGTTCTTAGGAGTGCAAAGAGATTTCACTCTAAATTATAGCCATAAAAAAAAAAGCAAAAAACTTAGACATAATCAGGATTAACGAGTTAGTTGAGTCACTTCAGATATATAAATTCAATCTTCATCCTCTAAAGAGATCTAAGTCCATAGCACTTAAAACTAAAATAGATTTTGATGAGGAATTTCTGATAATGAGGAGATAGCCTTATTTGTTTAAAAATTCGTAAAGTTCTTTCATATTAAAAAAATGCATTTAGCAATAGCTAATATACTCATAAGAAAAAGTATTTTGCTAAAAGGCCTAAAAAAAAGAAACAATATCAGCTTGCCCAGTGTCATGAACGCAAAGATTTTGGACACATTAGGACCAAATGTCCAAATTTTATGAAAGAGAAAAAGGTTATAAATGCCCCTTTAAATGATAATGTATTTAGTAAAGAGAATAATCATGAGTCTTTAATAGATGAATCTAACAATTTCACTACTTTTGTTTTCTCTATAAATTTTCAATCTTTAGACTCACATGATACCAAGATTGAAAATAAGGAAGATCTAAGTGTTGTCTTTGATAAGCTTCATAAAAAGACTATCAAACTCAAAAAGATCAATAAGACAGTCCGGAAAAACTCAATGGTGTTGAATTAGAGAAAAAGGGTGATCAAACTAAACTTAAAAAATAGGATAAATTAGTCAAGAATCTGAATGGGTAGAAGTTAGAACTTAAAAATTAAGTCAAAACCCTTAAAACTGAGTTCACCAAAGTAAAATCACAACTTTTGAAATTTTTAGTTAAGATTGAAAAATTAGATAAGATGTTTAGTTTAGGTAAGATTTCAAATAATAAGATAGAATTAGGCTTTAACTTTGCCAATTTAAGTGAAATTTTAACTTCTAATAAATCTACTAAGACTGTTTAGGTATCTTCATTGAGTAAAGTTGTTGATGGTGTAGAGCCTATTTTTTCTAATAAATCTTAGATTAAACATTTAATAGTTTATCTAGCCATAAGTCTAAATAAAAAACAGTAATGCAAACCTTTTCTTAAGCTTATATGAATAAGCAAAATGATAAAACTTATAAATTAAGGTCACCTTCTAGATTTATGCTTATATGTTATGAATATAAAAATCATTGACACATTAAACGAAATTATTTTACACTTAAAAAGAATAGAAGAGTTTCTAGAAATTCAATTCCTAATATTAGTTAAATTAATATTATTAAACAAGTTACAGATCTAGTGAACCAAACTAAAATGATTTGTGAAAGATTTAAATCTCTAACAAATTTAGTTACTTCATAAAGTCAACTCCTTAGTAGTCAAAAGAGTAAGAGTTTTGTGATTTATGTAACTTTCAAAGTTAGGAATAATTTGATCCAGTATTTAGATAGTAATTGTTTTAAGCACATGTGTGATAACAGAACTTTATTTACCACGTAAAAAAATGTGCTGTAAGTATTGTAATTTTAATGATAGAGATTAAACTCTAATTAAAGGTAGAAACAATGTAAAGATTGTGAGAATGCATGTCCTTAAAAATATGTTATTGGTTGAAGGATTAAGGTAAATCTTTTAGATATTAGTCAATTTTGTAATTCTAATCTAGAGGTTAAGTTTGCTAAAGACATATGCACTATTTATAACTACTCCACAGAAGAATGGTAATGAAAGATAAATATACATTTGAAAACTATTATGTTATTATCCTTAATCTACATTTAGTTGTAATAGAGCAAAGGTGAACTTAACTAAATTATGGCATGAAGATTACATCAACTATAAAGATCTTTCTAAAGTGTTTAGGAGGCATTTAGTTAATGGGTGCCTAAATTACCTACACAAAAATTTTTTGTGATCCATGTCAAATGGGAAAGCAAATTAGAACTAGTCATAAAAAGATACATGGGATCTTAATTAGTAAATCTCTAGAATTATTGTATATAGGTCTAATGAGACCAACTACAACTAAGAGTTTAGGTTGAAAAAAATATATTATGATTATAGTAGATGACTTTCCTAGGTTTACGTAAGAAAAAATATTAAGAAAAAAGTCATATACTTTTGAATAAACTAAAAACTTGTTTGATAAACTTTAAAATACGAAAGAGGATTTTATAATTCTAATTTTAAAGAGATTTGTAATGATAAGTGATGTGTGTTAATTTTTATATGATTTTACTATACTCTTATTCTTAATATTTTGCTAATTTATTCTTTTATTTACTTTCTTTTGGTATAATTTTATTTATTTTATTCGTTTTATGTGGAAAAAGTACTACATGCTACTATAATAATTATGAATAGTAACTTACTATAGTGACATTGCTACAATAAATTTAGCATTGAAAACAATAGCTATAATGCTGCAATGCCAACAAAATTAAAGCTTAACGTTGTAATTCCTGATAAGAATTTTTTTGAAATATTTTTCGTTTCTTCATAAATATAAAAGAGAAAGTTATATTATTTGACAAGTAACTTTTAAAGAGGTGATTTAGAGGTGTTTTTAAGACTAAAAGAGAGCAAAAAGCCAAAGAAAAAGAAGAACAAAGAAGACGAAAGAGAAAAGGATATCATTGTTTCCAATTGGACATTTCCTTAAGCTTAATTTTTCTTTCCTTAAACTCTTTTGTTTTAAGATGTTGAATTTATTTTTTTATTTTAATTTTATACATTATAAACTAAATGCATTATTTTAGGGTTAAAATGTAGCCAAACTATAAAATATTTAACTTTATTTATTTAAGTTGATTTGAATTTTGTTGTATGATTGAGTGTTATCTTTTAATACATTTATGTCAATTAGCCATTGATTAGATGATTAGATTATGTATTGATACTCTAAAAAAGAGTTTTTATATTTATGATATAGAGATGGATGTTATCAAGCGTATGTAAGATAATGATATACTTGCATATTTGGTAGCATTTTTTGCATAGAATTTATAAATTTCATAAATCTCTAATTATTCAAATTTACATGGGAATATAATGAGTTAATAATTTAGAAATATTTTCATTGTCGTCTAAAAAAGGCTAATAAGTAAACTCGAAGATTTTTCATTATTAAACATGCACTTAATTCTAATTAATAAGAATAATAAATTAAATTTGGATTGATTTAAGTGAAATCTATACCCTAAATGTTTTTTTATTTAATCACAACCCTCATCTTTATTTTGATTTAGTTTAGTAGTTAGCTATATTAATGAATGAAGTTGGTTTTTAACTCATTCGAATAATAATAAGAGTAATTAAAATCAATAGTTAGATTTTATATAAACAGCTCTCGTAAGAATCATATTCAATTCATCATTATATTATTTATTAATAATAACATACATTTGCATTTGCATATTTTTACAATAATAAGGATATTACTTTTGAGTTTTCTGCACTTACTACTCCTCATCAAAATAGGATCGCTAAGAGAAAAAATAGAGTCATTTAGGAAATAACAAGAGATATGCTTTATAACAAGAGTCTTACTTCATATTTTTGAAAAAAATTTATAAACACTACATGCCAGATAACTAATAGGATATACCATAGACATGAAACTGATATGATACCTTATGAGTTATGAAAAAATAGAAAATTTATCATTTAGTTCTTTCAAGTGTTTAATAATAAGTATTACATCTTAAAAGATATCAAATTTTTAAAAAATTTGATGGTAAAAGTGATGAGAGAATTTTTCTAATATACTCATCAAATAATAAGGGAGACAATTAATGTAGTAATTAATAAAAATCTTAGTAAACCAGCAAGTATTGAAGTAAAAAGAGACTAGGGGTGCAATGTCTGAAAATGACCATGATGAGAATTTTAAGAATTCACATCATGATAAATTAGTATTCTTAAAAAAAAAAAATCCCTTACTAGAGTAAAGTTAAATAATCTAAAAGAAAATATGATTAATGATTTAAATGAAGGAATTAATTTTCATAATAAGGTGTTGAACTATTTATCGTGTATTTGTTATGTGTCCCAAGTTAAGCTTAAGAAAGTTAATAAAACTTTAAAAGATAAGTTTTGGGTAAATGACATATATAAAGAGTTAAATTAGTTTATTAAGAATGATATATGGTACTTAGTGACTAAACTAGTCATGTTAAAGTTAAGGTACTAAGTATATCTTTAAAAACAAAAATGATGAAAATAATGTGATTGTTAGATATAAGATAAGATTGGTTGCACAGAGATATACCTAAGTAAGAGAAGTATATTTTGATAAAACTTTTATACTTGTTATTAGACTTGAGTCTATTAAAATTATGTTGACTATAACTTGTAACGTGAATTTTAAACTGTATCAAATGGATATCAATAATACCTTTTTAAGTAGTTTCTTCAAGAAACTACCTATGTAAAACAACTTTAAGGATTTATTAATCCAAAATTTTTTAATCATGTTTATAGGCATAAGAAAATTTTGTATAGTTAAAAGCAAACATCTAGGGCATTGTACAAGAGATTGACTACATATTTTGTAAATAATAAATTCACATGTGGAAGGGCAAATCCAACCTTTTTCATTAAATAGATTGATAAATACATAATTATTGTAAAAATTTATGTCGATAATATTGTGTTTGGCTCACCAATTAAGTCGATGGCCCTTGACTTTGCTAAAATTATAAAATGTGAGTTTGAAATAAATATGATTGAAGATTTAACATTTTTCTTAAGTTTTTAGACTAAATAATTCCAACATAAGATATTTATATCTCAATCTAGGTATGCAAAAGACCTTATAAAATGTTTTAGACTTAATAACAAAAAACATACTAAAACACTTGTTAGTACAATAGAAAACTTGCTTTATTTAACTGCTAGTTGACATGATATTATTTTTAGTGTAGGTATGTACGTATATCCAAAATAATCTCATTAGAGTGCTATTAGACATATCATATGTTATGCTAATAAAAGTATTGACTATGGTGTCTTGAATAGTAGAGATTTCTCTAATAATTTGGTTGGGTATTCTGATATAAATTTAGCTAGTAATATTGATGATATAAAAAAAATACTTCAGATGGTTATCTATAGTAGAGGTGGAATACATTACAGTTGGAAGTTATAGCACCCAATTACTTTGGATGAAGCAAATGTCAAGTAATAATAGTATCTTTCAAGATATTATAGTTATTTATTATAATAATACAAGTGCAATAAACCTCTCTAAGAATTTGGTTCAATATTTAAGAACTAAGCACATAAATATTAGCCATCATTATATTAGAAAACTTGTTGAGAGTAAAGTAAATTTAAAGTATGTGTCGACTAACAATCAACTAATAGACCTGTTTACTAAACCATTAAATTTTCTTAGGTTTGAGTCGTTAAAAAACGTTGTTAATGTATGTTTTTTCATTTAACTTTTAAGACTCTTGTGTTATTTCATGTATGTGCGTGAATGCATTCATTAAACATGTGAAATTTATTCATTTCATTATTTAGTCATTCTTTTTCTTTGTATTTGATGAGATATTGATGTTGATCATTCATGCTAAGTGTTCATTAAGTATAGACCTTCTCTTCTCATGTTCAAAATAACATATTAAGGTTTATTTTTCTTTCATTTGTTTATACACTTGATTAGTACTAGCATGAAATAGACTAATTGTAAAATAACTGAAAAAGAAATTATGTAGTTTGGTCACATGTATAATGTTTAGAGAGCAATCATAAAGTAATTCATTAAAATTGACCAACAAATTGATTTTTAACTAGTATTCCTAAAAAAATATGAGTTTAAATAAACTCTATCTTAAATGTTTGTTAAAAAATTTAACAAAATAATGAGAAAATGATAAATACAATAAAAAAATGAAACAAATAAATCATTTAAATACAAAAATAATAAAATTTTGCATAGGTCTTAGTAATGTTAGGTTTAAGTACCATCAGTAATATCCAATGCAATGATCTTGTGATTTCATTTTAACTATATCTAATTCATAATCTAAGATCTTAAATTGCATATTATTTATTAAGTCATAAAATAGGTTGATTGTAAATAATGTGTACTTATCTTTTATGCATTCTATGATTTAAAGATGGTACTAACTATAAATATATTAAATACATCAAATGATAATAAGCTATATTTGGTGTCCATGAGTCAAAAGTCAATATTGGAGATTCTCTGTATATTATCTAAAAAGGTGAATCAATAATTTGGTGCTCAACCAATATCTAACTATAACTCAAATTGTCGTAAGTGCACTAGTGCACCTAATAGATTATCAAAACTCAAGCAATGCTTAATGGCCACTTGAGCAATGACATGGAATTTATAAATTTGTTTTATTTTGTTCATTTGATTTTCACTTCTTTTTCCTCTTATTTCCACAAAACCTTATTTTTCTTTCAAACTTCTAATTTTCTTCCTCATTCAATCTCATCTCCTATTAATCAATTCATAATACGTCATTTATTTCATTTTAATTTGGTCATTTTTATTATTTTGCATTTAAATGCTGATGGATCCTTTATTTGATGCTTTACATTTTTAATTTCATGTATTCATTTGACTATGGTTTATGGATGTTTGTGTTTGGATTTGACATTAGGAATGGACTAATAAAAGTTGAGAAGGGTTGAATCATGTTTGGAAAGTGTTTTTTTTTTTAATGTATATATGACATAAGTAACTCTGTGAACCCCAGCGCTCGATGAGCGCTAGATATTTACTCGAGTGACTTAAGGTCATTTTGCACAGTTATTTACCTCACGATTATTTTTACAATTTTCTTCGAATTTTGAACTATTTTTGCAAAATTTATTCATTTTGTGTCTTTTTTGAATATTCATTTCAATTAAGGTTATTGATGCCATTTTCATTTATAATAGGATATTTTAAAATTTTCACATTTTATGGCTATAATTTTAGTACTTTATTTGGTACATAGTTTGGGCATATCTTTGCAGTGTGTTTTAACTATTTATTTGTAGTCATGTTTACCCTTTGCATTTTTGTTATTTTAATGCCTTGTTACACAATTAAATGTAAATCATTTCACCAACAACAAGAAAACTCACCTTTGATAAATTGTCGAAAATCTACTGTTGTTCGTTACTAGATTGAGTTGGTATTTGAAATTGGGTTTTGAGAAACTTTATTTTAAATTAAAAGTGGTTTTTTAAGTTAAAAGTGGTTTTAAGGGTAAAATTATCTAAAAAAAATAAAATATGTTATTTTCATAAAAAAAATTGACGTAAATTATTTACATAAATGACTTTAAAAGTAAGATTATTTTAAAAATTTTTTCTTAAATTTTTAACAGAATAAAATTACAGAAATGATGTAGGACACTTTATATGAATGACATTTTATGTAGTGGTGAAAAAGGTTTTGGGTTAAATCGTGTCAATTGTTGACAAAGTAAACCCATTATATTATGCGATAGGCCCATTCCTAGTCCAAGCTATTTCATTACTTAGGACAGTTGTTGTCATGCTAGTTAAAGTACAAATAACGAGTACGGTTTTAGTGCCATGTGCATAAAGTAAAAGGGGTTTTATCTATCCCTTGCACTGAACTGGTTGAGGGCTAGAACTACTCTGATGAGACTAAGGTAGGTTGAAATCAGTAGCATGTGAGTTGTTGAAAGCTGACCCTTAGATACATCCCATTCAAAGGGTGCTGCGCGAACTACAGAAGAGGTTCGTGACAATCGGTATTAAAGCGAGAGTGAGACTCTTCATATACTATCATCGACACTTAGAAGAAATATACACTAGAACAACAAATAAAAAGAAACCTACTCAGTTAAGGAAGTAATGCAGGGTATTCCTCACAATAAGCTATGACCATAATAATTGAGTGCTCTAATAATCTATGCCAAGAACTATTCTTAGGAGAAAATAGCAGATAAGGTAAAACCTCAATAGTAGTAATTGATAGGGTTGAGATCTAAAAGGATTGCCCCATGAACAAGGGAGTGCATGATTTTCTAGTAGAGGTGGTTTGTCACAGCTCTAATTCTAAGCATGCTAGTTGAAGTGCAAACAACAAGTATGATTTTAATTCTCTGTGTATAGAGTAAATGGAAATTTGGCCATCTCTTGCACAAAACTAATCGAGAGTTAGAGCCATCCTCCTGACGAGACCAAAGCAAGCTGAAACTAAAGTGATATGCGAGTTGTTGAAGGTTGACCCTCGAATACATCCTATTCGAAAGGTGCCCCATGGGTTGAACAAGAGGCCCATAAAAATTGTTCACGTGTACAAAGCAATTTCCAAGTGGCCAATAACTTATTCTAAGGGCAATACAACTATTGTTCAATACACCCACGTTCATGCATTCTGGAAATATATATATATATATATATGTATGTATGTATATGTACATTTACGTGCAAGTATCAAGCTGTATTATTGGGTCTGTCATGCTCCGTATCTTAAGTTTTTAAGTCAATTTTTCTTTTTATTTCAGATTTAAAAAACAAAATTAAATGCTGTTGATCATTACCTAAAGAGTACTGCTTTTACTTTTTGCATTTTACCGACCAGTATATGAATATGATGAGATGCCATGGCAGAGCACAATGGCTCAATTTAAACAAGAAGGGGATCAACTTTTTGTCCTCGGAATCTTTTAGCAGATTCGAAATCAGAGAAAATACCGTTTGCTTTAGGTCACTGCAGTAGCAATGGCAGGAATCTCCATGACCGGATGTCTGAGGAGAGAGTGAAATAATGAATGATAGACCGAACTGAACCAATGTTGTTGTCTGCATGCAACAAATTAAAGCCTGCAAGGCTGTAACTATACATTCAACTTCAAAGCTTTAGTTCAGCATTGACATCGTCACGATCCTTTTACAGATTGCTCAAGCTGGCAAGCATATATGCATCGATCTCATCATGATCAATGATCATACAGCAGCGACCGCGTGCGCGCGAGCCGCGCCACCCGCGCCACCCCCCCTCTCCCCTGCCTTTTTATTCTTTCAAATTAATTTCATTACTGTTTGTCACTATATATTCCTCAGATCATTAGATTCTTCCCTGCGATTCAACTTGTCCATTTCTGATCTTCCCTACCCTAGAGAAATTTATCGAATGGAATACACAAGAAACCTCTCGTCTCGCTGTCAATATAAATAAGTTTTTTAACAAACATTCATCGAACTGCCATGCATTGGCATTTGTTCTCTTTCTGGAAGTCACACTTCCATATGCTTATATGCAAGAGTATACCCTTCATGTTATTTGATACTATATACTTTAAAACTGCTAATGAGAGTGATTTCACTAACATAATCTCTCTTCATAACTCTCTCTCTCTCTCTCTCTCTCTCTCTGTGTATATATATATATATATATACATATATATATATGATTTTAAAATCGAGTTAAATTTCATAGGAGGTTAACACTTGTGATTGTACCCACTAACATTTATTCTCTCCTAACCTTTTTTTTTTTCTCCTTCTTTCCCAATGAGTGTATGAAAGTTGATCATGTGAATGAATGGAGGGCATGATGATGAGTTGGGTGGGAATACTTTGATAAAGAAAGGAGAGATGGGAGCCAAACCATGGAACCTGGTTGGGTACTTTGTCACTTTGAAGAAACTAAAGCTTAAAAGAATATTAGGTTCAGAAAAAAGAAAAGCCTTACTCTCCGGAAAATGGTCCATAATCAAGGACAGGACCACACAGTATGCAAAGAAGGAATCACAAATATATATATATATATATGTGTGTGTGTGTGTGTGTGTGTGTGTGTGTGTGTGTGTGTGTTCCATGATTTATGGGGCATTTCAAACGTGAGACTGTGATAATACTTTATTATATTAAATAAAAAAAAATTTCTAACCTTTTATATCTTTAACTTTTAAAAATTTAGTAACATATAAATATATAAAATAATAAAGGTTTGTGATTTTATTTTGACAAAATTTTTTATTTTTAAAATTTTTTTACAAATAAAAATTAATTAAATATACAAAAGAAATAATTCTTATCCTATTATATCTCATCAAATCAACACATTTGTTAAATAATCAATGGATTTTGTAAGTAATATCGCACCTAGTAATGAACAAGGTCAAGTGCTGCTGCAAATTCATTGAATCCAATTACTAATTACATATATAGGAAAGGCATCAACAATAAAATATCCCTAGGTATTAATAAATCCTCATCGAAGGTTGTCGGAAGAGATTTTGCTTTTGAAGTTATCACTTCGAAATATTGACTAGCATGATGAGTTCATGGTCCTGATCAGTTCCCTCGATAAGCATAGGTTCCCAATGCTTCTATATAAATATATAAATGAGTAGACATCAGAATCTATGGCCACGTGCATTGTCATAATCCCCTTAGCTTGATTGATTAACATTACATAAAGCTTCTTCTTATCCACGTCTAACTACACGATATTGTTTTGACAGGAGTTTAGAATGGTACAATAAATTATGACTTTATTTTTGATATTAAGAATTTTAAGCCTTTAGCTAAAAATACTTTTATGAATTAAAGGAAAACAGAATACTTACAGATACATTCCAAAACTCAAATCTCATGCGATATGAGATATTATAATCGGCTAGAATTGTTAATATACTTGAAGTGTTCTGGTTTTAGGAAGTTTTCAAAGAGTTATTGGATAACACTGCTAGTGCGTGAAAATTTGAAGTTTAAATTTCATTCTTACGTTCAAAAACAACGATTATCCTGTAAAGGAGTAATGAGTCCAAAGATGTACTTAAAAATATGAAGCAATTGTTAGCAAATCCCATCCTGAAAAATGAGCAATTTAGCGTAGAGCCAGAAGGATAAATTATGGCAAGGGAGCAGTAGATCGTCAAAAAGATGATGTCTTGTTACATATGCAAAATGCAACTAAAACCCTAGGTAATCCAGAAGAGTAGAGCATATATATACATGCAGATGCAGGTGCACCAACACACCACATGGACATGGGTTGACATAATCCAAACACAAAGTGACATCCGTAAATGTATCAAGTGGCTACATATCTACAAACCTTCTCAACATATGCGCGCGTGACGTGGTTGACTACTCTTGTGCATCAAACTTTCAAATATCATAACTTTTGATTCGAAAAAAATTACAAAATATAATATATTAACAAAAAGCTCCTTCTATTTTAGTTTGTTTCGAGTTTATTTTAGTTTATATCTTACAATTAAAAAAATTTTTGATATTTTTTAGGATTTTGTGTTTTATGATTAGTAAAAATACGTTATTTTTATTTTAAATATAACTTTAGGAATGATTATTGAGAATCCTCAAACACAAATTCTTATGATTAAATTTGCTAAGATATTATGTTAACTTATTATTTAATCAAAAATTATATTATTTTTATATGATATAAAATAAATTATATTTGTTTGATAATTAAAGCTATCTAATATCGCTAATCTTTCACCAAATAAAGTGTCAAAACATGAATCCATTGCTTGTATTTTATCTTTTTAAAATAAATGGTTAGAGTAACAATTCAAACTTAACAATCAAAAAAATATTATTTATTTTTGATAAATAATTTATCACAAATTTATTTTTAAATTTTACAATATAAAAATATCTATTTGGTTGAAAAGACATAAATTATATAATTTATTGTTTAAATTCATCCGTAAACAACAAGGTGGTATGTGACATTTAAGTCAACCTGTTAATAACACACTGCTAGTCGAACGCATGCAGCAAAAATATAATGTGCCCCAAATATTCGCTGGATTTTATTAAGAGTCCCAACATATTTTCTTGAAGAATCAAAATCTCAATTTGCATAGATTCTACTGGTACAGTTTTCTGTAAGCATCTGCATCAACACGTGGGTGTGCAACCTAAAAAAATATTAGTTAGTACACTGAGGAGATACTTGGTGGTAATTACCTATCATTGGGATAGCCTATTAAACGAGGAGAATATGATAAAGTCTAAGTGATCGTGGACTAAATATAATTCTGTTTTCAAGTTTAGTAAATCGGAGAGAGTGGGATTGGAGCACTGCATGTGAGTAGAAGGCAAATACATTTAAGAGAATTGGGAACTCCTAATATACATTCTATATAATTTATATCTCTCAATGTAAAAATTAAAATATACAAAAAAATAAAATTAAATTAATTAATATACAAATTAAAAATTTTGAATTGAAAAGCTCAGATGTGTTGCAGTGAATCCGAAAGAATTTAGACAAGATGGAAGTAGTATTGGGTCTCAATTCGTCCCCCAGACTTCCATCATTATTTTGATTGGAATAATCTGATTAATAAATTATAAAACAAAAACAAATGAAAGAAACATTCATACATGAACTTTTAATCCTACTTAATTTCTGCTATATTCGATGCCTCTATAGCATATATATTAATTGACAAAAATCAAATTAATAATTACTACTATTACTCATTTGATCTCTATTAGTAACTTTGTTGTTTAATCAATGGTCAAAATTTTTATTATTGATGTGATCTTATCGATTTTGCATTTTATGTCAATTTTTATTCGGTCAAATAAATTACCTTTTTCTCAAATTAATATTTTCATTACTACTAAATATAAATTAAAAATAATAAAAAATGTAATATTATGATAAAGAAAAATATTGAAATACCCAAATTACTATTAATTTGTAATTAGTATAGAATTAATTAATGCATAATTGATAAATAATTTAATTTTAAAATTAAATAAAAAATATTCTAAATATGAACATATTTTAAAGTGAATAATTTATTGCGTAACACATAATTATTATAAGGAAAAGATTGTCAACTTTGATTTCGGCAACAAAGGTTAAAACCTTAATTGCGTGATAAGATTGGTAATAACAGAGTCAACATGAGATACTTAAATAATAAATAAATAAAATGGGAAAAGAAAAAGAAGGTAGACAAGAGAAAAAGGTGGCGGGCAAGTTCTAACTGACAAGACATCACTAAGCCATGTGATTCCCAGAATCTAGCGGAAGGTCCTTCGAATCATGGTGCCACGATATGATCGGGGAAACAAACATGTTACGATAACAACAAGAGATAGCCCATCTTTTACTTTTTATTGTTTTATTTTTTTAATTCAATATAAAACAAAAAAAAGAAAACAATGAGATGATGCCTTTATTATCAAAATACGCGAGGGGCATGGACATGGATGGGTCGTTTTCTGGTACGCAGGGGCTGTTTCTCGCTAAAACGGAGGTAAGGTAACTGAGTCAATTTGTATTACATAAGGGAAACACCAAAGCTGTGTCTTGTCAGAATTGGCGTGCATTTATGTTGCAGTTTTTGTTTGAGATAAAAGTAAACCAAACGAAAGAAAAGATTGAAAGAGATTGATTTTTCTCTCTGCGGGGGCCTCATGTCATCTACGTGCATGGTTCTTCTTCTCATCTTTTGACTTACTTTCTGTCTCTTGTTGATCAGAGATATAAAGGATAAATTTTTAGAAATAAAGGAAGATAAGTTTACAGCTAGTTTTGATTGCTGTTGTTGTTGTTGTTGTTGTTGTTGTTGTGGTGGTGGGGGCGGCGATGCTCAGTCAAAGGAAGGAGAGATAGGGAACGTTCAGGGGTTTGGATTTATGTGAGAGTGTGTGAGTAGTGGTGGCTCTCAAAAGATGGGGAACAACGAGGTTTTTTGAAGGGGTGACCTTTTGGGTTTTTGTTGGGCGGTCTTTGTGTTTTATGTTTTGTGGGGGCGGGGAGCTGCTTTCTTTCTCTCTCTCTCTCTCTCTGTTTTTTTCAGTTATTTTGTTCTCATTCGCCCGGCAAAAGCAAAAGCGAGGTAAAATAATTTTATCCTATTAATATTACTAAATTATTTAATTATTAATGTTACAAAAAAATATATTTATTAATAATTAATAAAAAAATTTATTATTTAATTAATATAATAAAAAATTATAAATTTTTTTATTATTTTTTATTTATTAATATAAATATTTTTTTATTTCGTTAATTAAAAAATTAACAATGCTGACTTAGAATGCTCTCGCCAACAAGCAACGCTTATGTGCTTAACATTATCATCGTTATACGGGTATGGTAGTTGATTCTTTGTATTTGCAGGACACAAACCGATCATCATAAAGAGAAGGCTGGCGCTAGCTAATCCGTTTGAGAGACCATATTACAAGGTATGCTGGCTTGAATATTTATTCAGTAAGTTATTCTTAATATCCTTAACGTTGCTTTTGGTTTGTTGATAGTGTTTGCTTTTTTAATTTGTTTTCTAGGTCTGATCTTTTCTTACAATTCTTTCATTTGAGGAGGTTTTGGTGTTTTCTTGTTTTGTTTCTGTTTTCGCGGTTTAATTGATCAATATATGTGCATGAGTTGGCTATAGGGACAATCTAGTTGGGCTGGTTTCTTTTTTGTGTGAGACCATTTCCTGCAGTTAGATATGTTCGATATCTTACTCAACTGTGTCGTAAAATGACACGGGGAGATTTTTTGGGTTGTGTTTTCAAGCCAGGTATGTGTTCATGTTCGTGAATTCATTTCTGTGTCACAATTCATAGAATGTTATCAGTTTTTCGGTACTTGCTTGAAACAACTTTGTTGGTATTGTTGTTCACTTGTAGAACTTCCAAAATTAGTGCCTACTGTCAACCATTTTGGTAGTTTCTTCAACTCATAACGAGAAATGCTGTTTGTTTGTTGCAGGTGTTATGGCTTCAATGAAAAGATAGCTAAGAATAAGGGATATTTGTATTGTAAAGGAATGTATCTGAGGAGTTTTCGGTTTCTGAAACCTTGTGGACCGAAAAAGGACTTGGTGGTGTGTGATCTTTCAAAAAACAAAGCAAAGAAAGAATAGAGTAAGATAAACAAATGGATTAAGAGCGGTGGTGTCAGTTTCGAGCTAGTGGGGGTGTCTTTGGTCATGAGAATTTATATATGTTTCGAGTCTCTTTATGCATTGTCTCCTTAACTTGACCCTCTTTATCCGGGGTCCTTGGCCCCTGTAACCAATTGAGGAAGCAAACACTTCTTTGAGTCTCTTCACGTTCAAGTGAACAATTTCCTCAAAAATTACTCTCTCTCTCTCTCTCTCTCCATTCTGCCTTGGTTTGGGTGAAAGATTTGGGCATACTGAATCATTCACCAGATTTTGCTTTGATCCGTTTTATTATTTTTCTAACAACAGAAAATTGACAAAATTTTCCACTGTTGTGGTTTTACTCTTGTAATTCTTGTTTTGATCGGCGGTGGAGATTAGGTGGAATTTGAAGATTGGAATCTTTAGACAGAAAGCCGAGCAACTTACCTTTCGGTTGGCAAAATGAAGTTTATGAAACTTGGATCCAAGCCCCATTCGTTTCAGACTGAGAGTGACAATATTAGGTGAGTTTAAGATTCATTTCCCTTTCTAAAGCGAGCTTTCTGCTCTCTACTTTGTTTTTTCTTCAGTTGAGAACATATTTTGGCTATTATCATGAAGGATTAGTCTTCAAATCTTATGGGCATCTTCAATGCCAAAACCTTTTTTGAGAAATGCCGAAGTTAGGGACATGTCCAGATCAACCCTCTGAAGGTCCTTGCTCCTGTATCAACTTGACTGGGTACTGGACCACTGGTTTTATCTTCAGTCCTTTAGGACGTGCTTGGCGTCTTCGAGTGAGCATGTGCAAAATTTCCAACTTGAAATTTGGAACAAAGCATATGTTATGTTATGTTCAAAGATCATCTTTGGAATGGAGTTGATAGCTTAATCTAACCAAATTTGGCAATCATGTTTTAGGCATCAAAATCATGAACAATTTCAATATATTAATGCTACCATTTCAAGTTTAAATCTGATTTTAATGTAGGTATGTAAAAACAAATGGAGAAATAAACTTTACACTTCATTACCCTGGTTCTGTATTCAACACTGCCTTCTTTATGCTTTACTAGTGTTTGGCCGATTCTTTATTTTATCATTGTTCAAGGAAAAATAGTGAAAATATAGAGGCATATTGATGGAGACCATCGTGCATCACATATAACAGCCGTTCTTATATTTTCTGCCATTCCCTTCGTTTTCTTCTCATGTCTTTGCATGAGTGTGTATTGATCTTCTTTGCATTTCCAGTAGTAAGGATAATTTGCAATGAGAGCCTGCTAAATGTTAATGGTAAGAATCCATTATTTTAACTTGGAGCAAGCATCCATCACATTAGAAGTAGTTTACAGGATTTGGTGAATCAAACTAGTAAGTTCACATAAACGCAGCTTTGGTAATTTAAGGTTTTAACTTTGATCTGTCATAATGTTAGATGACTCCTGAAAGATTTATACACTTTGTATAATTACTGTGAAAGTTTGGAACCAAGCTTGAAAACAGTAATATTTTTCAGAGAGTTGTTCATGAGTTGTGGAACATCGTCAGACTCTACACAGAGTAGTCATTACACTTTTATCTTCTGCACTTTCCTCTCACTCATTAGCCTTTACTTGTGTGCATATATGCATTTTCGTTAGCAAAGAGATTCTTGGATATTACTTAATAGATTTTTTCTGATAAAAAAGCATTGGTTCGAATTTTGACTTCTACTAGGACATATGCTGTGGGACTTGCAATGCCACTTTTTTCTCCCTCCGTGTGTTTGAGTTTTTCCCCCTCTTTCGAGAAAGAGAACCTCAAAAAATATGACCAAGCCACAGTGATAACATTTTTGGACTTTTGTTTGATGATTAACTTTCCCTACAACTAACAAATTTCTACTTTTCCTTGTTCCAGTTGTGCTTTTATTTCTTGATTTCAAATGCAGTATAAATTTGTATATCAAATATATTGTTTATGTGACCAGAGCAACATCTTGGTGTCCAGGTATGTGGCAACTGAGTTGGCAACAGACATAATCATTAACGTCGGGGACATGAAGTTCTATTTGCATAAGGTATTAAATTCATGTGACTTTGAACAAGGCGCACTATACCATGACTGAAACTTACATTACATTAACATTGATAAAAATCAAGTCAACTTAATTTTTAAATTCTTCAACTTAACACTGGATCTAAACTAAAAAATTACAAAGTAGTAGAATTAGGATATTAATCTTGCTTCTTCCTCCTCCTCACAAGAGCTCATCCCGGCTGGGTATATATAAGGTCATGCTCCGAGTTCGCTTGTTGCTTAATCTCATTCCTTGATAGTAATGGAGACCGAGAGTTTGATCCTCCTCTGAGCCAAATTGTCTACAGAATTCTTTCTTTTAACTTTGGTATTTGCTGCGCTCGCGGGAAACCCCAATGGAGGTTTATGGGGCACCCCAATGGAGGTTTAAGTTCTGACCATTCAATTTGTGCCTGTTAATCATCTCATCTACTTGACCAGTCCATGTGGCCTGGCTTATAGAACCGCTAATATTATCTTACCTCCATTTGCATACTCTCAAGTGTGGTTACTTATTTGGTATTTACTAACATTTACAGTGTTTCTGTAGTTCCCCCTTCTATCCAAGAGTGCACGCTTGCAGAAGCTGGCAACAACCACCAATGACGATAACAGTGATGAAATCCACATCCAGGATATTCCTGGTGGACCTGCTGCTTTTGAAATATGTGTCAAGTTCTGTTACGGTATGACCGTCACTCTCAATGCGTACAATGTGGTTGCAGCTCGATGTGCAGCTGAATACCTGGAGATGTATGAAACAGTAGAAAAAGGAAACCTAATTTACAAAATTGAAGTCTTCCTTAACTCTAGCATCTTCTGTAGCTGGAAAGACTCAATCATTGTGCTTCAAACTACAAGATCTCTTCTTCCATGGTCCAAGGAACTTAAGGTGGTCAGCCACTGTCTTGAGTCCATAGCTACCAAGGCCTCAATTGATACTTCAAAGGTGGAGTGGTCATATACCTATAACAGGGAAAAGCTCCCATCCGAAAATGGAAATGATCCTCGCTGGAATGGTATGAGAAAGCCCCAGTCGGTTCCAAAGGACTGGTGGGTAGAAGATCTCTGTGAACTTGATATTGATTTATATAAAAGGGTGATATCAGCAATCAGAGCAAAAGAAAGAGTATCTGCTAATGTAATTGGAGAAGCCTTGAATGCATATGCCCTGCGAAGGTTGCCAGGATTTGGCAAAGGAATGATCCACAACGGTGATGTAACAAAGTACAGATCATTGGCAGGGACAATAATGTTGCTGCTGCCAAAAGAGAAAGGCAGTGTCCCCTGTGGTTTCTTGCTTAAGTTGTTGAGAGCAGCAATTTTATTAGAATGTGGAGAAATGGAAAGGAAAGAGTTGATGAGGAAAATTGGTCAGCAGCTAGAGGAGGCTACTGTAGCTGATCTTTTGATTCAAGCTCCAGCTGAGGAAACGACAGTATATGATGTTGATATAGTGCAACGTCTCGTTGAAGAGTTTGTGACATATGAGCGGAATGCTCACGGTGTTCTTCCTTTGGAAAATCAATTCCAGGAGATTAGAAGCCCCCAAATGACTTTGGATGC
This sequence comes from Swietenia macrophylla, assembly GCA_032401905.1. NCBI lineage: Eukaryota > Viridiplantae > Streptophyta > Magnoliopsida > Sapindales > Meliaceae > Swietenia > Swietenia macrophylla. Next base: position 3,189,735 of record CP135586.1, on the reverse strand, counting down.
TTCTAAAGTGAAGGTAGCAAAGCTAGTTGATTGCTACCTTGCTGAAATTGCACAGGATCCCAACTTACTTCTTACAAAATTTGTTAAGCTTGCTGAAACTGTGTCGAGTTTCCCAAGAGCATCTCATGATGGACTTTACCGTGCCATTGACATGTATCTAAAGGTAACCAGTTTTCTAGTATCTCCTGATCAATTAGTTTTTATTTACTAGCTTTGTCCCTTTTCTTTTCACGATATACACTGTTCTATCCAAAAACACCTTCAGTTTCCATGTTGTACATGCTAAAAGAAGATGATTAGAATATTTATGCACTGTAATCCTAAATGTGATAGGATCGTAAATGATTGCACTTCTATAGCCATCTCTTCGACAAATTTTCCTTCATCCCAATAGCATTACAAGTACCGGCCACTAAGAACTGCCAATTTTCTTTGTACCTTTCATATACATGACAGATAGTGATAACTCAGCTTAGTCATGCAAATACATATTACAAAGTTGGTTACCTGAACATATGGAGTTGCAAGTTTCAGATGCGAGTCCAAAACTTGTAGCTGCATATATTGAAAAAGGCTATTGGTTTTGAATTGCTCTAATGTATTTTTCTTTTTTATATTTTTTTTATGCAGGAATACCCTGGGATCAGCAAAAGTGAGAGGAAGAGAATTTGCAGGTTGATGGACTGCAGGAAATTATCAGTAGAAGTCTGTATGCATGCTTTGCAAAACGAGCGGCTTCCCTTGCGGGTAGTTGTGCAAGTCCTCTTTTTTGAGCAGATAAGAGCCACAACATCAACTGCTGGTAGCAGCACACCTGAATTACCAGGGTCCATTAGGTCCTTACTCCCTCGTGGGTCTCATGGCAGCTCAAGGTCTACCACGACCAACACCGAGGAGGAGTGGGACTCGGTACCAACAGCTGATGAGATCAGGGCATTGAAAGGAGAGATCGCTAGTCTGAGGTTAGCTGGTGGTAACACGGATAGAAATGGTAACGATGGTGCTAAAATTGATGCTGAGAAAGACGCTGCAGGTAAAACGAAAGGCGTTCTTATGTCAAAACTCTTTTCTAAGCTCTGGTCAAGCAAAGACAGAAATGGGGAAATCAGCAGTTTCGATCCATCAGAGAGCCCAACTACTGGATCTGTAGCTGCAGAGGAAACCAAATCCACCCCATCAAGAAGTAGGAGGCAGTCAGTGTCTTAGAGGCCAGCAGCTTGATAGAACCGTAGCGTGTCTTGGTTGGCTTGTGAACTTAGCTCATTTATATGAACCTTAGGAAATTAGTAACCACCGATTTTCTATACTGGGATATTTTGAGCAACAGAAACACATTAAAGGGATTGTGGGGAAAATGAATTTCTCATTGAGGTTGACTGTCTTTTAAGTTTTTTGTTCCCCAAGTCAGAGATTAGAGGTTCTAAAGCACTCGTTGTTGATATGTCCGTCTTAGAGATGGGCTTGCTGGTGAACCAGTTTTACAGTTGCCTATTTGTCTTAAAGAGCTATCGGCTTGCATATCAGACATGCTTCTCCTAAGCCTGAAAGCTGCAAAGGCACTCTAGGAAGCTCTCTTGGTGTTTATTTGCTAAATTTTTTGCATCTTCCCATGCAAAGAAGTTTGAATTATATTTAGTAGTGAGCTAGTGGGTGCGGGACAGACTTGGGCTGGGCCTAGGAACATATTCCTGGCCCAAAAATTTTGGCTTAAAACTCAAGCAGCTGCCTGCATCGAACAGCCCCAGTTTTTAATAGGAAGTGACTAGTTAATCTCATTAATAATTAAAAGATAGAATTATTTACTGATCAAAATTGAATTTTCTAACTTTCATATAAATAGAATTCAGAATTGGGATTAATTCTGTCATTTGGGTGGGCTGATTGTTTTTTGTTGACTCCAATTTAGCATAATAGCCTGTAAAGTAATTGTAAAGGCCCTTTCGACAAAGCTATATGTCTTCCTAAGTTCTCGAAGAATTGACCTAATTAATTTCTGCAACTGCAACCCACTCTAAATTGACCTTTTGACTTCATTATCCAAAGCCTATCACCATTCCAAATATACAAAAAGGAATGCATTCAGTCAACGTGGGTTGTCCTAAATAAAAGCAATCAACCAAAGGCTCTTGTTCAAAAGATGCTTATTTGACATCTCCCTTGATATGCTCAAACGTACAATGCCCAATTCCACCAAATAAAAAAGAATGTTAAAAATACAAACCCTCTTTCGCCTACAAAACATTGACCAAGAAAAAGCACAAAATAGCCTAAATTTGACTGAAAAATGTTGTTTGTCAATCTTAATAATTTCCTTCTCCACCTCCCTGCCTTCATTTCGTACCTAAACCACCACCAATATTTTCTAGTCAACTCCGTCAAAGACATTGGCGTGAGTGACCCGACCACATTACCCGTACTAACAAGATTAACATAGTGGGGGAGCTTCCATGCCTATAAATACAACATGATAACTTAATTAATTACAATTAGCCTGATAAGATTACATTAATAAAACCAACCCTAGTCAAAACTTGCCTAACGGTTTCACACCTACTTGCCTAATTTGCACTTTAGCGATAATGCTTGTTTGCCCATACATGTTTTAGAATAATCTAGCATTCATGAGCATATCTGTCATACTCAAAACTGTTTCTGGTGAAGTTGGTTCTTGAATGATACATCCACTGCATTATTAAAGCCAAGCATCATCCATTTGAAGACTGTATATATCGTTATCAATGTGGCATTTTCCCATGAATGACTCGAGCTTTGCTGTCTTCTTCATGTTGCAATTTGGCGCTTGTGCATGTGCAAATGCAGTGCAATCCATGGGGAAAACGTCGAAAGCAAAGCAAGTGGAAATATAATGCAATTCTAATGCTCAGAACAAAACACAAAATCTTGGTAGAGATAATGAATCAATGGGGATGATGATCTCATACTTCGGAAAGCGAAGTAAGATAATATGGGCCACGCCGGTGGGTCCATGTAAAAAAAGGCTGAACTGCTACTCATCTGATTAACCAATAAAACAGTTATCAGGATCGTGAATCTCAGTCCCACTGACATGATAATGATTATCAGATGAATTTCAGAGAACCTGAGACAGCTGAATCTCTCTAGAATTCCACAGCTGGAAGTCACTGACCAAATATTCATATTCATAGCCACTATTTAAACAGTATCTCTTATTTATTTTTCTCATTACTGTATTTTTTTTTTTTTTAATCTTCAACTTTATTTCTTCCTCTCCCCTTCTCTTTCTCTTCGAGGGCATCGTGATTCATATGAAATGATTGTTTAGTTTTAGTGCTAAACCCCGTGATGTGAAGGCTGCTTTTACCAACCTTCCTTCTCCGATTGGTTTTGTAACTCACTGACTAGGTGCCTTTGCCCTCACCCAGCGCTACTTGCATGCATCGCCTACGTATTACCTTGTGCCTTATTTATAATTATTCTATTTAATATACTAATTTAATAAATATAATATTTAGATAATATAACAAATATTTATAGTTTTCAAAACAAAATTTCCCAAGAAAACATGTTAACATAGTCCACAAAAATATATCCTTCGTTCTTTTTAATGGATTATGTGCTGGATAATACTGGGGAAACGGAAAGAGAAAGGCCCATTTCACAAACTACATTGCGAAGGCCATAAATTTGAAAACCCAAAAACAAGAGAGAGAGAGAGAGAGAGAGAGAGAGACCTGCCGACCAATTGTGCACTTTTCTTTTTGTAGTTGTGTGTCACTATCCTTCCTTTCGAGTAAAAATATATTTATATATAAATAGTTTTTATTAATTTTCATTTAATTAAGCAATTGTCAATAATTTCAGTTTGTTTTAAAAAACGTCACAATCCCGGAACCTGAGGTTCATGGTCAGGTCCATCCCTGAAACCCACCAAGACAAAAGATAGAAAAAGAATAGCAAGGCCAAGGAAAAGGAAAAGACAAGCAAACAAATGAGATAATCTTCAATAAAATATTTGCTTTCTCTTTCTGTGTAATATTGCAGCTAAAAGCCAAAAACTCCCATCAATTTCATCATCATGTTACAGAAAGCAAACCCCTTTAAGAGAATCCCCTAACATCTATAAAAAGTTGGCCCATTCCATCCATCATAACGCACTATTATGAACATAGTTTCCAAGTGCCATTACCCTATTTTAAGGCAGACTTTGCCCCTTAACGTGGGCAATCAAAATTTATTCCCTAAAGATAATGGGGGGGATGGGTGCATGGCATAAAATCGAAGGGTCCTTTGGAAAAAGTAATTACCTTGAAAGGATATTCGGATTACATATCGGTCATACCCATCAAAGAACAGACTAGACCCTGACTTTAAGACATAGCTCGGATGGAATGGATAGAATTTTAGTAAAAGAGAAGCCTCTAAAAGATTACGATCAAATCCGAATGAAAAACTAAGGCTACGTTTGGCTACAAGAGGATCTAAAAAGCCACTTCCATTTACAAAAGTAACCCAAGAAAATTTTAGAAAGTGCGGATATTCCCTTTTCCTTTCCCTTTCAGATCATAAATCCATATCTTCTCATTCCTTCTTTTCTTCCCACAATATCCCTAATGGCTTCAAAGCAAAATTACAGAAATACCCTGATAAAAGCAACCCACAAAAACTACTAAATTCTCTTTCCTTTTTTTTTTTCAAAAAAATCTTTTTCAGACTTCTCTGGGGTCAACAAAAATGGACAAGCCAGGGGATGACTTGGTCCAGTCACCGACAAATCCGTCACTGTAGTCTTCCCCCAGCCTCTTAATGCACCACAAGTCCACAGCGCAAGATAGCATTTTCCAATATGGAATTCCTAACTTAAGCGGCTCGCAACTTGATACTTCTGTAGCCACCACGCTGCACCCACGCTCTTTTGCCAAGTTGTGCGCGTACTTGCACAATGCCTTCACCAATTTTACCGCGCGTGGACCTTCACCACCAAGCCCGTACATGAAATGTAACCCGAACGGTCTGAAAACCTCCGGTACGGACGGTATTTTCAACCAAGGCAAAACCCGATCCACAATCCGTGTCGTTTTAGCCAGTGTACGCTTCACACGCGACGCGCCACGTACCTCAAGTTTAAACACGTCCTGACAGTTCCAAACACTCAACACCGCCCATGACTCTGGCGGGTTGGATAAAAACGAATCCGACCCGGGCCACGACGCCAGTGAATAACTGCCAAGTGGCACTGCCAAGAAGGTACCCAAGTTGAGTTTATTATTGAGTACTGAGTCAATGTCGCGGGGGAAGAACTCGGTGGTCGCCAATTTACGACGATACAAAGCTTCAGCGTCAGCAGCACTTAGTTTTATGATGGTGACTCGTTTCGAAACGGTTTCTCGGTGAGCGAAGACCGGGTTGACCAGGACAGTCGGTGTGCGGAACTTGGAGTAACCGCATTTGTCGGTGAAGAGCTTAATTGAAGCGTAATTGTCGTTTTCGGTTGCTATGTAAGAATATTCAGCGCCACTTTCTCTAAACCATTCTTCCATCCCTTGCACCAGCTTCAAACCTATGCCCATCCTCCTAAAATAACATGAAACAGTCGCGTAAGATAATGTTTTCGGACAGTGTTTTACGTATGCAAAATGGCTAATTCAATTAGTGAGATAATATTTTACAAGTGAAAAAAAAAAAAAAAGGAGCAGGACAGAGTGAGATAACGTACCGGTGAAAGGGAGAGACGCGGAGGCCTAATATGTAGGCTAGTTTGGTGTAAATAGGAAGAGGCTTGGTGAGATCATTGTTTCTCGAGAATCTCTTGCCGCATGTAACGGTTTTGATGCAACCCCTTATCATTCCCACAATTTCTTCACCTATCTCAGCCACCTGCACAATGCCAAAAACAAACATGCTAACGAACCATATCCATATGTAAAGCGAACCATGTCCATATGTAAAGCGTAAAATACAATGATGAAAAATGAAATTTAGAAACGGCGATAAAGATCCGGCAATGGTTGTTGAAATTTGAAACCAATTTGTTGCAAGGTGTAAAATATGAAGAGGGTTAAACAGTTTAATTAGAATTTTGGTTTTTGACTAATCATTTAAGAGAAACACAAGACCTACGTAGAATGTTGTGTTTTGAAAGGGTGATAGAAAAGTTGATGGAAAGGATTAGAGATTACGTACAGTGAAGAAAGAAAAGGACAATAGACAGGACCCTGGGGGATGCATAGTCTAATAAAGAGAAGATAGTACAGTACCAGCATGAGGAAAGCAGGAGAGTGGCGGACCCTGCAAATAGGGTCACCCAAGAGGTCGGTGAAGAGACAGAGCTTGCCGCTGGGACCAACCTCACATCTTCTCTCCACGTCTTCTACGCCAGAACAATCTTTGTTTGGATCAAACTCCCTCACCACTATTCTCGTATTGTTTTCTAACTTCATTTTTCTTTCTTTGTTTTTTTAAATTAACCACAAGAAAACAAGGTATGAAACTGAAGAGGCAGAGCGAAATTGAAGAAACTAAATTACTATGAACTGGGTTCGGTTTCTTGAGTGAAAATGAACGAAGTGAAAGGAGGTTTATATAGAGGGAAAGAGCAGCTATTTCAAGGCCGCTAAATTGCCTGAATAACGTGTAATATAAGCAAAGAGGGTAGCGAGCGAAGCCCAAATCCAGACTAAAAAGCAAGTCTAGGCTAAGTTAGGATTAGAACTACTCCGAAATTAGAGAAAACCAAGAAGAGGAACAGCTCATGCACATAGAGAGAAAATTTGAAACTAACAAATTTTTTTTTTTTCTTTTTATGCTAAGCTTTTCCCTCTCTTAGGTGGTAAGTAGTTTATCGTGGCAGGGCTTCGAGCGTTCTTGTGCTGGCTATAAATACACGATTTCTGCTCTCTCTCGATCTCCAGAATCTCAACTATTTTTTTTTCCCTCTTTTTGTTTTTGTTTTATTAATTAAGTGCTTTTTGGAGTCCCTATCTTTTTTTCTCTCTCTAGCTAGCACTATTACTGTATCATAAATAAATAATAATAAATAGAAATTAGTAATCCTAATGAAAATTAGAATCTTTTTTTAATTAAAAAAAAAAAAAAGGAAAGATGTGAGAGGAAATGGCGGCTATGGCTGTGCTGTCTTTCGGACGTTGTGTTCAAGTTTGTTCACTTCTCTCACTGTGCTTTTGATTTTAATCATTTATTTCCACGGAAGGAGGCGTTGCCATCATGACCCCATTTGTAATCATTACCTCTCTATTTTGTCTTCCTTGTTGTTTCATTTATCATCATCCATCCGCGATCATCATCATCATCATCATCCATCATGCCACACCATACCCATGAAAACCGCAGGAGGGACCACCATCCTGCTCATGCGTTCCATCAGAACCTTTCTTTCATGTATATGATTTAAAAGATTTTATCAAACCAGAGGATAAATGTTACTGCAAAAAAAAATTTGCAACGTGGCATAACGGGAACCGTTACTTTTTGGGGGAGCAAGTCCCAGGAATATCGGCCGTCTGATTAAGTGGCCCGAAAAAGCGGCTTTCCATTCCCACAAACGGCAGTGAATATGAATTGACCAGTAAGTGAGTAGTACTGGTAGCGTGGATTTTCCGACGACAATCATAATCACAGTCTGTCATCGTTATCCTACAAACTCAAGAGATGAACGGTCACGATGTTCTCTCCTGATTCACGAGTAGGCCTGGTTCGGCCTACGCTGGCGAAAGGGAATATTTGAGTATATAGCACAGCACCGCGCTCTCATTTTCAGTGGGCAGTGCAGCCCTATCATTGTTGAATCTACGCCCCACTTCTTAAATTTTTTTTTTTTTTTTATCTTGAATGTCATCTTTGAATTGATTGAGAATAAAACTATTTTGATGAAAATACCTTATTCGACAAAACGTTAGATGTGGAACCGCATGATTGGTGATAGACCACAGAAACTTGTGACTCTCAACCACGCCCACACCACCCCCACCGGTTTTAAGTTTAGTGCAAGGGGAGTGGTTTAATTGCAAAGCCATTAACGGTTTTGACAATGATTGAGGTTTTAAAACCAACGGGAAGACGTCACATTAAAATTAGTTTATGATTATTAATTAATTAATTAATTAATTAATCAATCAATCAATCAATTGCTCTTTATCGTATCAACAGCTTACAATGCACAAGGAGTTGGGGGCCCCACATCATTAAATGAGAACCGTTTGATATTATTAATCAATCCTCCTCCTCCTCCTCCTCCTCCCATTGATAATGACCCAAAATGATTGACTAACATAAACCAAACCCTTGGAGAAGGAAAATGAAAGGAAGGCCAATGGCGAGTCACGAGAAGCTAATACTGGAGCTTCTCTTAATATATATATATATATATATATATATATATGTATGTATGTATCTATGTATATATGTATAATACACACACAAATACATTTTTATTGTACGGTGATGAGAGCATCTAACCAAATCATGATTGATATGTTAATAATATAAAATTATAAAATTATGTAAGTGGGACCCCACATTTGACGGGTCCCTTAGAATATCTATGTGGGTTTGTGTCGTGGAGTGGTTAGGAAATTATTTTTATTGTGGGGGCGACAATGATATGAACTCCCCCTCCAATTGGAGATTAGTAATTATTTGCTCCGAAGTATTATTATTATTATTATTATATGATGTAAGAAATGATGAATCATACGTAGTCATTCGTTGTATTTCATCCACAATCATTTTGTGTAAATAGTGGATAATGTTGGCGATGGCTACAATTGAACATTTAGAACATTATTAATCATCAACAGTAGAACAAAAGATGTACTTTCACGTCTTAAATATTAACCATTTTTTGGGCTAGTTCTAACATACATACATACATACATACATATATGTACTGTTTCACATAGCTGCTTGCTCTAAAAAATTGGACCATAAATAATACCCATATGTCTCGTTGATTATAATTTATATACAAAATAAAACATTACATCTTATCATATATCTCTCGTAAATTTTGTCATAATTTTTATTTTATAACAAATTTTATTAAAAAAATACGCTTATCTTTTTATTTTTATATCATTTTAATTTTAAAATTAATTAATTAAAAGATAAGTATACTTTTAATTTATTTTTTTATAAGTAATATTTTAATTTAAGAATCTAGCCGTAAACTAAAATAATTCAAATAAATATTATTAAATATTTGGGACAGGGAAAGTTTGCTAATTTATGAACAAATGTTATAATTAATTGGGTTTGATTGATTATAAGTAATCAATAAAGATACTTTAATATTATAGAATATGTTTGATCATAGATATTATATTATGAACAACTTCGTCTTAGTACTAAACTGAATTAACTATGATATTGGGACTTTTCACCACGCAGAATAGGTTTATTATATACGCACAACATGCCAATAGAAGAAACTCGATCCTTCATGCATTACATTCCGTGGCAATAGACAGCCCATATAATTAAGATAAGAAATTATTGAAGAAGTTGATAACGGATGGTGACAATGACAAAGAAATTGACAATGATAGTAATAATTTAGAATAATGACAGCATTTATGGGGACGTAGATGATGATAACGACATGAATCATGATTCATAACATACATACATACATGCATGCATGCATGCATGCATAGATGTGCACGAAATATCATTCTAATTATAGCAAAATCGGTAAAGTAATTCTAGAACTCTTAATTAAAAAATTGACAAATGGGCATAAAGAAATCACAAATGATTGGTGGTCAAAATACGGTTGGCGGATGCCATAGCATATTAGAAAAATTTATTCTTGTCCAATATTTGAAAATAAAAAAATGGGATGGGATTAGAATAAAGTGGCAAGAAATAAATAAGTCAAGATGAGATTCTTGCTCATCATTATTTAATCCTTATTATGATCCTAAGAATTCAGGAACATTTTACTGACCATATCATTCTTTGTATAGACTCTTGTCGGGTCTCCATCAACTTTGTAATCAAAGGAGATACTTCAAAAGATTTCTATGCTAAGCAAAAAGCATGAGAGACCTCTCTTTTATTGACTAGAAGCTAGGCCAAGAATAATTCTTGAGAGAAGTAGGGCCACCATGTTCAAGATATATATTGTCCAGAATCTCACTTAATTAAGAGTTAATTACTCAAGGAATTATATTTTGATTCGATAGAAATATAAAGATGGTCGGGTTGATGATGACGAAAGAGCTTACGGGCACGGTATTCATAATATAAACCACATGATTCTGGCGTTGATTCTGGCTTTTGTTTCATTTTTCTCTTTCAGTTTTATTCTTGATCAAGTTCCAGAGATTGATTAGGTCGATAATGGATCAAATAAGCCTAATGTTTAATGAACCGAATACATGAGTTGTTCTAGATTGGCCAATCAACTGTAAAACCTTCGAAAGAACAACAAAAAAAAAAAAAGATAAATAATTAGGGTTTAGACCCAGGACCACTACGTCGTTTGAATATAGATAGACAGATAGAGATAGATAGATATTATATACACAAATTATGCAAACCCTAGCTAGCTGAGCTAACTAATACCAAGACCACGTTAATTAATATTATATACAATACGATGCCATTGCAGTTGCCTGCCAGTCAAGAGCAACGTGGTTCCTCGACCTGTATCGTGTTAACATGTTTCGCCCGGATGAAAAAATAATTGGAGAAAGAAACAGTTACAGACAAATGCCAAGACAATTGCATCGATACGATAATGGAAGAGATCTTGTTCCCTTTTCACTGCAATCTAATACACGAGCCGTACGCCACTTTTTAACCTATCATATACTAATGAATATTGGTTACGAAGCACAACTAGCATTGTAGGGTGGGTGCGAAACAACAAGTTTATGCATTAGACTTTGTTTCTTCCTTCTTGGGTATCATAACATGACGAAATTGGCTAGCTAGCTAAGGCCTAGGGCAAAGGTATAGAGCCTAAGGAAGACTAAACAAAGTAACAACTGGGCAACATGTTCACTATCATCTTGCATATTGTCTTGTTTAACGGGAACGAAGCTATAACAAGGTTGATAATGGAGTTCATTAAAAATTTATATATTCTGGACAGTTGGAAAGTTTAGGGTTTCTTCCCGTTGACTCGTACGCCAAATAAGAATTATTCGTGGCTCGAGGAATGATATGGGACTACTTAACTTCCCTTTTCTCACATATTTTTTTTTTAAATTTTTTTTCCTCCATGATTGTTTGATTGTGTGTGCTTTTTGTTTAAAGAATACAAAGTTGGCCATGACTTGGACTGGTCTACCTAGGCTCTACAGCATCGAGACATTCAAATTGATCTGATAAAAGTTTTTTCTGGGTCAGAGAGGGTATTGAAAATCAACTTATTTTAACCCAAATGAACGAACACAAACAGACCCTTGTTCCCTTCTCGTTGCATGTTTTAAGGGTCGGTCACATAAGAGAAGTTAAGCTTGAATGCTTGACCTAGCTAGCCCGTTTCCACGACAAACTAAGGACCTAAAATTTTACCTACTCAACAATATATAATCCTAGGAAAAGTCACTTGAAAGAGATATCATTAAATTAAACATTACACTTGGTTTGTTTAATCTAATTCCGGGACTACCAAGCTTAGGTTTTGAGCAGAAGAGATTGACAGAATCGCCCTTTCGATGCCGATATTTGTTTATGTGTTGTACAGCTTTGAATGTTGGGGGTTGGCGGAAGAAATTGGGGACATGGAAAGAGCAGTAAGCAGAGATATGGTGTATTTATCAGAGAGTAAAAAGAGTTTTCTAGTTGTGGGGGGGACGTATTTGGGAAGCGCATTGGGCTGTCATTTCTTTCATATTGTACTATATTTTAGTAAGAAATCCTGATGCGTTATGTATGCTAAGAATCCGACACCAGGGTGCGGCCCTGGCTCGGCCGAATCCCCAAGATTATGCACCATGTCTCCTCCCTGCTCGTTCATTCATAAATCATACTGATCAGATAGACGTGCCAGTTTGCCCATTACCTATCTATCCTTCCTAGCTATATCATATCACATTATCATGTGCATATGTATAATTTTTAAAATCTAATACTCCGTTCCATATTCGTACAATTATCATTATTTGAAATGACATTTCAATTCTTCTCATTATCATGACACGTGGATATAACATGCATTTGATCATATTCACCACATAATGACAAAATCACAACCGTCCATATAAATTTGAACGTACATTTACACATATCAAAGTGTGTATGTGTAGGTACTTTTTGGAAGTTATATGTAATAATTCATTCAAGTATAGCCAATTTGAGGTGGGACTCTTCGGGCAGGTTTGGTTTCCATCCTCAGCTTGGACACACGTAAATCCTATTCAAAACCTGTGATGCTCAAATTCAGCTTACTTCATCCTCTCCACAAGTGGCAGCGTGAGTGTGTGTGTAAAGATTTTTGACAGAATAGATGTTTCGGAAAGTACGAGAATGCCCTGCGTGGGTAGATACAATTTGTACAGTGATTAAAAAAGGCAACGAATTATAAATGGAAATACTAGAAGAAGAGGACAAAAGGTACTGAACGGAAAGCATGGGACTATGGGGGTAGTCCCTTGCGGATAGGAACAAATTCAGAAACCCTGCCACGTCGTTTTTTCTTGATATCCCATCAACATCATTGTCACATCATATCATCTCCATTATCATCATGCCCATGCCGATCATAGTCCTCCTCATGCATGTCCATCTCCTTCTGTTTTCAACTCTCATTTAAATTATCACATACCAACATGCATAAGACAGTATTTGTAAGGTACTCAATACAGCATCTACCCATACCATAATTTTATTGTATACATGTAATACTATCAATCAACTTCATCACAAGTAATTGTGCATACTTTTGTGACACTGTATGTATAGAGTAGATTAAGATTGTAGTTTGTAAATTGAGGTGTATGGTACCCCGGATGAAGGTCCCCTGTATCGGACTACATGCCAGATGTCTCAAAAACAAGATGACCTTTAAGATTCTTATGTCCCAACTTTGTCCCCAACTTCCTTTGTCCCTACTCTTTACTATGGCGCGTGTGAGAACACCCACTTCGGTCCAGTCACCAAATAGGGTAGACCGAGATGCACGCGCTCGGAGAGAGTGAGGTAATCATTTTTGGGCAGGAGAACAAGCCCTTAAACTACAAGGACACATCCCTTGAGCTGGTGGATTTGTGGGGAGGGTTAAGGGGAATTTTAGAGGTGTGAAGGAGCAGGATGACAGAGAGGCAAAAGCTCTAGGATCTATGATATGACGAGGGTTTTCAAAAACAATGGCATTTTGGGTATTGCACTCAAATGAAATGGAAACGAATAAAACAACTGGTGAAGATGGGGGTTGGGGGATCTTTGTCTTTTAGAAGGGTCAACTTTCTCTCTCCTAAAATTGACCTTAAATAAATATGGAATTTGGTACACTTGCTCACCTCTTGTACTTTCATTACCCGCAAGCTGATGAACAACAACAGTGCACAATTCTTCACAAATGAATATATTAATTAAAAATATTTAATAAATTATTCAAAATATCCACCATAACAAATTGGCAATGATCTTATACTCTTTTAAAGGGGTTTACTTGCATGTCCAGCTCTGTGCAAATTTGAAGAATATATAATGTATTATAAATTATTGAACATGAGAAACTGTTACAATTTATGGCCAGAAAGAAAAAAAAGCTTTCATTATTCATTTTAGCTTTTTAAATCGATAACATACATTTATTTAGTAACACATGGATACTATTAAGTTTAATTTTTATTAATAATAGGCTTAATTTTATTCTCTTGCAAGGTTTTGTCTCCTATTTCTCATTTTGTGATTTGGCTCTTTCGATAGAAATGGTTCACTTTCCAAACAAGGTGTAAGCAAAAACTGCTTGCATTCAGTGGGCACAGCTTTAAAATAAATGAGGAGGTCATGGCAATGTAACGTATGCAATATCTTGATCTGAATCAATAGTGTGGACAAGCTGTAAGTACTTGCAGAAATTAAGGAAACGTCCCAACGTTTTATGTGCCATGGCTGGCACTTGCAGTCAATAGAACAATAGGGATATTAAGGAAACGGTTCAATTCTTCACGAGAAGACAACAGTAGCGTTGTGCATGCAGTCACAAGTGATTAATTTAATTGCGTGAGCCCAAGCAGAACTTTCATTGCCATTCTACCTTTTCTAGAGATGATTCCTTTGCTTTGTTTGATAGCAAGAATCTCTTCTCGAATTGTGATTTCAGAGGTCTCTGAATGGCATGATACTCGTTTCTGCCTCATAATTATCATGGTGCCGTACAGGATACTATTTATAACAGAGACAGAAATCCAAAATCCAAATTTAAGTAACGCTCACAAACGCTCGAGGAATGCGTTTAAAGCACAAATTTTGTGGTTACCAGCCCCAGAGCGACCCAACGTAACACAGGTAAGGCAAGTGTCACGTTTCGCACCTAAAAGGGCCACCCAACGCAGCCCAGCAAAACAAGCGTCACGTTTTATATCCGATCAAATAGAAAACAAATCAACTTAAATTTATATAGACATATAAGACACCACGACCCAACAGACTGCATTTTGAATAGATATCAAATATTCAGCCCACAAAATAAGGCAAGACTCAGAAATAAATTTTAGATCAAACTACTGTTTTTCTATCTTTTAGACGGGTGGGTCATTCGGATGAGCTATTCAACCGAAGAACGAAATTTAGGTCCATGACTTTAAAGTAGTTAAACCATTAATTGTCAAATAATTATAAAAATTATTGATTATTAAATTTAAATATATAAGCCATAAGTTTTAATAATTAAATAAAAATAAATATCTATCAGAACTTTAACACGTCAAACCCCAAACTAATCTTAATCTTTTATGGTAGACATGAGAGTGGGACAGTTGACGCATTGGACAGGAGCTAAGGAACCAAAAGAAAAATAAAGTAAAATTTGTATCCGATGGTGTAAGCGCAGATGGGGAACCTCATAATATACAACTGATGCTCTCAACCAGCAGGAAATGACTTTGGCCAAAGCCACATGAATTTTAGTTCGCCATTTGATCTACCAAAGTGTAAAAGCATTATATTAAGAACTTTAGCCATCTCCCAAGTTAACGATGTTAACACCTACAAGTAAGATCAATGATGTAAATTTTCCATTTTGCTGTAGAGGAGAGGGGGGGAAGGGGGGGGGGGGTGTGGGCGCGGTGTTGAAGACACAGTATACAGCTTCCAGCTTAGCATTGAAATCACATCAATAAACCTTTCGCAGGTCATAGCACACATAAAATTACCAGCAATGGTGAGATAAATTTAAAAGGAAAGCTTAAATGAGCAAGAGAGCCGGTGGCCGATGGTTTTGTGACAACAGAACAAGAAACTACCCCTATCGAAGGTTCAGCCAGAATTCAGACCACTTTGCTCAAGGAATACAGACAGACAAACATCAACCTTTAACAGCATCTCAAATTCAGTATACATACTAGGAACGAATTCTGCTGCTTTCTGCATTTCTTATCGGGTAGAAATAAGGATGGGCCTGCATTCATTACAGGAGGTGGTTTGATTACAACAGAATAAATATAACAAAATATTTCTTTCAGGGCAAAATTTGCCACCAGGATGCAAACCCTAAATATTGACTAACATAACGACCAAAGACTCACCATTGCTTCTTTTGCCGTTGGCCTTTCTTGATGATCATATCGCAGCAACTTGTCAAGGAAATCAACAGCCTTCCAGAACAAAATATAAACATATTTAGAACAAATTTTCCATCTGCAAAAAGTACCAACTACAAATTAACTAAGAATTCTACCTCAGGAACTGCCAAATGTTGATTGTCAACATTAATGAACTTCGACCATGGTTTCCGGCTATGCCTACGCCAAGAGAAAAAGGTTGTTTCTCAGACGAAAATTACACACTTCAGAAGCATAAAGTTCATTGAAAGAACCATCATCATATCACCAACCTCCCAACAAGGGCTGCAAGATGTGGATCTAACTCTATGCGGTACTTATTTAGATAAGCGTTTAATTCATCAGTCCCAAGTACCTGCCACAGAATATGACAAAGAGATGGAATTACATTTCCAATTCAGGACATACTAATCTACAAGATCACATGCAGAGTGACAGTCTTACTCATTTATTTAATAGCATACATGAGCTAAAAAGGAAACAAAAAATAAGAGCACGTTCAGTATGATTTTCAGTTAGTGTTTTCATAACAAAAAAGGGAAAATGAAAATGATGTTTTTGATTTGATGTTTTCCAAGTTGAAGAATGCATTTGGTAACATTTAATGGAAATTGTATTCTGAAAATGATAAACTGTAAAATCTCTCTCCTAGAAATATTTTGAGGAATTGAATTTCAATAATTTCCTTATCTACACATCATGTATTCATTAATATTTTGAGTACATAAACTTATCTTCACTAATTTATATGTATAATATTTAATTTTCAACAAAGTCAATTATGATGAACAAAAAAAGGGTATGACGACAAAATAATTTATAATTATTACTTAGATAAGGGAGATTTGTGGAGGGGGAGAATTCTTTTCCAAGAACAAAGAATACATCACAGGGTTGTTTTACACTTTATAACTATAAAAAGAAACCTATTTTAGGTGTTTGATAAATACAGTTTTTATAATACACCAACTGAACGTGCTTTTAACCTGTTTTTTGAAAATGAAAATGAAAAGATGTTTTCATGTGATTTATATAATTATGAAAAGAAACCTACTTTTAGGTGTTTGATGAATACAGTTTTTATAATACACCAACTGAACGTGCTTTTAACCTGTTTTTTGAGAATGAAAATGAAAAGAAGTTTTCATGTGATTTATTTATCTTTATCTAGTTATTCCACATTAACACTACATACCTTGGCAATTTTGACCAACTGATCATAATTATCATGCCCGTAGAAGAATGGCTCCTTACGAAATATCTGTAGAACACAAGCCTCAATAATAAGCATCACAAACCTTGGAATTATATCAAATTTTTTATCCTCCTCACCACGACCATCTGCCACCCATGGATGAATTATCCAAGCAGATCAAGATCATTCCTTCATGGCACGACCAAGAAATTCTACCCCATATATTTAAAAAAATACCAAAATTTTGGACATGATCTGTTGTGGCCACCCAAAAGAAAGTCCACATAAAAAACACGTGCATTATCTGATATTCAACAAGCAGAATATCTGTGGCAATTTCTGGATTGGGACTTGACAGATAGAAGGCCTACCAGAATATATGTACGAGCCCATTTGCATAAACACCACAAATGTCCATGAAGAGAATCTAAGGATAAAATGCATGATCTGAATCATTAAAGCCCAAATCTACAGACAATAATGATCTAGCCCACCAATATAAATAGATTGGGGAGAAATACTAACCATTCCAGCGAACATACAACCAACGCTCCACAAATCTAAAGAATAGTCATAGTCTTGCAAATCAACAAGAAGCTCAGGACCTTTAAAGTATCTGGACAACAAAGATAGAAAGAGGAGTGACAAACAGAAGCTTGATGGCTACATATTTGAGATGTCTTCTGAAGATGGAAATAGTGATACGGCAAATAATATTTAAGCAAATAAATAATACTATCAAGATAGAAACACAATGGCTAAATTTTTTAACTTTAACCGTGACTGCTAGATTATATATTAACATGAATGCATGAAAATAAGTCCATTCAAAATTAGCTTAAACTCAGCCATAACCCTCCACTAGGAAAAAGCACGCGCTTTAATATCCCCCCACCTGAGTGAAAAAACGGATGAATTTTGGAGTTAAATTATATGCTTGCACACAAACAACCAACACACCTGCAGCCCAAGCCCTTACCACCACCACCCTGAAACAAAATGATAAAATGAATAATAACAAAAAAAAAAAATTGCACAGCCTCTCTTTCTTCTATTCCAAGTACCTATCATACTAATATGTTATTCAGATTATGTGTGCATATTTTCTGCTATTTGTTATTTCTCATTTTAGATCATCAATACTGAATGGTTTTCATTGATAGCGATATTATTGGCTAAGTTCAAATTGTTTTAGGTTTGTTTTAGCCTCTATAAATGGGTTCCAATGTAAATATTTAGGGAACATTTATTTATTTTCGATTTCATTGTCCTTATCTTTCCATTTGTTTTACACCTCAAAATTGTTCGTTTCATATTATACCCCAAGTAAGCTCATTATTCTGCATTCCTTTTTCAGTGGATACCCAACAATTATCAAATCAATCTCAGAATTTTGATTACACATATTTGAAATCCACATTATCCCAGTTGATTTGATAGTAGTTGTTTATCCTTGAGTAACAGCTATACTCAGCATCAGGATTCAGGGCTAAAAGTTCTTTTCTGAAGATTCTCTAAAACCAAATAATTTACCGACAAGTGAAATTTATGTTTTCTTCGAACATCATTTACAAGTACAATCTTTCTTTACCTATGCCTAAAGTTCAGAGCTACACAAGCATTAAATGAGAAGAAAGTCCAATACACTCCAGAATTTTGCATACAAACCCAATAGTTAAAGCCAAGACTAGTTTTCCAGAAATCCTAGATAAACAAAATTCCACATGATCAAGTCCTTTACATTCAATTATCTGAATGCAGTACCATCAACAATGAGTTTTAACCCATTCCCATATAATTCCCAAGCAACAAATAGCTAGATCCGACTGCCTAAGACAATTACAAGCAATTGTAGATCCTATGATGTCTATGACAGATGCACAATCGGTTGAAGAAAAAGAAAAACCTCAAAAATTATAAATAATAATTTTAGAGGCCAAAACATAATTTGAGAGACGAAGTGAAAAATCTAAAATAATATAATCGAAAGAAATTTTTTTTCACCATAAAAAAAATCACTACCTTGAAGCAACACGAACATTATATTCTTTGCCAGGATGGTAGAACTCTGCAAGGCCCCAATCTATAAGACGGAGTTTCCTTTGCTCATGATCAATCATCACATTATGAGGCTTCACATCTCTATGCATTATACCTTGTGAATGGCAATAATCCAGTGCCTACAGATTAAGGTTCATAGCTCATGAAGAACGAACAAGTATATAAAGGATCAAAAACAACATTCATACTAAAGTAATTTAGATATTTGACCACCCACACCACAACAATGCATACATCAGAAGACAAGTCATACAGCCTAACTCGTTAAATGTATGCAATCTCAACATAAGTCATATACAAGAATCAATCTTCCTTCTCCCAATATTGAATTGCATCATGCAAATGCAATCACAGTATCTAACAAACCTCCAGACAGGATTAATACACCTCAAATGCAAGGCATATGTGAAGCAAAATTGTAAATGCAGTTTAACAACTGCCATCCATTATCTTACTTGTAGGGAAAATCCTTTTAACAACTAATTCTAATGTTCAAATTAATCATCTAACATTTGCTTCAAAGCACATGTTCCTACAGTCACGTTGAGAGCAATCCTGTCCTCTCACACAGGTGATATATTTAATAGTTGGTCTCTCTCGAACTCTGCAACTAAGACCCAAAAAACCCAAAAAGAAAAATCCAAGAGTGTCAAAGTAATTTCAGAACCAACCTATCAAAAGAAACAGAGCAGAAGCAAACTATAAGATAGTCCAGATGCATAAAATTTGTCGATGTAAATCATAGTTACTGATGTATTAATACATCAACACATGTTATTTGAGAAAATCACTTAGAACATTAAGATCAATCAAATATACAATGGAAAGGCAGCAGAAACCAAATAAACATGCCTCCAAACTGGAATTCAACCTATTTAAAGATTTCTCTGTTAAAACACAACTGTCAGCGTAAAAATATCAACACAATCTGCTTTCTTATATATTAGTCAAATAAAATATATCAAAAATGCTGTTTAACTGCAGTTTTGAAGCATTGACATATGCTGTACTCTTCCTTCGTCCACCCTGCCAAAAGCTATTTCCCTTTCCTATATATTTCATACCAAATGCAAAGGTAAAAAATTTATCTAAATTTTCCATTCTGCCCCCCACCAAAAAGAAAATCAGAAGAGAGAAGCAAACATTTAAAATGTACGAAAGGGAAAAGCAAGATTAAGCAAAACCAAATACTAATTCATCGCTTCTACCACATCTCAAAGTACAATATACAAATATGTGTGTGTGAATAAATATATAATCGATAAGTACATAATATGACAAATGTACAGTTTGCAACATGTTCAAGTGGTTCACTTGCCTTTAGAAGTTCATAGATGTAATACCGAATATCAAAATCTGAGAGTGTTGGATAAAGCACTTTGAAATCCGTATTATTCACATATTCAAATATAAGACTAGGTGTCTTTGATTGCTGATCTCGAACAATATCAAGCAACTTGATAACATTTGGTCCGCCACAAAGATTCTGCAGAATTTTAATCTCCCTCTTAATCTGCATTTAGCATGGAAAACAGTCAGTGTTTCCAGAGTCAAACTAAGCCATACAACACAAATCATAAACTTCACAAGCATCACTAACACAAAACCGAACTCCTTCTTGAGACCACAGACCTAAGTTTTTCTCCAATGGAGATTAAGGTGAAAAAATTAGTTCCATAGCCATAACTTTAATATACAATTCAACATACAAACAGCAAAAACTCATCTGTAGGCATTGCTTTCATCCACATCTAATGTAATATAATAAAAGCAAAAGCCTTTTGACATAAGCACAATGTACAAACTCAACAATTTGACCTCTGATCTCCTAGTATAACAAGGCACCAATAATAAGCAGTTCTCTGGATACATATTTTAGTTGACCATTATTTTAATCCCCGACCAGGAATAAACATTTTAGCTAAGCAAAAGCTGAGTTAAACAGCCACCAAGATTCACCAGCTAGAGATATGCCCACCAATCTAACTTATTGATTCTCCAAATCGTTTTGCACAATTAATGTGATGCCAGTCTACAATTGTAAAATCTTGATATGCATGCATACAATCAAACGAAAAATAAATCTTAGAAATAAAAATTTTAGTCCTATGTTGAGACTCACCTTCTTTTTCTTCACAGGCTTAAGAATCTTAATAATACACTTCTCATTATCAGTGCAGTGCACACCTTCAAACACCTCACTGTATTTCCCCCTGCCGACCTTTCTCACCACCTCATAATCGTCCTGCTCCCTATTAAACCAAACATACAATATTAAAGCACCAAAAAATAATGAGTCACTAACCAAAGAAGCACCTTTTAATTTGAAATAAAAAAACACTTAAAAACGCTGAATCATAAGTTTTAAGCAATTAAAAGTCAGAAACAACCACGTTGTGATGTCTAATCTCACCATCAGCCTAATCGAGCAAAATATTTATCTTTGAAAAATTATTAAACCACCATTTCAAAGAAAGGGAGGTCATTTTATACGAGCTATACAACGATATTTATAATTTCGTACGTGAAACAGAAACCCTAAAACTTCTCAACAACTGAACGAAGCGTGAAACAAATAAAACAAGAAAAAGTAGATAAAAACAATTTATACTTGAAGAAATAATGAGATTACCCCCACTGGACGCCGAGGGACTCGTAGTCCCAGTACTCTCTAGGCCGAACCACGTTGATATCGGAGTAAACCCTAGCTTTGGAAGGCGCACCAGGGCGCCGAACCGACTTTCCGATCTTCTGAGCCAGCGTGTCGTGCGGTGGGGGTAAGTGCCTTGACCGTTGATGTTGTTGGAGACGCGCGTGGGATAGGGACGCGCTGGAGGCGATTCCACGAAGGAAACGAAAAGGCGAAAATAAATGAGATGATAGAAGATGAGAAGCAGATATAGGCTTTGCTGTTGTGGTTGTTGTTGTTGTTGTTGTTGTCGTCGACGATGAGGTGTTCGATGAAAGTGAAATAAGAGAAAAGAGAAGGGCTGAAGTGGTGGTGTTATTGTATCGATGGACTGTGAACCGGAAAGGCCTTATGGCCATCTATTTGGCCAAAAAGAAAGTTAGCCGGAACGGGAATCGGTTTTTTCTTCTATCATATTCATTCATGTCTATTATTTTCCCTTTTTCTTTTTCCTTTTTATTTATTTTTAGTTTTTACTTTAACTTTGCCCTCTTTATTCCATCTCTCTTTCTTTATTACCAAACGACGTCGGTTCTCTTATTAGCTCGTCGTGCGTTCCAAAATCGTGGCAGTTGTTGGTCATGCTCATTGAGTAATGGGGGAAGACCAGATAAGTACGACCAAATTACGAGGCAGAAAGCATTGTCTGTTCAAGTACATTTATTATTATTGTTATGTATATAAATATCTTCACAATCTATATCAGAATTCTTTATTAAAATAAATTGCACATAAATTAAGTTAAAATATCTCCATTCTGACTAAAAATAATAATATTATAATCTCAGTTAAACGTAACATTCGCCCTTAATAAAGATTGTGCACAATATTTATATGTACTTTATATTTAATTTTTTAATTTTTATGTTAATTACTTTAATTATTTTGTTTGTATTTTAAAATTTTGTTATTTATTTTAAATTATTTTAATTTATTTTAATTTTTAAATGTATATTAGTAATTTTTGTTAATAGTTAAATTTGGGAATGTTCTTTTATATCACTTATTTTTAAATTATTACTTATTTATCACCATTTGTGCAACCTTGTTGCCTTATTGGGAACCAAGATAATTAGCCGCTTCTGTATTGACCATCAGATTGCGTGCGTAATTAGCAACCTTGCAAGCAAACTCGACAACCTTTACACCAAACCTATGTCGGCTCATTCCATTCCTTCGCCCCACATAGCCCCCTTTTTTTCTTATTCCACAAATCACTATATATATGTATATATATATATATATATATAAAATCATTTGTTATTTTGTTGGCAATTGGGTAATTTACAACAATACATGGTGATGTAAACGCAATGGGTTGGTTGGCGAACTTAGCCACTGTGAGATAACGTACGCACTTTCACATTTACCTACATTTCTGCAAGAGAAAGTAGCGGGGCACAAAGCCCTGTTGTCACGGGCTCATTCTTCGGTCTGCCCAGCGCCTATTCGATGAAACGTATTGGAAGATTAGCCTTCAACAATTGATATATTATTGATCATGATTTACTTTAGTCTAGTTAAAAAGATAGTTTTAATTCTTGATTAATTTTTATGTTAAGAATAGTTAAATCCCCTCCCATTCTATACACATAAAATTAGAGTTGTTTGTTTTCCAACTAATATGTCCAAAAATAACGACAAATATAGTAATAAATGTATATATATTTTTTTTATTTATGTATTTATTGATTACTTTGTTAAACGAGTATGAATTCATATCTAATAGTGATAATTTAAATTAGTGTATCGTATTTGTATCAAATTATATTCATGTTATATTAAATAGAAATCAATTCGAATACAATTTATTTAATATTCATATTAAGAATTAAAATTTAAATATGACATAATTAATAAATAATTAAATTAATTATAATTATATAATACATTTAAAATATTTATTTTTATATATTTTTATAATGCTTATATATTATATAAAAATATTAATTAATTTATTTTAAATATAAATTAAATAATTTAAAATATATAAAAAAATATAATTTAAATAAATAAATTAATATATTATAATTATTTAAATAATTAATTATATACTAAATAAAATTTTAATATCAAAAATTTTAAATTTGAATCATTTATCTTTCATGCAATGAAGTGTCACGATTAGTCGATGCGTTTGCACTCGAGTCAGTCCAGTTTCTCTTTTTCGGGGCCCAACCGCAAACCCGCACTAACAAACAAAGCAGATAGCGGGAAACTTCGAATTAGGAAACTAAACGAATTCGGTTCACCCCCCCTTTTTTTTAACACCTTGTTATCATAAATTACTTTTATATTTGGATTTATTTACAGCATTTAGGGTTAAAACCATTCCAAACAGGGACTCCTACTGAAACTACAGCCACGGAAGAGGGGAGAGAAAGCTCTGCTTGGGTTGCCACTCACTCCTCTCACGTTCTTTTTGATTCCTCAGGTTCGTTCTCTGACTTCTTTTGTTTTTATTTTTTATTTTTTATTTGTTGATTAATGCATGCAAAGTTTTTGCAATATATTGGCGGATGATGATTTAATGCAGGGATTGAGAGAATTGTTGATAACAGCTCCCTTACCGTTCAATACCTATTTGTTTTGGATGCTTTGAATTTTTGCTTTTGGCCTGGTAAAATTTATCAATATGTATTTGTATTTATTTCTTTTCAGCTTAGCATTGGCTTCATTTTTTTTTGCACAAAAATATGTTGAGATTTTGTTGTTTGTATGGTTGACTTATTTTTTTTTGCTTTGCTGTTAGTGGACTTAATTGTTGATTAATCACAGAATGCTTTGTCAGTTTGTTTGATGAGAACTCAAGCCATTATCTAGAAGCTGTCAGTTTGTTTGATGAGAACTCAAGCCATTATCTAGAAGCTTTAAATTGTTAGAGAATGGTGTTGAAGTACAAATAACAGATTTAATACCCTTGCCTGCCACTGAGGCAATAGGAGAACGTCTAAGCCAAATTAATTTTTCTGGAAAATGAAACCTTTGGAAGAGAAATTTAGGACATGCTTTCTAGATTTTAGATATAATTTGGATACAATCTTATTGAACATTGTTTTAGGAAATCCTAATTGAATGTATTTTATATCAGTATTTGCAATTCCTTGGTTCTAAAGCTGGATAGTTCTATATGCTTAAGATATTTGCTATTAAGTCTGAGTTGCTTTAGATCTCAGTCTTACTACTTCCCCACACGGGCATTACCTTTCCTATTTTTTCCCACTGGTTGATTTCTTATTTTTTCTGGAAAGATTTAAAATTATTGGGAGAACATGGTTGTTTTAGGCATTTTAGTTACGCAATAGTAGTGTAGGAAGAGGGATCACTGATCAGCTAGTGTTTCTGCATCAGTACCCATCTTGATGCACTTCAGCAGTGGGAACTCAATGTTAATTGGTCATATCTGGTCCTGTAATAGAAAGCAAGTCGCCCAGGTAATTTGGTCATCCATGATAGATGTATTTATTTTTGCATATACTTGTATTATGCCACTTGAAACTCGCAACATTGCTCTGCAAATATTTCAATTTTGCTTGGAGTAATAGCTGCAAATATTTAAATGAAACCGCTGTTATATTCTACCTTATTATTGCCATTGTTCCTGCAAATTCTTGTGGTTTGCTTTACTGAAATATTGGTTCTTTTTCTTTCCCTGATCATGTTAATGCTTTAAGATAAGGATTTAAATTATGATCATCTCGCATCGGGACTAAAGGCTGCCCTGCTGAATGACAAATCTTCATTTGATGCTGATCGTCTTCAAAAGTACACTGGTGTTTCTTCTTATTTTTCTTGATCTTGGTATCCTTTTGCGAGCATATAGAACTGTTTCCTTGTGTAAACATGCTGCCATACAATCAAAGCAATGCACCTATGTATATCAAGTTCTTTCTGCTGATTAAAGATACAGAATAAGAAAGAAGAAATAATCTTTTTCTGACTATAAATAAATATCAGGTTGACTACATTGGAGTGGGATGTCAAAATGACTGCTCTGCTATTCTGGGTCTTGTATCCTGTTGCCCTGGGTAGCAGAGCAAATTATGAAGACGGCTATTGGCTCTTGATTCTCTAGGCATGAGCATGCTTCACATCAGCATTTGTCAGTGGTGTTACCATGGTTGAAGAATATTGATTCTTATATGTGTATATTGATGAAAAAGTTTATTTTTTATTTTTAGTGTAAATGGTTTTTTTATCATGCCGTGGGAGGGAAGTTTCCAAAGCAAGGCATGCTAGTCTCCATCCACTTGTGCATGAAATAGCATGTTCAATACAGCCACTAGTAGAATACTAAGAGGTAACTTCTTTATTTTTTTTATTTTGATCCATTCTTAGCGAGATGTGTTTTCACAACCATGTGTTATGTATACTAGTATATGTATTTTTTATTTCTGTTTTATTGCCTTTTTGGACCTTTTTCTTTACATGTATTATGAAAACATGTCCCTATTTGTGTACATTTCTGTTCTCAGCATAAAAGTTTGGCTATGGGATCATGCACTTGCATTAAGGATGTTATATTCCATTGGATAGAAAGATGATAATAGTCTTTTGTTTCAGGTCCTGAGTTACGCGAATTGTTGAAATTGGCTAGGCCACTTCCTTTGGAGGATGAACAGGTTCTCATATTGCATGAGTTAAAGCTTACCTTGCTAGAGTAGAAGTTATTTTTGCACCTAGCAATATTCTAGACTAATAGCCAAATTGAATATCATTAAATTTCATGGTGTAGGTTGGGTTTGAACTCAAAAGAATCTTTGGAGGTAAAGCGTCCAATCTTGTGGAATCCTGTGGAAAATCAGCTGCAAAACTTGTTGCTCTTATCACTTGTCACTTTCCTGATACCCATATTACCTATATCTGACTTCCTGTGTATATCCTTATTGTGTCATGCACAACATATTTTGATGTGGTTGTGTCTGAGTCACAATGGTGTATTTGTGAGGTTGTTGGGATATTGATTCTCTGAACATAATAAAAGTGTTCTAGGTTTTCGAGATCACTCAGTGTACAAAGATCACCAGGTATTCTTGTACAAAATGGTGCAAATATTTACTGCAGATTTATGAGGTGCATTCCATGGGCTGGGATATGGAGAATTTATTGACATTGGCTCAATTACTATGTTTGTGGACTATATTGTTCCAGCAGTGCTTTGTCAGCTTGGTGTGCTAAAATATAGTTCAAGCCTTGCCAGTATAATTGAGACAAATAGTGAAATAGTTTCAGGCAGTGAGGAGGAAGTGGAATTACAAGCCTGCTCTGTATATGCTGTGGAAGAAATAAGGGAATTGATTGGGATAAAATCAGGAAAGCAGGTATGGGCTATGTGATTAAACTACCTCAAATATATGTCTTCTATTGTGTTCTTTTTAATTTGCGTGGAACACTAGCCAATTTCAATTCATTTGCAAATGTACAGAGGGATAATAATGATTATTTTGTTGTTCAAATTCTCAAAAAATTATCTTTGATGACTTGTGTGCAAATCAAATTTATATTTGATGCAAACTTTCATGATAATATTTTCCATTTGATGATGACTTCAATTTTGGTTTTTTAAGTTCTTACTTTAAACTTTTGGTTTCGTGTTCATTTCAGAAATCCAATTTCTTTTTTAATTCTTTCCATTAATACATGTTGTTGGAAATAAAATTGGCTTAACGTCATTTTTGTCTATGTTAATTATAACCTCTGGGCCTTTTAGTGTGGTACAAGTTTTCTGGTATGAATTTTCTTGATGGCATATAGCTGCCATTCCTTAAGAGGACTTTGTTACAATTGTTTTATTCATTCATACATGGATAGTAACATGTAATTTCTGTTTGATGATGAGTTTGGTGAACTAAACTGTTCCTCTACAATTTTAGCTCTCATGATATTCAGGCAGTGCATGATTCAAACATCTCTAAGTTCATTGTTTTCTTGGAATTGTTATGAAAACTTTCACAATTGCACCAAGTTGGGCTGTAGTTGGATTGCATAGAACTAAGTGGATTAGGATTGATTAGTTTTTTATTTAACAATCTTTCAACTTGACATCATTTGCAGGAAGATATTTTAATTGACACAACTATATAGTTTATATTGGTGGAAACACGTTGCCTTTTGTGAATTTTTTATCAAAATTCTATTGGTGAGTTTTATAATTTTATATGATGCAATATATTTCCCTTCTTAAAATGCCTCCCGGAAGGTAGCCTTTTGAAATCAATAATGTAAATCATATTTTTAAAATAACTCTGAGCAGGAGCATTTTTGTTTTATTCCTCTGAAATTGAAAATGAGAAGGATTTTCTATATGCTCTTTCTTTGCCTTCCCTTCCTTCAGTTATTAGTTGCATGCTTCTTTGTTCAGGTTCTCAGTGTGGAGCTAGACCTTTGGCTCTGGTCAGTTAGTGTTCAATGCCCTGCTCTACAGCACCATTGGATGCTCTCCAGATATTACTGACTGCACAATATGTGAAAGTAGCCCGCTTGCTGTATATTTCGCTGGTGGGAATCTGAAATGTTAGATTTGATATAACATTTTTAGGATAAGTTGGACACCAGTTTATCAGATCCTTTTTGTTTTACCCATTCCGAAGGGTCAGGTCTGAAGATTTTTAGAGTTAAAGCTCTCTTAGTTACTTTTATTTTTCAATTGGTTTATATGAACAAATGTAATGACTTTATTTTATAAATTTGTTGATACAAAAAGAAAGTTATATGAAATGTATCCTGCACCAATTGGCTTTGTTCCTTGGAGCATCCCTTGTATTTGACTTTTGTGTACATATGGACATATTGACTGAGGGCATTTAGTATCAGCTCTTTATTATTTTGTTTGGTTCTTAAAATTGTATTTCATGAGAGTAAATTTGGCATTCACTACAGGAATGCAGTTTACTTCTTTCTTTACATTAGGTCACACAAAATTGTTTCTTTCTTTGACTCAGCCTGTCATGACGTGGGGACGGAATGCTGTAATCACAAGATGAATCGGATACAAATTTTTAATTTAATCAGCATATGTTCCAATTGAATTATTGTCTTTTGAAATAATATTTAGTGGGTGATTGCATGTATGTTAGCCTGTTTCTTCAACTTCTGTTGTGAAGTTGTCATGATGGACTTGATTTTCACTTCCACAACTGTGGATTATCCATAATAGGTACTGCATATGCTGCTTTAGTATCATAGGTGCAGGTTGCATGAAAGTGGTAACTAGAAAGTTAGTAGCACATGCATATATAAGAAAACTGGTTATCTTTTCTGCTACTCTACTCACATTGTGGAGGTACTATGCTATCATGACTAAAATTTCTTCTTCATCTGTTCTACTTGCTTTTGAGTCATGTTGTGCAAAGGTTTTTTGCTATGCTGTTGCAAAGAAGTCTAGAAACTACCCATTAAATCTCAGGTAATCTGAGGCAGACTAGTAGCTGGGCTGCCTTTTGATGAGTGTTCAACTATCATTTGGCCTGAAAATCTGAATCATTCATTTGAATAATATAGCTAGAACTTTAACATGTAACCCAATCTTTTCTCCTAAGGACATGGTTGTCAGGTTGATAAGAGCATGTACTTGCTTTAAAAACAGGAGGTTATTTAGCTGCATTTACTTTCTCCTTCTATAGATGTTACCATATAAATCAATGCTGTGACTGCATTTCGGGAAATCTGCCTTCTTCTTCTTCTTCTTCTTCTTTTTCAAAATCTTAGCACCCTTAGGTTACTCTTTGGCTGCAGGGTTCTTTGTGATGCACAAATTTCCATCGTAAGTGCATTTTAGGACATCAGGTTTCCTAACTAGCCGGGGTCCAACTGGCACGTTGCTTGTTTTTGGCCGAATATCCTGCACAAGCAAAGGTATCCCTTAACACATTAGAGCATGTATAGTAAATTTTATTAAATTGAAAATGCTTTTCGACTAATGTTAAGTTGGCTTGAGACGAACAAGTTCTCCAGTCCACCATTTTGTATCTGTATCTGTATCTGTTTTTCCTATTACATCTATTGGCAAAATTTTGATCTTGAGGCTGTATGCAGGTTCTTTCACTAGCATATTGTGCATATGCAAAAATATTTTAGGGAATAAATATTAGAGATTATCCTCAATGATAGATTATCTCTTGTTGTTTAATCATTAGGAATTCATTTTTAATGTTCCAGTTGATTGCAACGAGGGATCTGTATGGTCTTTCATGAAATCTATTGTATCTGGGGAGATTTTACTCATTTGGGGGAGAATCTTGAGGTTGGATGGAAACATTATTCTATTTGTTAAAATTTAACTATTCAAATAGGTGTTTTGCACTTGCCAGCCTCTAAATTTGAGCAATTTCATGATTTATGGATGTAGGTAAAATACCGGTGATCTATAAACATTAAATTTTATATAGAAATAGGAAGAGCTAATAACCTGGTCAAATATAGCTGTTGGAATAGCAAGGGTTGCAACAGCATTTGGTGAGTCAACTATCCCCGAGATCCTTCCTTCGCATGGACAGCATGATAAAAGAAGATACATCTGACAATCACCATTATATCTTTTGTATCAATAATATGACAGAATCCTCATGGTATTTTTTTTTCATTCTCTTTGCTTGTGTATGTGCTTGTGTGAGTATCTCAAGGAACTACAATATATCTGACAATGAAGATCCAAACCTGTTCTTTGGAATACCCAAATTTAGAGAGGTAGTCAATGGCATTGAGGACTGCACGTTTGTAAGCAACACTTGCATCAAGGTAGTGCTGCCTCCCACTCTCATCAACACTGATCCCCTCAAACACCAACCATTCTGAGAATCTTGGCTCAACTGGGCCTGTCTCAAAGATTGGGTTTACATGAAGTGGAGTTGGACCCATTGGTGTAAGGTACTCTTTCATTCCACCTCTTAAGATTTCACACCTGGTAATAGGATATATAAAATGTTATTTCCTTGGATAAGATCTGTAAAATAAGTAGAACAACAAAAATAGTAGCAGTAGCCCAAAAAATATATGACAGATCATGATTGGATATGATGGGGAAACACTTGCAAGAGCTGAGGATGTTTGGTGGGAGATTTTTCTGTGACAATGTTATCTGCTTGATAGACAATTCTAATTTATCCAATTTTGCTTTTACATTGTATCATATAAGTGAAAGATAGAAGTCACAAAGTGGAGGACACTACAAAGATATTTCAGTTGTTAAGACAGCCTTGGAAACAAATGCCTTCCCTTGAAATAATATGCATCATGTAACAGTGTGCCAGGATATGAGATAGAAATGTACTTGAGCTCTAGAAAGCCACTCATCTCAATTGCACCACAGAATGAGACTTCACCATCGCCCTGAGAAAAATGCATATCACCAGTGCTGAGATTTGCTCCATCTATGAATACTGGAAGGTATATTTTTGAACCTCTACTGAGATTTTTGATGTCACAATTTCCCCCATTTTCTCTTCCTGGGATTGTCCTTGCAGCCTCCCTAGCAATCTTTTCCCAGTCAGGAGTGCCTTCTTGGATCTGTACATGCCCATCACAGGTTAGAATAATCAATTTCTGCAGTTAAGAATATCATTTTTCAATTTCTATGGCTAGCAATACTGCCAAAGCATTTTTTTGTCAAATATTGGGAAAATCTTTGTTAGCTTAAGTCACCGTCACGATAAGTATCTGTTGGCCATGGGCAGAGAGAATTTTGTCGATAATTATTTTTCTATGAAGCTAAAGTGCTAAACTGCTATACATAATTTTTGTCATCTATGAATACAGAGTTTGACTGCCTTATTCATACTTGTCCAAGGAGGCAGCCTTTGGTTGATGGTAGGTTTGCCAATGGTCGTGAATGCAAAACCTCACATAATTTCAGGGATCGGAGACCATTTTCTTCAAGTTCTCTTTCCCTTTCATTCCATATCTTCAGGAGTTCCATTGATGGTGCAGTTCCAATTACTCCAGGGTGAGTTAAACCTGGAAATCGTACCCCTGAATAGGCATTTATGGGAGCATATTAGGACAGATACATCACATTACTTTTTATTTTCATTAGACATAGTTGTGGATTGATACCTTGAAGAATTTTCTAAAGCATAATTGGGTTTAAGAAACTATAAGAGGTGGTAGAAAATTCACCAGGTATGTGAGGAGAGTAGGCATAAATTCCTTCAAAGTACCAAATAGCTTTCGTTGCACAAGGAAAATGATCTGTCAAAAAGCCACCTCCATTTTCCCTGTCAAATGTTGCTGTATAACCCCATTCATCTCCAGGCAGAGGACCCAAGTTGCATATCTCGACTGCAAGAAGATCACCGGGCTTGGCAGGAATTCCTTCTTCATCCATAACTTTGATAGGTCCACTGAGATAGTGTGCCTAGGCAAAGAATCAAAGAATTTCATAATTATCATTTATTTATTTGATTAACTAATTTATAATGTCTTCTAATTAAGTTCACTATCATATTCAATAGATCGTACAGGATGTTACATTCTATATGGACAGTTAATACTCACTCTAGAGAGGTCCTTGGTTTTGACATCAGTTGAAGAATCATCATCTTTGATGACATCTCCAGTCCAATCTACCATTTCTACTCTCATACCTCACCAACTCTAACCTCTGCAATAGGAGGAATTTCAGGATGCCAACGGTTGTGAAGAGTTAGCTCTCGCTCACATGGCTTCTTCTTCAAGTCTGTTGGCACTACTATTCTTGGATTTGAAGGAACCATGGATGAATTACTGAAGTGCTGAAGTTTATATGTTTCTGTGGATGATCTATAGATTTAGGCTAATGAAATTGGGTTTTGACTCTCATTTACCAAGTAGCTGACAAGAGAAGTGGTTTGACGAATTTTCCAATGTTCCCTAACAATTTTTCAGTACAGGACAAAGACAACTCATTAACAGAGTAATACTGTGCTCATCAAGAAATTGGCAGAGATCATTGGATTTTATTTTAGAGCCATAAGTAACATTGTTTCCTTTGTGATGAGAGAACCTTTTGAATTTAAGACAACGTGCAGTTTTGTTACTGCACTATTTTATTTTACTTATATTTATCTTGTTAATGTTGTCAATACTTACAGATAACATGACAGTCTTATACAATTTTGTTTTATTGTTTTGATAAGTTACTTAAACACACTCACCCACACAAAGTTTGGTGTGACAGTGAATCAATCCCTTGGAGACGTTGCAATGCACTATACAATTTCATCCACACGTGAATGAGATAAAATAAATATAGCTTAGAAACAGGGGGAAAGGTGTCAGCTAGTATAGTAAAATTAGTTTATTGGAAGAGGAAATTCCATAGGAAACAAGGCTTCTGACATATTTTGAAAGACTAGCATGCTCAAACTCACATTCAGTTTCTGTTCGCTGTTGATGGCATGAAAAAAGAGGTAGAAACTGTGAGAATTGGGAGCCAAATTGTGTGTTGAAATGATAATTATTGAACTCATGGAACTATGGAAGCTTGAAACAATTTTGTTCCTAAGTGCAAATTTAATCAATGACGAGAAAAAGGAAATCCAAGAACCAAACAATTGTGGGATGCTTCAAATGAAAAGTAGCAGAGGAGATTCACATTAGTAGATGGTCAGGCATGTCTATTGTCTTTGTATGTTCACTTAATCAATTGTCTGAGAGTTCATATATACTTCATACTGTATATAATCTTCATACTGTATATAATCTTCATACACATCTAGTTATTGCTTATCACTAAAGTATTTGCTTTTTAACTCCTGCGATCACATATGCCGTAGCAGTTGATTCAAAGCTAGTACATGTGCAATCAATAAAGTAGAACTCACAATGGATTGATCAGCATGTTTAATGTCATCTGCAGAGTAATTGAGCGTAATTCTCCCCCCACTGTAATCCATCATTTCAACCCTGAAAACCTCTCCAGCTTTAACCTCTGCGACTGGAGGTATGTCCGGATGCCAGCGGTTGTGAAGAACATATTTCTGTTCCCATGGTTTCTTCGTCAGGTCTATCGGCACCACCAGTCTTGGACCAAATTCAGCCATGGCTGTGTTCAGAAATCACTAACCCTGGTAAGGTAAGTAAATTCGATATGTTTATAACAAAGAGATTCCTTAACACTGGCTTAGTAATCCTGCAACTTTGATCCCTATCATGTGGAAAGTTTGACAGCTGTGGTTGGCACTATAGAGTGCGATTTCTTTTCCTCTTAGTGGATGGAATGGACCACCACTGAGAATTGATGCAACTTTTTGACAAATTTTGTCTTGCAAGATCATTATCTTTAGAATAAAACAAGATTGAGTTTAAGGGTAATACAACAGCTAATGTTGATTGTTGAACCAATCCTTCCCTATTCTGGGTCCATGTGAAAACCCTGTCCTTCTTAAAGCTTATTCTCAGGTCTTGATAACAAAAGCCAGCCACTCATTAAGGAACAACGCATGTACTTAGTCATGAAACTTTGTCTTTATATCATCAAAGATTACTTGAGTGGTGTCAGAAATAAAATTCAACATCATCCTTTAGACGAAATTATCTATATAATTAGCAAGAATTTTAGCATTAATTAGTAGCATCATTGATAGCTGTGAGTAATTTAGGGATATGGTAATTGGTAACAAGCCTTTTTTTTTTATTCATTTGCTTTGAATAAATAAGCATAGGCTTTTTAAAAAAGAAACCACAAATCGGAATCTTGAAGATATTGGGTTAGAAAATCATGATGATGATTTAGGCTTTTATTTGTTTTTTTCTGAAAGAGCAAACTGTAACCTCTCTTCGCCTCTCCTCTCCTCCTTTGCTTTTAATTTTTGTTGGATGGTCCCAACACACACATATGGCATCTGTGTTTTATAGAGATTTTACCACTTTGGATAGGATTGTTTGTGATCTTCAATTGACTTGAATGCATACATGGTCCCAGCTCCGCGTTGGGCTCACTGGCTACTACTTTTATCATAGTTGTGATACTACTTGATGCTACATTAATACCCTTGTCATTCTTTGCACGTTTTATTGGCCCAAACCACAAGATATTCTTGATCTTCATAATTATTCGCGTCCATTTTTCTATTGGAAGTAATTAGAACATGTATACAGCTTCAGTTTCTTGGTTGCTTTTCCTAACATTTTGTTGAAACCATGTCATTCTATTGACCGAATCATGATAAATATGTGGTTGAGTAAAACATTGTGGAAGATAAAGAACCTTTTATCATATTGGTATGTACGGGTATTAATGAGTTTTCGTCAATGCCCTGGATAGGATTATTGGAGGAAGATGAATTGCTTGTTCAAGACAAGATAAAAGCTGATATATTTAATGATTCTGCTTTTGTGATTTGCCAACATTTCCATTTCTTATCCTGCGGTTGATGTTACAATAAGATGAAATTCTTGTTTGCAGGTATTGACATTTGACTGACAATCTAAGCGTAGTTATATAGTAAAAACCAAAAGACTACCTAGTCTCTGAAGAAGGTTAGAAAATGCCCTCTCTTTTAAGTGACTCTCCCCCCATGCTTGAGGAAAGTCCATTGGCTTTGGCTATATTGTATACATTTCTTTAATTATTAATGAATTGATTAATTTATTTATTAAGAGAGGAGAAGAGAAGAGAAGAGAAGAGAAGAGATGGGAAAATTTGCCAGTGGGGAGGGCGAAGGTGACATGCGCGACAGGAGGATAAGGACTCCACGTCCTGCTGAGACAGCTGCTACTACTGTTGCTGGCTGCTTAATTTATTGAAAGGGATGTCTTCCCGTCCCCTTTCGCCCATCACGCGCCGCTTTTCTCACTCCTGTTCTTACATTACTTTCAACTTCAATTCATCGCAAAAATCAAGTCTCTTCCCATACTAATTTTTTTTTTTTATTTTCGCTTTTAATTATTATTTCGATGAAGCCAACAATTGATGGTGATCATACCAACACCATACAAATGAACACTATTTTCTATTGAGTCAAACTATTTGTTGGGTGTATTTTGTAATTGAATCTAATTAAAACCAAGGGCTGGGATTTGAGTTTTGGAATTTATAAGTAGATTTTTAAGTTTCAATTTTTATTAAATTTAATATTAAATTAAAAAATAAATAATAATGTAGTATTTATCTTAAGTTTGAGGTTCAACTAGTTATTTGTATAATTTATCTCTAAGACCATCACTGAAAATTAAGTTTGAATATTTTTTTTTAAAAAAAATGAGATTTATTTTTAATATTATAAAAAAATTATTTTTATGTGCATACAAAAAATGAGAATAAACTGTTAACCTCAAGATTAAAGTACGGTGATAAATATCATCGAGCAAAATGATAGTTGCATGCTAGTATGTATATTTGGGCAATCTTATATTTGATGTCATATAAGCTTTGACAAATCAGAAAGGATAAGATTGAATATTAATCCATTAATATCATAGTTGCCAGAACCAAGCCAAAGGAGAAAACAATAATTCATTGAAGATTAGGTTAATATATGATGTATTATCACAACAGCTCAACTAATAAATGTTCATGTAGATGGGACATAATCATTTTAGTTCATCATTTGAAGAGCAGCATCCCAAACTCAGCATGCCACGGGATAGAAAGGTACTGGCCTTTCTCATAATTATTATTTCCTAATTACAATTTCTTGTGATTGAGGGCACACGTGCTTCATTTCAATTTTGATATTGGGTACTGTCTATCACAAGAATTTGGAGTGAATAAGAATTTGTAATTGATGTTTGTTGGTTATACATTCCTTAATTCATGTTAGAAGAGTGGATAGTGAGTGAGAGTCATGAGAAATAACAATTTATTTTTATATATGTTCATGGATTTGGTTACAATATATATACATGGATTGTTATATTTTTTAACATAAAATTTAAAATATAGTATAAAATTTAAATTTAAAAAAAATATAATAATACATATATGCATTGTAGTCAAATGGACACACACATATACATGCAAGGTAGTTAAAAAAAAAAAAAAAAGAAAGGAAATAGCTAACAACATTTACACATGCATAGTTGCCGGGTTAATGCAAAGCACAATGTAACCCAGAACAAAAATATACCCACTTAATATATTCTACCCTAGGAAATTGAAAAAGGTTTATGATTGACTCAGGTACTCACAACCATTAATAATGGATTAATTAATTAGTTCACTAAAACAGTCATTAAATATTTTAATGCAATATCGCACCGCACATCACTGGCTGGCTGACATTGGTTTGCCATATTTTTCGCATACACGTGCTTGCCATGGGCCATGGCATTACTACTATTACCCATATAACTGCAAACACCCTTTTGGTCATAGCACCACTTCTCTGACGCCAGATTGCTCGTCGAATCAAATGCCGACTCTTCCAATATATAAAATGAATTGTTAGGGTTTCGATACTGTACGGATAAGTTATTGACACCCACATGAAATTTTTTTGAAATTTTAATACGAATTTTATGTCTATATTTGATACTATTGAGTGTGTTCGAGTGGAGGCTACCATCATCAGCTGATTTTTTTTTTTTTAAAAAAAAAAAAAGAAAATCGAACGGTGGTGGAGGGACAGCCATTTGCGGAGACACGGAGCCGTTTATTGCCAAGTCTTCGGAATCTAACCCAAAACTTGGCCAACAAAAAACAGTACCCACTGCTCTCAACTAAACCTAGCCATGGTTAAAACTCTAACCCTTCTTTTTACTCTTTCGTTCTGTTTATATATATATATCACCTTGTTGCCTTTATTATATAACATTACTTGCATCACATTACTTTCTTGCTTCCATTTTTGGTTCTCTTCTTCGAGCGAAGCCAGAGCAATCAAGCACCCTTAAAATCTGTCAAAATCCTTTGCTTTTCATGTGATAGTTTACTGTAACATAAACGAGAAAATAGATTAAAAAAAAAAAGAAGTGAGTTGAAAGATGAGCTGCAACGGGTGCCGAGTTTTGCGAAAAGGGTGCAGCGATTCTTGTATTCTACGTCCTTGTCTGCAGTGGATCGAGAGCCCTGAAGCGCAAGGCCACGCCACTGTTTTCGTTGCTAAGTTCTTTGGCCGTGCTGGTCTCATGTCCTTCATCTCTGCCGTGCCTGAATCCCAGCGTCCTGGTATTTCTCTTTTCTATGAAATTTTTCTCTAGAATCTTTGTAGGTCTTGTAGATTATTTGTTCTGATTTTTTTTTTCGATTGTCTGATTTGGTTGTTTGTGTCAGCCCTGTTTCAATCTTTGTTGTTCGAAGCCTGTGGGAGAACTGTGAATCCTGTGAACGGAGCTGTAGGGCTCTTGTGGACAGGAAACTGGCACGTTTGTCAGGCTGCAGTTGAGACTGTGCTGCGTGGCGGCACGTTGCATACGATGACCGAGCTTCTCAACGGAGGTGGATCTCCAACCGCAACGTCCGATGAAACCTCCGACGTCGAAGTGGCTTGTACGGACATGTGGAAGTTGCAAGATCGTCCATTTCCTAGTTCTCATTGTAGATTCTCGAGTTCAAGATCCAAGGTTTCACCGACCAAACGTAGGAAGGTAGAAGAAGCAGCAGCGGCAATAAAACTGCCACAGTCAGATCTAGATCTTTGCCTAACACCGAACTTTACGAACAAAGTAGTACAGCCTTGCAAGCCAGAAATCAGGCGGCGGTCAGGGACTCCGTCCATGAATTCGGAGGAATCAGGGACCACTACCTGTTTCGATGGTGGGTTAGGAGATCATCGGTATGTCAATGGAGCAGAACAGAGGAAATTACTCAACCTGTTTGTTTGAACACAAAAGGGTGCACCATATGTTTCTTTTGTTGTTCCCGAACTCTTGTGAATTTATGTTCACAAAAGAGTTGTAATATCCTTGATTTTTGGTTTCCTTCTTGAGAGAATTTTCCCGGAAATCGATTCCGGCGAGGTTTTGTAAATTACCGTCAAAGAATTTCTCTCCATGTAGCGAGAGAAAGATGAATTTGTCGGTGATCATGACTTTTTTTTTTGATGGTTTAATTTTTTTTTTCTTCCCTTTCTGCTTAGCAATGTGTACGAGTATGCTATGAATAAAAACGGAACTTGTTGCCGATAATCATGTGCACTGTCCATGTAGATCCGGCAATTCCACGCATGATCCCACTTGCAAATCATTCAGAATAGAGCAACAGAATCTCTCGGCCGTAGAATTCATGGAGTTGGGCTCAATGTTTTGGTGAGAGAATTGTCTAGTTATTTTCCCAGTGTACTACTACTAACTCTGGTTATTCGAGGGAAGTTCGTTCAAGTCTGGTTCATCGGTTGTCGATAATGGCACACTAAGTTGGAAACAAGTTTAACTGCCTTCATTAATCTGATATTTGACTCTATCTAACGCCGCAAGGTTAGCTGATGCAAGTGGCCAAATTTATTTTTAAAAACAATTAATACTCAATTATTACTATGTATTCCCCAGGGTGTGCCAAGGTCCAAGGTAGTCTGTCAGTCGTCCAGCTCTTCACCCCTTCAGCTTCAAACTTTGACACTACCCAAAGTCTCTGTAGATAACTCTCAGCCGAATTTGAAACAATATGGGTAGTCACACCACTTCATTCCTTAACTAAATAATAATAATTTATTAATTATTATTATTATTAATTTTTTAATATTTTTATTTTTAATTAAATAATTTTATTATATTATTAAAAAAATCTTGAATTATAATAAGATTATTTAATTAATAAAATAAAAAATTATTTATTAACAATAAATAAAAAATTTTATTAGTTAATTAATATAATAAAAAATTTCTAATATTTTATTTTTTTACTTTTATTTATGTTAATGTTTTAAAATTATTCCATTTAAATATTTTGTTTGTATCACAATCGCGGCGTCCACGCTCGTGATTGTCTTATCCAAAACTCGCATCCAAACAAGAAATACCAAAGACCAAGCATATCTGATCTAACTTCTTCTTCTTCTGCCCATGATTATCCACAAAACATAACACCGTGCTCGAATTTTTAAAGTTGACAAACAGTTGGGTCACTCGGTGATCCTCGACTTAAATGTAATTTGGGACCTTTCGGCTTGTATTGAAAATGAAAGGGAGAGTGAAGCAGGCGGCTTTTGGAGAAAGCAAAGAAGGCGTGCAAAAAGGGGGGGCGGGGGAAAGGAATGAATCCAAACATATTTTTAATTACAAGTAAGAAGAGAGTTGCGTGGGGACTACCAAAAGGAGTGCAACTTTCTACGTCTCTACTGGCCAATGGGTACGGTCCACGTCAGATCTATGGCTTAGGTTGTCCTTGTTTAAAGGGCTTGGCTTTTAAACGTTTGCTCTCTTTCAACTCTCCTCCCCCATTTTGGGAAATGGTGGGTTCCACGTCACCTATTATTATTGCAACTTTAATCTGATCGATCGTCGGATTAACCAAATAGTTATTTGTTTATTTTATTTTATTTTATTTTTCTTTCTTGCTAAGCAAGTAGGCATCGCTGCCTGCGTCTCGCCGCATTTGCAGTGGGACCCCCGGCGGAACCTTCTTTCCCTTCGCAAATTCCCTCTCTCTCTCTCTCTCTCTCTTTTTTTTTTCAAACCCCTAGTTACTCCACCGCTCCTCTCCTCCCACTTTTGCTGCTCCTCATGCTTTCTGGTAGTCAAAACCACCGTTGGACTCGTACGAAAACATGAGTGCTTTTGTATTCTGTGGGCAGACAGACAGACTGACTGACTGATGTCGGAGAATTTAATCTTTCACTTGGATTTTTTTTTCTTACGGCTTTCGTCGACTTTACTTCAATTGTAAGTATTTTTAAAGTATTTGGTTGAATATTTTAAAATTTTATTTTATATTTTAAATATTTTATTATATATTTTAAATTTTAAATTATTTTGTTATACTAGCCAAAGCCTTTTTCTTCCTGTTCCTTTTAACTGCTAGGATGTGATGATTGGATACATACTCTCACCATGACATCTATTTCTGTGAATATTTAATTTCATTGTCATATTTTATTGAGATCAATTTTTTTAACGCTTTAAATGAGAAAATAGTTAATATGTGTACTGTATATTTTACTTTTTTTTTTTAACACAAAATTTAAAATATAAATATAAATTTTTTTAACAGCATCATAATATCTCTAATAATTAATATAAAAAATTTAAAATTTAAAAAATTAATATAAAATTTAAAATATTTAATAAAAGTTAAAATATAAATAAAAAATTTAAAATTTTTAATATAAAATACATAACACGTGTTATAAATAATTGATTTTTAACATTCGGTGAGTTTACAATTTAGAGTATTTTTAATTTTTTTGAAAAATATACCTTTCAATTTAATATTTTCATAAAATTAAATTATAATATGTGGCATGATGTATTTTTTATTTATACCGTAAATTAAAATCGGGAAAAAAAGATAAACCACAATATTAAAATCTAAAAAAAAAAAAATCCAGTTTCTGAAGAAGAGACCAAGGAAGTAAGAACAGGACACGTGGAACAAAAACAAATATTAAAAAAATATGTGGCCAGCATTATTATGGCCAGAGCAAGACAGGCTTCGCTGGCCAGTAAAGAGAAGGTGTGACGCCGATTTCACACACCGCACCCTTCCGTTGAATACAGGCTACGGCAACCAAGACAAATTCCAGGCTTTTTGGTGCACGTGCACACCTATTTCTTTCTTTATTTAAATAATTAAAAAAACCATTGAAAATTACAAGCTTTAATTGTGACTTATTAGCCACATATATTAAATTATTAATAATACATTATACACATAGAAAGAAGTTTTAATTGTGACTGACTCATCGTATCACCGTCCCGTTAGTTATTAAATTATTAAAAAATAAAATATATTTTTTAGTATAAATTTTAAAAAATTAAGTTAAAATTTTTTATTATCTCAATTAAAAAAATTTTATTTGAGTTTTTTTAAAATTTTTATTAATAATTTTTTTTTATTTTTATTAATTAAATAATTTTATCGTATTATTATAATTAATATAATAAAATAATTTTATTTATTTATTTTTTTTGTATAAATACTAGTAGAAATACAGGATTAGGTAAATCTTAAAAACACAGGTATAATTCTCTGAATGATCATCCTCCAATGTCATTTTCCTGGAGACTGCAGTGGCAGAAGCAAAAACAGGAAGTGGGGTTTGATAGCCATTAATTATTAGGTATAACAAGTTGCCAAGCAAGTTGGCACTTGGGGTCCACCCGAAAGTGGGATGTGGATGACGTTGCTATCCTATATATTTCTTTGTTGGCTTTACAGATTCTCAACGTTAGTTGGCTATTCTTTTGCTTTTGCTGATCAGGAATGGGCATCTAGCTGCAAGCAACCATATATATAACTTTCACCGTAAGATTAGTCTTTGCCTTCTCTGCAAGAGACATCTGGCCCTTCGATCCATTTTTTGTAGTCATCTCAAGGCATTCGATGTGTAACTCCGACGTGGGTTTATATTGTTGCTAGCGATTTATATACACTAATCCCTATTCTAATTTATTTTTATTTTTTAATTAAATTTTAACATGTAATCTAGTTTAAATTTAATAATTAAAATTGTATATTAATTTAAAATTAATATATTTACTTTTTATCTTTTATTTTTTAATTGTTATATATTAAAATTAACTTCATATTAACTTGTAATCTTAGCAATTAAATTTTAGTTAAATTTCATGTCAAAATTTAATTAAAAAATAAAAATAAGTAGATTAAGAGGGAATCCACATTGTTTTCTAAATTGTTTTCTATTTAGTTTTTATTTAGGTAGGAGTAATTAAATATCATAATTGTTAATTTTTTTATTCTTAATTTTTAAATAAATATTAATACGTAAAATAATTAATAATTTAAATTATATTTTAAAAATTATAAATTAAAATAATATTTTATAATATAAATAAAAAAATAAAAAAATTTAAATTATTTTTATTAATTATTTTACATGTTAATATTTACTTAAATTAAGAACAAAAAAATTAAAAGAATATCCTTGTTATCCTTGAATAAAACCAAACTAATGGACAAGCAGCTGTGATG
The DNA here is from genome assembly GCA_032401905.1 of Swietenia macrophylla. Taxonomy (NCBI): domain Eukaryota; kingdom Viridiplantae; phylum Streptophyta; class Magnoliopsida; order Sapindales; family Meliaceae; genus Swietenia; species Swietenia macrophylla. Next base: position 3,147,052 of record CP135586.1, on the reverse strand, counting down.
CAAGCAACATTGCCCTAAATTGTTTTCTATTTAGGTAGGAGTAATTAAATCGTACGGTGCAGAAATGATCTCTGAATGGTCTTTCAACTGCGACGCGGTGTTAACTGATCAAATTATGGACCAGTTCCATGGTTTGATTTGCATCATTTCCACATTTGAGACTGCATTTATAGCAAAA
>CP135586.1:2919127-3127157 GCA_032401905.1 Swietenia macrophylla | reverse complement strand
TTGCACTTCCGAAACTTTTTCAAACAACCTAAAATTTTTAATTTCTAATTCATTTAGCATACAGTAACTTTTAGAAGTTACAATTATTAATAATATTAAAAAAATATGAATTATTTAAATAAATAATTAAATAAAAATAAATTAAATAAATAAAAAATATTAAATTAATTATTAAATAATAAAATTTATATCTTTAAAATTATTTTTTACTTAATATAATTTTATTAATTGAATGTACAGGATTGTAACATATTAAAACTACTAAAAATACTATGTAGGCGTTGGCAGCAAATGGAAATTAAAAGGGAAGCAATCTGAATACAAATAAATAAATGTCAGTTCTTTTTCTCATTCGCTTCTCGGTCTCAGCGAAAGATGGAAACAGTTAAGAATTGACAGAAATGGACATGAACGTGTTCCTTTTAATATCATCACTACGTGGTCATCATCGTCTATTTATATAAAAAAAAAAACACCAAAGTAGATTCTCGCTTCCACGTGTCACTCCTCGACGAATAATTTTATTACACGTTTCAAGGTAAAATAAAAAAATGTAAAACAGATATTAATTAATTATAAAAGTGAAAAAAGAAATGCGGCTACTGCTGACTTCGGCTACTGGGCGCATCCAGATCTTGCAGAGAAAAGAAACTTCTCTTCGCACACACTCTCTCTGTCTGTGTCTCTCCCCTCTCTTTCTTACCAAAAAGAATTTTGCAATTTTGCAGAGACGGAAAGAAAACGGGAGATGAATTTTGTGAGAGAAAAGAACAAGATAACATCAACCCAGAAAAATTCACCATGAAAGCTCATCATTTGAGCCTCTTTTTGATCCTCTCACTGTCCATAGACATTACCATTAGCAGTTCAATTCAGAGAAGAATTCTTCACCAGCCATTGTTTCCAGACAGTTCAGTGCCACCGCCAGGGGGTGAGGCACCGCCGTCGCCGCCACCACCTTCTCCACCAAGTCCAAGTTTTCCAAACCCAGACCAGCCTTTTTTCCCCGAGGACCCAAATGGGCAAAGTCAAGATCAGAATCAACCACCACCAGCGTCAACTGCAACAACAACAACACCATCAACAAATGGCAGCATACCAATCCCGACAGCAACACAACCGGCAAAGCCGGCTAAAAAAGTGGCAATTGCAATATCAGTTGGAATTGTCACATTGGGAATGTTATCAGCCCTTGCATTCTTTCTTTATCGACACAGGGCTAAACACCCCGGTGAATCTCAGAAACTGGTGGGAGCCAGTTCCCAGAGGTTTCAAGATGACGCAAGAGTTCCTCCATCAAGCCATTTGTACATAGGAACCGTTGAGCATAGTAGGAGATCAGTTGGTGAAGCTACTGCAAATGGTTCACCTTATCATAAGCTGGATTCTGTTAAAACATCAGATCGGTATAGGCCAAGCCCTGAATTGCAACCACTGCCACAATTGACTAGGCCGCCTTCTCAGAATGAGAATTCGTCACCAGTTGCTATGTCATCTTCGGATGAGGAAAGCCATGACACGGCGTTCTATACTCCACAATGCTCCTCTATCAGCAATGATGATTATTATACACCGATTGTGGTTCCATCCCATCCTGTACTTGTTAATAATAATAGCGTGGTGAATTCTGTTGCTAGAAGTGGTGCTCATGCTAATGGTTCTGTTCCTTATTCGAAAAGAACTTCACCTAAATCAAGGTTTCCAGCTTCTTCTCCAGAAATGAAGCATGATATTATACCATCCATTAAGCAACAGCAGCCGCCGCTGCCACCACCGCCCCCACCACCACGGATGCCAGAAAGAGTGTCACAGCAGCGTAGCGTGGAGGATGGTTCACAAGCAATTCCATGTTCTCCAAAAAGGCCAAAGTTTTCATCCCCGCCACCACCATCAGATATGGAACTTCTTCGATCATTGAATAACCATCCATCATCACAAACAACAAAAATTTCTGTTCCACCACCACCTCCTCCTCCGCCTCCAAGAAAAGTGGGATCTTTGGACACAAGTGTTTTCTCAAAGCCTACCCTAGTATTGCCTAAGCGGCAATCTTGGACTCGAAGTCCTAAATCCACTTCTGGTAGCGGGATGAGCAAATCTCCGACGGTCGAGGTTAATAAAAGTGTAAGTACTTCTGAGAAGACTGAAGGTGATGGTACAGATGGAGCAAAGCCAAAGTTAAAGGCTCTGCACTGGGACAAAGTACGGGCAACCTCAGACCGAGCTACAGTATGGGACCAGCTAAAATCAAGCTCATTCCAGTAAGTCTATTCTGTACTTGTTCCATTGTCTGCAAATTCTAACGTACAATTTCCAACTTTGAGGGCATTTTAATTTGCTTGTAGATTGAACGAAGACATGATGGAGACTCTTTTTGGCTGCAATTCAGTGAATTCAGTGCCAAAAGAACCAACCACAAGAAGATCTGTTCTGCCCCCTGTTGAACAGGAGAACAGGGTGTTGGACCCGAAGAAATCACAGAACATAGCTATTTTGCTAAGAGCATTGAATGTAACGCGAGATGAGGTATCTGAAGCTCTTCTAGATGGTAAGTAATGTTGTTGTTCTCAATTTATTATCGTTTCTTAAGCACCATCGATAGCTTAGCAATAGGCAGTACCACAGTGATTGGGGCTAAATTTAACACCTGAACATATTTAGCACACTCACTTTTCAGCAGCCTTTCTTGATCGCTGATAGGTGCTTCAGCCCAGAAATGTGATTATGCTTACATTGGTAGTGGCACTGCAAAATATTAAACACAAATAATATCTCTAGTAGCACATATTTTGGGATCAGAAAGTACCACTGCATGATTATGCATACATTGGTAATGCAATGTAAAATATTAAACACGAATAGCATCTCTAGGAGCACATATTTTAGGATCAGGTAGTACCACTGCATCTCCAGCTGTAGTGTCCAAAACCAAAATGTGATGGGCAAGCCATCTAAAGACATAAATTAGAGTTAAAATGCTTAATTCAGAAGTTGTCATCATTGCAATATATAGGGAATTATAAAATCATGGTACTTGCATAATTTTGTTGCTTTTCATTAAGAAAAACAGGAAAGAATTTTCAAATTGTGAAAGATACTTAATCACAAGGATAGATAGTAAGAGGTGTTAAACATCCTCTGCAACAACTGACCAAACATCAATAATGCTAATGCCAACATTAAAAGAATGATGCCTATTATCACCATTGTATTCATTTGAATTTAAATCAGAAACATAATTGACAATCACTTTATCATCCATCTCATCAAAAGAAAAAAAAAAACAATTCTTCCAACATATATATTTGCAGTTGTCTACTTCCTTTCTCTTGGATGCAATATGCTGTCTATCAATTTTTTACATTAAAACTAAAATTCTTTCTGGTTTCCTTTTCTATATTGAAGATTTCAATGAGCATCAATTTCACCAAGCAAGAAATAGTAATTGGTACTCAGGTCTTGAATCATTATACTCATATTATAAAATCTGGTTGTTCTTTAGTCATGATCATATTACTGTTTTCTTTTCTTCTTTTCTCTTTTTCACTTGTAAATAGTTTTGAGCCCTATCTGTTTGCATCCAACTTTCAACCCATTCAGACACCTAAATTTTCTATACCACATATAATTTGGCCAATTATCTTAAGCTTTAATGCCTCATTGGCTGGCATGGTCTGAGTACAGTTGAAGAAGCTCACTGGACTAGTCTGCTTAGACCATGCCCTCAGAAAAGTGGCACACACATTAAATAATATTTGGAAATTTCTTTTTTATTTTAATAAGATAGACACACCATCTCCTTGTCACTTGTTCTCTAAATGATACCCCTCAGTGAACTCAATAGCAACTGTGAAAGAAACAAAAATCTTAGTGTAAACTTGTATGTACATGCTAGTAGCCAGACGAGCCCAATCAAAATTTAGTATTGTCCTCAATTTATGATAATTACCCAACCGGCTAGATATGCTGATATAACCACAAAAAAAAGTTATGCTTTTTGTTACAAAAGTCATGCCAACCAATGCTTTCATTTTTCAAGTTGGATCTCTGAAACTTTGACGATCATAAAATATTGCCCATTCTAGTGCCTAATTTATCACTTCAGGGAATCTTCATTCAACCTCAAACAGATTGTAGTCGATAAAATTCACAACTCAGAAATGTTGATACATGCATGCTGATGGTAGTGCTAACATATGGCATTCTTTATAATGTTCATTATGGTCCTTGATCATCCATAGCTCTCTAATTAAAAGCCTTCATTTCCAATTTGCCATATCACATTATGAGATTTGGTGGAACAGGTAACCCAGAAAGCTTAGGTGCAGAGCTTTTGGAAACACTGGTAAAGATGGCCCCAACCAAGCAGGAAGAAATAAAACTTCGAGACTACACTGGTGATGTCTCTAAACTAGGATCTGCAGAACGGTTTCTGAAGGCAGTACTGGATATTCCATTTGCCTTTAAAAGAGTTGAAGCAATGCTGTACAGAGCCAATTTTGACACAGAAGTAAAATATCTAAAAAAGTCCTACCAAACCCTAGAGGTATTTTTGCTGAAAGTTTGATATTGACAAGTTAAGTTTTTCTGCTTTGATCTCAACGAACTTTCCAGTTCCACCTACTAGAAACTTAAACCTTGTATCTTTGTACTTGTCAGGTGGCGAGCGAGGAATTGAAGAACAGCCGATTATTTCTCAAACTCCTTGAAGCTGTTCTCAAGACAGGAAACCGGATGAATGTTGGCACTAATCGTGGTGATGCAAAAGCTTTTAAACTTGATACACTTTTAAAACTTGTAGATATAAAGGGAACAGATGGGAAGACAACATTGCTTCACTTTGTGGTCCAGGAAATTATTAGATCTCAAGGAGCAGCAACCGATTCTACAAATGAGAATGTTGAAAACAAAAACTCCAGCATTAAGGAGCATGATTTCAAGAAGCAAGGATTGCAGGTTGTGGCTGGGCTGAGTACTGACCTCGGCAATGTGAAAAAAGCAGCAGGAATGGACTCAGATGTCTTAAGCAGTTATCTGTCTAAGCTTGCAATAGGGCTTGAGAAAGTCAGATTGGTTTTGCAATATGAGAAGCCAGACATGCAGGGGCAATTCTTCAACTCCATGAAAATGTTTCTGAAAGAGGCTGAAGAGGAAATTGCTAGAATTAAGGCATATGAAAGAAGGGCTGTATCACTTGTGAAGGAGGTTACAGAATATTTTCACGGGGATGCAGCAAAGGAGGAAGCACACCCTTTCAGAATATTCATGATTGTTAGAGATTTCCTTTCTGTATTGGACCATGTCTGTAAAGAAGTGGGAAGGGTACAGGACCGAACAATGGTGGGTTCAGCAAGATCCTTTCGGATATCTGCAACTGCTTCATTACCGGTCCTCAATCGGTATAATGTGAGACAAGATACAAGTTCTGATGAGGAAAGCTCTTCCCCGTGAAATAATGTGAAAACAATCAAAGTAGCTGCTCATTTCCTCTTCATTTTCAGTTCAAGTAGCAGCTTGATATATCAAAATTTTTCATCAAAAACATGGAAAAGAGTTGGGTGATGGTGAAGTGAAAATACTCATTGAGGAGTTTCTTATTATCAAGATCCCAACACTGGCAGAGAGGTAGTTATTAGTTAAAACAACAACTTCCCGGAGGATAGTCACGTTTTGTATGAAAAATCAGAGACTAGCAATGTCCAAAAGCCACATACATCATACAATAACAAGGAGAGGAAATTGTGGGAAATTTGTACACATTAGAAGGGCATTAAGGGACATTAATCATTCACAATATACTTATATTGCATGGCTGAAAGAAGACGGTGTCGGTGTAATATTTTTTAAAGGAAATGAAAAATAGTGTGTGCTGCCACACATATTCGATCTTGAAGGTAGGTTTCTTCATTTAGATCAGATTACCATACATTTTCACGAGGCAGAATGTTTTGATGGTACCATCAAGCTATGGTCGGCATTTATAGTCGTTGTCAGTAAGAATGTCAGTGTTTTAGCATTTCCTAGTGCTTCCATTTGACACTTCTGGTGGGTTTTTATAATAAAAGTCGATCTTCTTCGTTGGCAAGACCAAAAAATGACAGCACAATACTATACAGGAATGGATGATTTTTAAACATGTGTTTCAAGGTCTCCGCTCTACGTGCCGGAAAATATAGAGATGAGCACCGAATGACTGTTAGAATGACTGTATGAACTAAAAACCTTATTTCGGGGGATATTATTCTCCCCACTACTCTACTTCTACCAAATAAGAAATGCAACAGCCAATATGCAGTTGAGGTTGAAAAAGGTTGAAGTAACTTTAATTAAAAATATACCTGGGTAGATAGCTGGTCTATTCTGAAGCCTGAAATGCCGCATTCTGCCAGCGCCCTTTGTTTTGTGGAAGATTAGTCGACTGCATTAAAGAGCAGAACTAGGTTTAACGGGTACAAGGCCTGCATCGGGGTATCTAATGCGCAACGCAAGCATGAACATTAAAAGATGTATTTTCAGTCTATTTCTCAGTTTTTTTATTTTATATATTAAAATTTCTATTATATTTTAAGAATTTAAAACATATCATCTAAAAGTCGAGAAATTTAATTGAAAAGAAAATAAATAGATAACACCAAAACTAGTGTTAGAATGTCGTTCCGCAATACATGGCCATGCTTGCGGTGGTCAATTGCCAATCGTGGATCCGGCAAAACAACTTCGGATACTGGTGGGATTAATGAATATGACATGTTGCCGACAAAATGCGACAAGAATAGTGTCAAATCTGGCCAAGACCCATCCACGTACCACCCAATCAATCTCAACTTTAATGCCAATTGCCTTACTTTCGATGCGTACTGATGTTTCTTTCAACTTGATTATTTGTCTTTCTGATGTCGCTGAGCGTAGGGATGTGTTCCAAAGTGCTTTTGTAGACAGTGATTCCATGTAAAATATGACTTTCATTAAAATATTTGCAAGCGTTGGGTATTTTTTTTTCTTTTTTTTAATCAAAATCGTTTAATTTTAAGGGTCATTACTAATTGTACTTCAGGTTAAAATTTTTCTTCTAGTTTCGGCAAAAATTATAATTTAAATAAAAATATTCTTAATTCTTTGTTCTCGCTAAAATTATGATTTAGTAATTTAAAAAAAAATTAAAAAATTAAAAAATTTTTTGTTTAATGATTATATTTTTAATTAAAAATTTAATTCAAAGTGTAATTTGTAACTGAATCATAAAATTAGGAGATAAAAAAAAAATTTTTTTTTTAACTGTCAAATATTTATCAAATACGAGTTTTCGAAAAATAACAGGTTTACGGTTAAACCTTTCTTTAGTGCACTGTATTATTAGCTCGTTATACTTTTATATTTTAGTAATGTTACTTCCACAAACTTGCAAGAACTCAGAGAAATAGGAAATGATTTTTTCTGCTCTTCTTATTGGGATATAGAGAAACATCAGCAACCCTCTGAGTTCTAATTACATCATACTACAACTTTAGAAGTATGCAATAGCAATAAACGTACAGCATTTTAAGCTAATTACAGAACTAATAACTCAATCTGACGTTCGTCATGATGGGCAGGCAAGTGCCCATGAAGAAAATGGTGCTCCTCCAATGCTCTTTGTTCTCAATATTTTTTCCACAAGTTTTAACCACTTTGTTTCATCCTTTTTGCTTTGTTTTTTGATCTTCTCCTTGAAATTCCTGTAATAGCAGAACATTTACTGCGGGTTAGTTCAAAGTTTCAAGTAGTGTTACATGGATGCTGTGAGAAAATATATTGAGCTGGAGGTGCATGCATTATTTAAGTTTTGAATAATCACCTGCATAAAGGAACCCTGCAAACGTTTGGATCAGCACAGAGTCGGGAGTGTAATTCCAACAGCTGCCACATTCTCTTGCAATGAATGCATTTTCCGGGGATTCTCAGCTTGCAACCTGCAAAATGGCGGATAAGCAATTCCAGTCCCTTACAGGCTGTGTAAGCACAGGGTGCTTGGTCCTCTGTGAAATCTTTATCATGTGGACCAATTGTTCGGCAGCCGTCTCTGCATATATGAACAAGAGCGTCCATAGCCTCATGCAATTGCAAATAGATCTTCCTTTCATTTAGTTTTCTGATCCTCTCCTTTTGCCTCTGAAAATAGGTTTACACGGATCAAAATGCAAGCGGCATAGGGACTTGACATTGCACTCTATACAAGGGTAAGAAAAGAATATGCTTACATTATCTTCATCAATCATGGACTCCAGAAGTTCTTTTTCAAGTACCGGATGGCTCAGCTTCATGACTTTCCATCCTTCAGTAATGCAAACTATCTTGAAGTTTCTGAGGATCATACGATGGCAAATGAGGCTAAGCCGAGGTGCGTCACACAACAATGCCAGCTGAAAGTTGTCAACTACATTCTCTGTGGTGAGCAAACCATGCTCCAGCTGCAGCTCACACTCCCGCTTTAGCAGGGGAACCGCAAACACATGAGATAGAACCAACAGATGCAAGACATAGTCCTCCATGTCTGACTTCTCATAGCTACAAATGAAATAGAGATAACAATTAGCACAGGGTAAGTGCAATGGCAACATATACAAAACAACAATACAGCTACTTGAAAGTTATCTTCATATATTCAATTCCTTATTACTTGAAAATCTAAACAGGTAAGTTGATCCGTCATGAACTTTGGCATTTTACAATGCAACTAATCACTTGAAAATTAAACAGATAAAGCCCCTGAACTCTCCAAAGGCCTCTACATGCATGCAAAGGTCTTTGTTGCGTCAAGTTCGTTTATCACCCCTATTTGTTCAGCAGAAGGTGTGTTTTAAGGAACCTAACAGCAAATTAAGCATCAATAAGGAGAAATAGTTACCAGGAAGAATACAAGAATCTTATGAAAACTCGAACTGCATGGAGTGGAACTCCACGAATAGAGAGAGATCGCCGGCGCCCACGAACTTTTGATTTCTTCAACAAGCCTTTCATCACAGGAGAAGCCATGCCCTGTCGGCAAGCATCCCAAAATAAACAATATGATTAGATTAAGGTGTTTAAAGCATTACATAGGTATGCTAAGCAATTACTTTCATTTTAGCGTGACAATTAAATGTTTGATCACCCAATCCCAGTCAGGCAGAAATAAACAACCAGTTACAGCCAGGCAAGGTCCCAGCAAACAGATAAAACAGCTGGGATAAGCAAAAGAGTTTGCTTATTTAGATTTTAATGGTGTGATTAATTACTGTATAATTTCTTAAATTACTTTCTAACAATTTCCAAGTCATCGTCTTATTCCTCAACATGATAACCCCTGAAATATAGAAGTTCTTTTACTCTTGTCAAACAAAGATGGGATGGAAAGACTCACAAGAACATTTGCATGTGCATAGATGATGCCATCATAATCAGTACAAATAGTAACATCTGCTTTATAACCCGAATCAAAAAGGCGCTCCCAGGAATCCTTTGTTGCAGTAGATACACAGCTGTACCCCCTTAAAGGCGATCCATTCATCGCTAGCCCCTTTTGGTGATAACGGGTTGCTGGACCAGGTAATGGTGGTGCCGCTGGAGCATGGCTCTTGGAATATAGGGGAGACCCTTCGCAAGTGTCATCCATCTTCTAATCTCTTTTCAAGACCCTCAACTGCAGAATTTAAAGGACAATCAAAAACTAGTTTTCAACTCAGTTTGGGAAAATCAGAACTTTAAGGAGTTCCTGGACATATGTTGAGGCAAATTCACATCAACACATCCCTCACATGCACGGACGGATTAAAGCTCTGCGTAGCAGTTTAATTAGAACACTGGATATGAGCACAAGGTTTATTTAAATTCTTATCGTCATCTAAAAATGATAAACTAACAGAAAGCATGATCTGGAATGATTAAGGTTATGCTTAGAGGCTTTTGTGCAGTTTATTAATTTGCCTACTGGCTGATGATAATTGAATAAACAAAACTCATGCATAGCTCGGAGAGAATGAATGTGCCGGTTATATAAGAGATACAAAGCATTCAAACACTCGGACAAAAATATTTGAATCATCGGATTCTGATATAAAGCAACCTAGTAAGTTCATAAATCAATCATGTCCTATTCTCCAGATCTTACCATTTTAGGAGCTGCTGCCCGAGGCATAAGTTACAATATTTTAGACTCAAACCTCGTGGAACTGGAAAATTCATAAGTTGCAATCTTCTGGCTTTGAAATGCTGCAGAATCTTCTATTTATATTGTAATACAATCAGATCAGACAACTATATTGAATACAATGCATAGTTTATCATAAACTTTTGAAGATCAAGAAAATGACATGCGGCTCAAATACAACATAGGGCTTATCATAAAAACATTAATATTTGTAAGGTTGGTGATCTGATAGAGACAACAAATTATATTAATGCAAGTTGGGCAACAAACAAACCCCTAAAAGAGCATCTAAAACATCCCACAATCGTTATTTTCAGAGTCATATTACTCTCTGTTTTGGCTTGATTCCACTCACAGTAGAACAAAATTTTCAATATCGAAACTAATAGATCAAATTGACAATCGCATTTGCATATAATAATCATGAAAATTTCCAAATTAACAACCTCTTGTATTGAAACCATCCAAAATATTCAATATAAACAATCATAATCTTGGAAATCAAGCTTGCATAATCAGGATCCAACCCAAATAATCTTGTTCAGAAGAAAATGTTACAAACCCACAAAAAACATCTACCTTGCTTTTACTGAACTCTCTTAAAAATACGCAATGCAGCAGCTCTTGGGGTTTGGAACTTGAATCAATTCCTTCACAAAGAATCCTCGATTGAAAACGTTGGCTTCTGTGACAACCACCAGCGGATACAATTCATTAATGTATTTTCCGAAAAATTAAAAAACTGAGGCCTTGAAAGAATAGCGGTGTCGTTGCTGTCTTGGAGGAACAACACAAAATAGCGGTGTCGTCGCTCCCTTGGAGGAACAACACAAAATAGCGGTGTCGCTTCCTGTCTTGAGGAACACACACAAAATTTATGCATATTAATTGCAGCTTTATAGTTATCATAGAAGTTGTCTCTGTGGGTTGGGGTCCAAAAAATCGGAAAGCAAGCAACGTGCGTGATTTCTAGAAGCTGAGTCATGGCCACATACATCATAACCGTTAATAAATAACTCTATTTTAATATTTTTGACGTTCGCAAGCCGTCGAAATAATACCAATCGCGCTCTTTCCCGCTTTTCATCAAAATTTCAACGTCCCTAACGACTTCAACGGTCTCTATCAACGTTGCAGGCGAGATCCTCGCCAGTTCGGATATTAAGATTATTTTAGACCCCGTAAACGAGAAACTGAAAATTACGGTAACTTTTGTTTGTTTGTTACTTGTTACTGGTGATCACTAGTCCAGCTAATTTCTTTCTGGCATGTGTTTTTTTTTTTTTTTCTTGTTCCTGGTTATTATTATTAACTCTGGTAAATTTTATGTATTAATTTAAATAAGAAAAAAAGAAAAAAAAATTACAATAAATAAAACTGGGTAGCTGCTTTCATATCCAAACATTTAGTAGATTTATATTTATGAAATTAAAATAGTTACGTATCAAATTTTAAATTAATTTAATAAAATTATAAAAATATAATAAAATTATTAATTTTAATATGTTAATTTTATATAAATATTAAATTTTTTTTTACTCTTTTTTTATTTTGTAATTTATAATGGTTTTTTGTATCGAGCTTACAATAAAATTTTAATGCAAATGAAGTTGGTAACTCGAATAATTAGGTCCATTACGAACATTTCATCAAATTTTATATCAAAAAGAACCTAAAAATCCAAGAGTCATGTAAGTTAGATACAAACTCTTGTTAACATTGTCCAAGAAATAACAATTATTACTTTAATATTTAATACAAAGTTTTTTTTACAAATATATATAAAAATTAGATATGATTTTATAAATTTGCGCCAAATATTTTAACCCATATAGTTAATTTTCAGCATAATTAATTTATTTTAGATACTCAGAAATCGGCCCAGGTTTTTGCAGTAAAACCTGAGGGGACAATGGCAGTGCTTTTTCCCAGAAATCAACTTACATGAGAAGATTTTTCTTGAAAACCGGGCCGACGGTAGGATTCTTGATTCCTTTTTGATTTTGATTTGCCCTAAAACTCCCTTGTTCGTTAGGTTTTGGAGTAGTATTTTAACCGTGATAAATAGTGTTTTTATCTTCATTAATTCCCTCATCTTCGTATTGAAGTATGTAATTTTTGCCATGATCTGCTTTCTATTTATAAATTTTTAAAGCATTCTTCATTTGATCATTTTGAGTTCACTTTCTTCTTCTTCTTTTATATCGATCAAATCATTTAGTTATTATATTTATAGTGTTATATTTATTTTTCTCAATTTAAAAAATATATAAAAGAAAATTAAAGAGCCGAATGTATTTGATTCATTAATCCATTTTGAATTTAAAATTTATGTAGTATTGAAGTGCTGTAATTTTTAGATCATAATTGTCGTGAATATAAATACATTGAATTTGGAGTCTATTTGATATTAAAGTATTGTGACTTTTACACGATAATTGTTAAGAAGTATAGGCACTAAATATTAGAATTTAGTGAGAAGGTGGATAAATTTTTTTAAAAATTAGTGCTACTAGACACCTTTTTTAACTTTATTTCTGTAATTAATTAATTACCTCAATACTAAATAACCCCTTTTCATAACTGGCCAGTAATCAGCGATGGTTGAGTGAAAGATTATTTTTGCAATACAGGTGGGATAAGCCCAAGCTGCTGACATGTAGGCCTGTGACTTGGTATGACGAGCCTTCCATAATCAAGATGGGCAAAAACTCAATGAAGCCCAATTAGAATGGCCCACTATGTCTAACACTTGTATTTGTTGGGCTGTTTTCGGCTCAGATTTCTTATATGAATCGGTTTATAGGATACGCCATTAGGTGTTGGACAGTTGTTATTCAGCTGTCACTTTTATTCATTATTTAACAAGCTCTGAATTAAAGACGATAGAAGCATGATTTTCCCCGCCTAGTTTCCTGCAATTGTGCTCGCAATCCTGATGAACAGTCAAAGGTAGGTGCTGACTAATCTCGGGGTTAGAAGAATTCAGAGTCAAAGATTGTAGCAGAGCAGTCTACCACGAAGACATAAGCAAAACAAAACAAAACACCCTCGCAAAGTGTACACTAATTTATTTATTTATTTATTATTATTATTATTATTATTTGGTAACACTGTGTAAGAGGGGGTGGACTGGTGGCAAAGAAAGGGCAAATGGAAAAGGGGAAGGCAACTTTTGGGGATAGAGGAGGAGGAGCGTCTTGTTCGTTTGATGAAAAAACCAGACCAGACTGGAGTGGTCCAGCCTTTCACGCTCCTCCCAGTCCCTGTCCCTGCAATTATCATCACGTGTGTTTTCATTCAATATACTTTCTTCCCCAACTCTCTCTTACTTGACAGAACTTGTAGTTTGTGGCCGTGGGTGGGACAATCCTTTAATCTTCTCGTACATTTCACAATCATTGTTCATTACGCTGATGTATTTCTTTTACACTAATTGCTCATTATAAGATTTTACAAGATTGACCAGATAAAAAAATTGTGACATGGTTGGTGATGTAGACCATTCTTAGACATAGCTAGATAGATAGACACACAAGTCTAACTAGACTTACATATTAACAAGATTGAATTGAAAAAGTGATTATACTACATGAATGAGATCCAAAACAGACAATTGTCCGATAAAATATGCAAAGTTAGCTGATGACACATGACCAGCAGATGGGTTTATTTAAGCTAGTGATTGGAAAATAGAATTGAATGTACAGTCAACTAAAAATATGAAGAAAAATGACAATGGAAACAAACATATATTGTAAACATTTGTGTCAGGACAAAAGAATTCACCCATTTTATTTTTGATGAAAGGAGACAGACTAAAGAGTAAAGGTCCTACCTACTCTGACCATAAATGTATTCCCACACCAGTTTTTGGATCTTGCATCCTTCACCCTCTTAATTACTTAGTTTTAGTTTTTGTTTTAATTACTTAGTTTTTTAAAATGACCATTTGTTTATATTCCCACATCAGTTCTTGCATTACTGCTACGAGAGATCACATTAATTAATTTAGGTATAAATTTGAATGGTTTAATTTATTAAGAATTGGTTTAAGGTCAAAATTAATAATCTTGACTTGATATAGGATTTTAAAATTATTTTCTGCAGTGATTCCTCAAAGAGTCATTAAATACTTCTTTTTTTTAAGTATTTTAATTTTTAAAATATAATTCTTTGACCATTTAAAATTAGTATAAATTGCATTCATATATGGTCATTTTTCGAAAAAAAATTTAAAAAAAACCCTGTTGATGGATTTTAATGAGCCCTGAGAGCCATTGGATCAAATGGGGCAAGAGTTACAATCTGAACAGCTGTCCGATTTAAGGAATACCCCCCAATATTTCTATTTATAAAATGTACCTAATTAATACACACAGCCACTGTAATACTGGAGTGAATCTCAATCGCACAACATGTGGAGAAATTTTGGGACTTGGACTTGTCACAGCGTATAACTGCTAAATAACGCCTCTCTATATCTCATCCGCTTATTTTGGCGGCACCAAAACCGCTGCTTGCTTTCTTCAGTCATCAGTCATCAGTCATCAGTCATCACCACCCCTCTTCGCTCGCCGGATTCTACTCTCTCTAGATTTCATCCGTAATCTCATCAACGTCTCTTTAGCAGTCTATTACTTAAAATTCCCATGTCTTGTTTTGTTTTTTGATTCTTCGTTCTACATGTCAAGAACAATGGGAGACTTTGACGGTTCGTTTTCCTTGTCTAGTCTTATTTGTCAAGAGGATGAGACTTGTTTGATTCAGGAAACAAAAGATGATAACACTTATGACTTGAAATGTGACTATGACTCATGTTTTGTTTTGGGAAATGAAGATGAAGAGTACGTACAGAAGTTGGTTGAAAAAGAGGCCGGTTCTGGATTCAAAAGTTGTAGCTTTTCCTATGATTGCTCTGCTAGAACCGAAAGCAGGCGGAAATGTGCCCGCTTGGATGCTATTGAATGGATATTCAAGGTTTATTTCTTTCTTCAAAGCTCTCTCTTTTTTCTCTTTGTTGTGGGTTTCTTTATTTTTATCCCCTGTTTTATAGTATTTGGGCTTTGAGTTATTGGCGGTTTGTGGTTTTTTTTACTCAGACAAGAGCTATGTTTGGGTTCCAGTTCCGCACAGCTTATCTTTCTGTGGATTACTTTGATCGGTTTCTTTCTAAACGATCCATTGATGTAAGCAATTCTGAATTTTATGTATGATGGTTCAAAAAGTTTGCTGATTTTAGTATGTTATGATGATTTCTGGATGTTATTGAGTTTGATATAGGACGGGAAGTTGTGGGCTATTCGATTGCTATCGGTAGCGTGTTTATCGTTGGCAGCGAAGATGGAGGAATGCAAAGTGCCGGCCTTATCTGAATTTCAAGTGGAAGATTTTGATTTTGAGAACAAGGTGATTCAGAGAATGGAGCTATTAGTATTGAGTACATTGGAGTGGAAGATGGGTTCAATCACTCCTTTTGCTTTTCTGCATTACTTCGTTGGTAAATTTTGTGGTGGATGTAGACCAAAAGAATTAGTCTCTAGAGCTGTGGAACTTATCATGACTGTAACAAAAGGTAACTGCATTAATGATGATTGATTATCAATAGATTTGTGAATTTACTGCGTGTTTATTTATAAAGTTTTTATCTTTTCGGACAGGGCTCAATTTGATGAATCATCGACCATCTAGCATTGCAGCAGCTGCAGTTTTAGCTGCATCTGATGGTCAACTGACCAAAGAGACAATGCAGCTCAAGATGAATGTGATCTCATCATTTGGTTCTCTAGAAATTGTGAGAGCTTCCCTACTTCGATAAATCAATTTGTCGTCTTAGTTAAAATCTGTAGGATAAAATATTTTCTGTCAATGACAGAATGGAGCAAGTTATGATACTGTCTGTGTTCTGATATTTATACTATACTGAACTTCTACAGGAACATATATATTTTTGTTACAATCTAATGCATGAGATAGAGATGGGAAAACTAAACACGCCCAAGTCAGTGGTTTCTCGGAATTTATCATCAACTAGCTCAATTGATGTTTTAGAGAATTCTACTTTCGCCGCTGGCGCTGGCACTAAAAGAAGACTCGAGTACAATGACTATGCATGTCCACCAAAGAAACTTTGTCCGCCGTAGGAGGGGGAATTTGATAATTTGCTTTATTGATTGGATATAGATCTTCTTTTTTTTTTTTTTTTGCTGGAAATTGATTCTTGCTTAGATTTAGTTATAGGCACAGTGAGTGTTATCTGCCATCTCATGGTGTGGTTTTTATTTTCCTACACCAAACAAAAGTTTCAGCTGGTGACAACCAAGAAGATGGGAAAAGAAAGTAAATATATAAAAAGAGATAGCTACAGCTACAGTAAGCAGCGAGAAGCTGACAGAAGTCCAAAAGCCATCAAGGGGAAGAGCGGACGAGAAAGTGCAAGAAGGCCACTTAAGACTGTCAATAGTAATTCTTTTTAGTGTTTGCCTTGATGAATGCTCTATTATCTCTGTTATCTCGCCCACTTATTTTTTCCTCCAGTTTGTTGTATTGCTTTTGCCCTTTTTTTTAGTTGTTGGGACACAGAATATTTATTTATGCATGCATAACTTGGAACCCTACATTTTGAGGGGTGGGGGTTTGGGATACTTCCTATGTCTTTCAAAAGGCTGGAAGCCATGAGGAATGAAGAATTGTTTTTGCTTGATTTGATACATCTGTGTTACATTTGGGCCGTTGAAAAGTATCTAAAGGTGAGTTTGATTTGATTTGCTTGGAATATTGGAGGCTACTTTTGCGGAGTGGGAAGCTTCCCTTTTCCTGTTCATGTCGTAATGTGTTTGGGAGGATAAAGCCCCTAAAGATCCTTTTGGAACTCAAGGAGTTCCCTCCTCTGCTGATCATAATCCATTTAAGATAAACTGAAGTGATGTTAAGATATACTTATTTGATAGTTTACCAGCTGAATTCTGAGAGATTGATTATGAGAAATAGCAACTTGCCTTAGGTCTGGTTGCAAGGAACTTCATACAAGAAGTTTGTTTCTGAAAGGCAAGACCAGGTTATTACAGGTAGAGAGGGGCTTTTTCCTCCAAGTTACGAGATTATTGATACTTTTCTCCTAGCAGTTCCAGTGATTATCTGAATTAAGCCATCACAAACATTCTTCTTGTAATTAAAAGCAAAATCTTTCGGTGTTGCTGCCTAATTCCCCCCCGGGCCAGTGATTTGATCAATGCATATGAATGCTGAAGATATTTGCTTTATTAAATTGATGTTGTAGGACCCAACCTATTATCATGGAGGTATAGACCTTTTGTTTTGGAATAGAAGAATAGAGGGCCTAAGATTCATGGCAAGATGGTGTCAGAGGCTCCACCCCTCCACATGCCTTCATGGGGCTCTTAAGATATCCAGTCTGGCATCGCATCGTACAATGTTGTATTCTGGTCTCCACTAAGTACTATGGTTCATGTATGGGGGCACGGTCCATTTCTTGTGAACATATTTCGGCTCTTTTTCAGCAATCCTATCAAAGTGTTCATCTTGGTCCACCAGATTGACATCGTTTAGCACATAAGGCAGTCCCGGGCAAAAATATTTCGGTAAGAGGGAACATGTTTGGTTTGGTATTTTATCAGTAGACGTTAGCTTCATTACCCTCGTTAATGTGCAACAACAGACAATGCTTTGGCTTAGAAGTTAGAAGAAAACCGTTACACAAGTCTTTGTTTCTCCAAGAGAAGGGAAACGAGCAGTTGTTTAGATTACTGATTCATCACATAGAATGTGTTGATTTTTCCCGAGGATGATGTGAAGATTAGGCAGCAGGAGGTGCTTGATGTAACATCCATGAATCATATACAAGAAGCTGTGGTTGCATGAAAAACCGATGCAAGTGTGCTAAATATGATTAGGCAAACTTATGATGAATCTGCAAAATTGGCTTAACACATTCAAGAATGTTGATGATGATGAAGATGGTGACCCCCATATTAACTAGTCTGTGGCTATAAGCTCAGACCATGCTATCATAAAGCATAGCATTTATCACCTGAGT
The DNA here is from genome assembly GCA_032401905.1 of Swietenia macrophylla. NCBI lineage: Eukaryota > Viridiplantae > Streptophyta > Magnoliopsida > Sapindales > Meliaceae > Swietenia > Swietenia macrophylla. The sequence goes on along the minus strand of CP135586.1, from coordinate 3,108,936 downwards.
GCCATAGATGTCAACAAATCACATCCACCCACATCAAATAATAGAGGTTTGATATGTTGGTTTAAGAAAGAAATTGATTTCTCTTGTTTGGCCTAGGGAGTTGGATAACATTTGTCCTAAGAGCATGACAGGGAGAAGGCCAAAAGTATGTTTTACTTTGCTGGGCAACTTGGGGAAGTGAATTGGACATCACTATCTTGCGAGCATGGTGGGGAGGAACCAGAAGTGATTAATTTCTATTTTGCTTGTCAACTAAAAGTTACTTTGACTTTAGGTCAATAACCTTTTTCTAATTAAAGGAAATATGTCCTTGCTAGGCTGTTTTAATTAAATTAAATATAAATTACAAATAATGTGGTTCGTTTGATTGAATCTAAATTTTTCTATCAGGAATGTTCTAACTTGTCCTTTTAAATCGGTGGGGAGTAATTAGCACCACTGTTATTAAAGCTACAAAGATGGATCTTAGGCCCACTGAATTGAGGCCAGATTGGGTCCACTTTACTTGGGCTGGCTATCTGATCGAAATGGACCGAGCCTTCGCTGTTCGGCAGACAATTCAGGGCCACGAACCAATTTGAAAATATTCAAAGCGCACCCTCCGGATTTTTATTTAAGAAGACAAACCAATCAAAGTTGTAGATCCAAAAAAATCTGCAGAAGTCAGACATTTTGACTAATATCTACTTGGCCCGTCATCGTTGTTCTATCACAGCCCATCTCCCTATTCTTACCAAACATCAACATTTTGCCACACAACTCCCCCGGTCCGATGTCAGTCCTCGTTCTCAATTCGAGATCAACAGTGTTGAGAAACATCAGAAACGCCTTCAAAAACCATCAGCAGCACTTTTCACCTTCAATGGAGAAGCGGCTTCAACTGGGCGTGCCCAATCTTCTGTATTTGACATCGTATCCACCCTTTCTCCAGATAATGTACTTGGGCTTCTTGAAGAATGCATGGACATAGTCAGTAATTGTTTATCAGAAGATGAGGAGAGGCAAGCCGAAGTGAAGTCTTCCCACAAGTTATTGTTGTCTTCTTATGCCTCCAAGATATGCTTGAAGCCCAATCATCAATTTTGCAAATATCAGCATGCCGTTACCATGTTAAATTTCGCACTGAAATATCCAACTTTAGTTTTTCCTGTCAAAAAGAAATAAATTAAAGTTCTCGGTTAAAATTTCAGATAAGTGGAAGAACATCCTCTAGTTTCAAGGAAGATTATTCAATTGCTGCAGGAATAGCCTGGCAAGTGAAAGACTTGCTTACATCTGGGGACTCGAGGAAAGGCGATATAAGGGTCACAACGTCTAGTGCTGTTATTTCTTGCTTTAGAGGTCATTTCCGAGATCAGCATTGTACTTGTTCAATGATGCACTGCCAGTATATCCTGTTTTAGCTTATACAGCTCTTACTCTGCAAATGACTGTTAAAAATATTCGCACGAGTAGTACAGATGGTTCTGGTTCCAAGAAGAATGATAGGACTGAATCTTCAAGATTACAGAGGCAAGCGGTATTCTTTTAGTTTGTTTTCCCCTGAATTCCCCTCATTTTTTTACAAGGTGGAGCCACACTTGTGCGAATTTCAAAAACTTTTTAGTCTATTATTTCAAGATATTCTTACGTGACTCAGTTGTTATCGTATTTACGGACTTGCTTTTACTGAAACTGGCATGCTTGAAGTAGAAAAGTTTCTGTTTCCATAAGAGTACTGCGCTGATGAAATTTACTATAATACAAAATAAGTCTCTCTGTTCGTTATGATTACGCTGTGCATGCTACACTGACATAAGTATATTCCGTTTGTGGTTCATTTTTATAGAATCTTGAAAGTTCGTTTGTACCAATCTCGTTAATTGTCAAATATTGCATATTTTCTATTCCTACTTTGTGGTTATGGAGGCTCCAAAGATGTCGGACCAACCATTATCATGGCTATGACTCTCATGGAAAGCTGGTAATCATTTCAACGTTGGAGAAGATTTATCTCTCTTGCCAGAAGCTTTGAATAATCTGGTTTGATATATTACAAGTATATGACTCTGAAACATTTAGAGTCATTGACAGGTCCAAGAAATTCACGTGGATTGCTTGGAGGTGGACAAACATGCACAAGGAGAAGTCTACTTACAGTAGACTTTGATAGGAAGTAGGAGAGTTTAGGTGATAAGTGTAAGTAATAACGTGCTATTTTTATTGTTGTTAGAGATAAGTGTGAAGTGTCATTATTTAAGCTACTTGAGTGAAAAGAAAAAAAGGAGAAAAAAAATAAATAAATTATTGGATTTAACTATCACTCAAAAAAAAGAGTGTTTTAATTTCACAAATATTCTAATAGACGTATCAGTCATCCATTTTTCTCAAGTAAGACTACAATTTCAAGTTGTTATGGGGAAAAAGCTGTGGGCACTGGCATTACAACATTATAGCTGGCCCTTTTATACTGGGTAACCCTAATGCATAGTTGATACTTGAAGTTTTGAGTTTTAGTGAAAAGTAGTACTTTAAACTGGAAGGAAACCTTTCCATTCTATATAAGCAACAATCACATTGTTATGGAATTCACTTCGAATCATGAGTTTGATCCTTCTGAGAAGCTTTGCTACGTAACTGCTACTGCTCTTGTGTTTGTAGTACAGCCACAAGTACTGCTTTGAGTTTGAGTTTGGTTATGCAGGAAAGCTGTGATTGAGGACTTACCATTCTCTCTCTCTCTCTCTCTCTCTTACTTTTGCAGGCCAGGCAAATGGATCGCCTGCTTAACGGTGTAGACAAGTTTTTTGGGGCAGGTGATTTTGGGAACTCTTGCAAATTATCTTCGGATACTAGGCACAGAAAAAGTAAGATGGCTCAATTGGAAGCCTCTAGCTCTTGTGACAATGGTTAAGTGTGGAAAAAAAATTCAAAGATCACCTAAATGCATGCTTAAATGCTCTACTTATTTCATGTCATCTACTGCCTAAGTTTAAATTGCAACTTAATGCAAACAACTAAATATCCGTTGTTTCACTTTCTCTGATGATAGCTAAGGTTCTGGATAACTCATTTTGACATAGATACGCCCATAAACTAGCCCATATAGACCGGTAGACATGTCCACTGGTTTTTGTAAACTTTTCCTGAAAATCCCATCTCTCTTTTTGAGTGGTAAACCCTCGTCACTTCGCTGACATGGGAGTTTGTGTTTCAAACTTCTTGAAAAGCAACAATAGCTCTGTATAGAGAGAGCTAACAAGCAAGCTGCGGATGGAGCATTTAATATAATGCAAATATTCATTTTTCTAATTACATTACCAACCAAAAAAGAGATTAGGACATGATTTGCTTTGTTTTACTAAATAATACATTTATTTATTTTATAATAATTTTTTTTGTTGAACTTAAAAAGTGATAAGATCTGTTTTCATTTTGATAGAATTTATTTTATTTTAAATAAAAAAATTATTTATTTTTTATAACTTCAATAAATATCTCATATATTAGATTTTTTTCTTATTTTCTTTAATCACATATATATGTATATTTTACTTATATGCCTCCCATTCTCTTTTCAATGTACAAGCATAATACTTTCTCTTTGTTGCGTGTTTTTGAATTTTTGATCAATATAGGTAATATTTAAGTTATTTTTAAAAAAGTTACGTTGTCTCATTTGTCTTAGTTTTATTCAGAATAAAACTTTTTATATTATTTTAGTATAGATCAAATAAAATTTCTTAAGTTAACGTTTGTAAAGTAGTATCAAATCATACTTTGTTTAAATTATATTACGATAGTAAATTGATTGGATTGCAGTTTTATATTATTTATTGAACATAACAAAAATATAGAATTATTTTAACGAAAATTCTGCTAAGGTTGGTTATCAAAATTCTTATAATCTAAATTCTCATATGATAAAGAGAATGGAGAATTTTGTTTTATTCAAATAGGATGAAAATTTAATTTTATACAAAATTTTGAACTTTGCTTGTGGAATATGAAATTTTATGTGTTTTGCGATGTTATTGTAAAATAAAATTTTATTTGAAGTTTTGAATGATTTTCAAAAATTACAAAATTTTATATAATATTATATATATGTTTATTGTTTGTTATTTTAATCTTGATATTTTTAAAATATATTTTAATATTTATGAATTTTTAATTGAATGAACTTCGATTTTGAAACAATTTAGATAGGCTCATATTTTCTAAAATGTTTATGGTTTTGATATATCAAAAGACTTTTAAAAATTATGACAATTTTTTATAGCAGTTTGTACACATGTTTATTTGTTTGGCTATAAATTTTATAATATTAGAAAATATATTTAAATAGTTATAAATTTTTTATTAAGTCATTTGTATTATTAAAACAACCTGATTTTATTTTTCAAAAATGTTATTATTTTAAAAATTTTTTTGACCTTAAAAAATTATTAAAATTTTTTATATGATATTCTTAGGCATATTTAAGAAATTTATAAATTAGCTATATGATATTATATATAGAAATTTCAATATTTTGAGTTCAAAAAGATTTTTAAAATAATAATTTTTTTAAAAAAAATAGTAACATATTTAGATAGTTTTAGAAATAGAGATGAATCTATAAAAATATTTATAATTATTTAAATATATTTTCAAATATTATAAAATTTATAGACAAACTATGGAAATAACCATAAATTTATTTTATAATTTTTGAAAGTCTTTTGATATTTTAAAATAATAAGTATTTTAGAAAATATGAACTTTGTCAAATTGTTTTAGAATTGAGGTTTACTCAATAAAAACTTCATAGATATTAAAGTATATTTCTAAAAATTTTGATGTTGAAATAAAAATAGTAAATACACATATATCATATAAATTTTCATAATTTTTGAAGAACACTCCAAAACAAATTTTATTTTATAATCAACTTACAAAATTTTACAAGCTAATTTTAAAATTTTGTATAAATTAAATAAAACAAAATTGTACATTCTTCTTATTTGTGAGGATTCAAATTATGAAAATTTTAATAAATAACCCTAATAGAATTTTCATTGAAACAGTTCTATAGATATTATATTCAATAAATAATATAAAGTTCTAATCCAAACAATTCACCGTTGTAATACAATTTAAACAAAGTATGGTTTAAAACTATTTTACGAACGTCAACTCAAGAAATTATATTTTCTATACTAAAATAATGTTAAAAAATGATCCTAAATAAAACTAAAACAAATGAGGCAATATAATTAAAAATAAACAACTATAACATTATCTCTGTTAATCAAAAGTTTAAAGGCCGCAAACACATAAAAGAAAGTATTATACTTGTACATTAATCTCTCTCTCTATATATTATTTTAAAAAAATAAGAAAAATCTATTATATGAGATATTTATTAAAAATATAAACAAATATTTTATTGAAAATAAAATAAAATAAAATATTATCAAAAAAAGTATATCTTATCACTTTTTACATTTAAAAGAATTTTTATCATAAAATAAATAAATTTATTCTAACAAATCATACACTAATCACTTGTTACGTTTCAAATTATCATTAAATAAATAGATAGAAAGTAATACAACATTATTTAAAAATTATCCTTTAATTAAAACCAAAATGAATTTTAGTCTTATCACTTCTACTTTTTTAAAAAAACAAAAGAATGCTTTACATACTAAGTGAAATGATACCCGTTTAATCTAGTTAGGAGAGTGAGCGCTACTACAAATTTTTGCGGGATTGCTGCAGTGGTTAAGCGAAGATGCTTTAAGTATCTGCAGGCATCTCTAGCTTGTTTACCGGCTTAATTGTCTGTGTGTGGCCCTAATAATATATTTTCGACTGTTGTTCATTCGCTTTCCACAAGAACCTATGATTTGGTGTTTCACTACTATAATGCTAATCAAGAGATGCTGCTGCTGCAGTCGTCAAAATGTTGTTAATGATCTAGAACCTAAGAAAAAAAAAATTGCTTTTTTCAAAATATCCTAGTTGACAGAAGACCGAAACTTCATTAATCTATGAAAAAGGAAAGCCAGGAGACCACTTGTGTTGATCTGAAGGGGTTAATTGTAGTTGTTCCGAGTTGGTACCTGTGTGAAAGTCATAATGAACAAGCCTATTTTCTGACTGCTGGTAGTGTAGAACAATTGTTACTTACAGTTATCAGCCCGTCAATATCTTGCTCAAAATATTCCGTATTTTCCATTTCTCTGAGCCTTTATCATTCTTATGACTGAACCGTAATGCATTGATGTTTGTGCAGGATCTGGCACTAAACAAAAAATAATATCAAACAAGGTGCACATACATACTTATTGCACTTCTCAAGTTCATGGTTGATTCAACTGCAATTGGTTTCGTTTCTCATTACCGAGGAAGAGGTGTTAAGTTTACATCAGCTTATGTACAGTAAATTATTTCTGCCCCAGGGAAACATCTAATGATAAGTTGCAGATGAAGGATGACGATTTAAAAGAAATCTGTCTCTGAAGAATTCCTTCAGCTATGTAGCCAAGTTCATGAATCTAGGCCTCGTGGGTAGAAGCAAGTTTTTCCACCCTCTACAGAAGATTTTGATCTTTTGTATGGCCTGATTAATCTAATCTGTTCGGTTGTAATGTTCATGGAATCTGGTCATGCTGCCCGCCTTGTTGTGGTTGCAAAGTCTTGGCTGCCTGATCTGATTCTGGCTTTAGGATCTGGGAGCATATTTAATCGGGGTCCAGTAGAAGTAATGCATTTTACTGCATGTGATTACATCAAAGTCCATCTTCCATCATGGCTCTTAATTTTGGCAAAGATCGAGCTCAATGAAATAAGAAAAGTTAGTTCAAATGAGGATTATGGCGGGATTTCTAAACCAGATGAATTTCCTGAGCTTAATAAGTTAATGGAAATGATAGTTTCATCGTTGAAAGGAAATCCCGGTATATTGGATGCAGTTGGGGTTGTTTTCTTGACTGACTCAGTAGTCGGGTTGGAAAGGACTTTGGGTTGGTATTGAGACTTCTACACTTTCTTTATGTGAAGTTAGTAGGTGTTGATGACAGAGTGGAATGGGCTTGATATGATATTGGTTTGTCTGCCTCACATCAAAATCAAAAAACAGAAACTGAAGAACAAAATCAAGAGATGAAAGACAGAAATTGCATTGTGCTAGGGCGTTGCTTGAACTCTTTTAGGCGTATCACGTTTGTGAAACTGAGATTTTCTATGATGGAAGAAGAGACTGAATCTTGAATAGATGGAAGTCTATTTTTCAAATACGATTATCACATTACTAGGGAATATAATATGCCTTGTTGTGAAGAAAAACTCATAAGGCTTTGTATCTAGTTATGGCAAAATACATTTTGTTAGATTTGTGTCTTTCAATGAAATAATAATAGCATTCATTGGTCATGATATGTACCACAGAAATGGATTTTGCCAGAGATATTTTGAATGATTTGGAATTCCTGTGAATAGAGGACGATGGAAGATAAGAAATACAATGAAATTTTTGTTGTCAAAGAGAAAATCATTCCTGAAACCTCTAGAAATATTGCCTTTTCGGGTTGAAAGCTTAAGATACATTGCCTTGCTTGAAACTGCATAAACAAGTCTAATTTCTGACTGCTGTAGTCTAGAACCGGTGGCTTTTGAAAGTAGATCGTCTCTTGTATATTTTTCTTATGTATTACATCAATGCAAATCATACATACTCTTAAGCGAGAATCAATTCAAGGTTTTTTGTACCTCCTTAAGAGATTTTAATAATCGAACGAATTAGTACATACAAAACTTTCTCTAGTAGGAAGTGTATAACATGCTGAATTTTCTGTGACAGATTCCTTTTGGCTTGGTGGCTTGGTGTCAATGCTAGACCAAGGCAGAATATTGTAGAGAATCATATCAAGAGAGAGATTTCATTGTTATTTAGTGCTATATGTTAGATTTAATCCTGACGAGGACGGTTGAATCATTTACTTGTCCATTACTGTTGGTAACGATAGTTGGGCATGATTTTGTATTATTCGGAATTCACCAACTGATGCCTTGCACAGTGAAAGATTCATGGTTCTTCCTGCTCCACTAAGATGAGTACTTTATATCTTTAGTCTCCAGTCGTTTTACAAGCTATTTGTTCGCAGATGGAAACTTCAGATGCATTGTTATTCATTTTTGGTAGAAATGATGGATTAAGATCCTAACATATCTTAGTTTACCGGAACTTTAAAATATTTCTTGAGAGGTGTATGTTATTACTAGTGTATTCTATCACAACGCATCAACAACTTTTTTTTGCTAATTTGTTCAAGCAAAAACTCAGATCAGAAGAGAATTCGAGTCCAAAAATATTTAACATCTATCTGCCATCTTTTTAGAATCGTGAACTATCTACATCCAGTAATAAAACTACAGAAGTTTGGCACTGGTAGTGGAAGATCTATGTTGCCATGCCAGTGATGGCTGGCTATTCTATCCTTCATATATCTGTCAGGCTACTGAGTTCATGTAAGCTGGATCCCAACAGAAATTCTAGCGTGCAGTTTTCATCTTGAGAAAATTTGATCTTGGTCTTTCTTTCGAAGTTGTTTGTTCAGCCAAAGTATAACAGATTTTGAAACTCAATCGATCCTGACACTGAATCCAATTAGTTTCCAGGAAATGCAGTTTCAGTCGCTGAATAGATGGACTAGCTAAAGGACAGGGGTACTTTCATTTGAGATAAGTTACAAGAAACTTAAACTGGAGGTAAATGATTACCACAACAAAGAATTGTTACAACGAGTTAACTATTTAATCAAGCAACAATTTCATTGCTGGAATAAGAATATCAGCACAAACTAGAGAACCTATAAACTTCGAATTTAATCCCAAAACAATGGTTGAAAAATATCAACAGCATTTTCGGCTTACAATAGATAATTGGTTGCAATTCTCCTCGTACTGCATGAGGAAATAAAATAATTTTGAAAAACTAAAAGAATGGGATCCCACAAATACTTGGGATTTATGAGGTTCCAGATATTCATGTAATTGACTCTCCTGTAGACATCAAACCGGAAGAAACTCCTGGTTGATTTAATACATCATAAAATCTGGCATTGCTAGAGATTTTCATCAATCTGTGATGGAGCATACATTCTTACTCTAATCTGAGAAGTAGTAACTCCAACTTCTTCTGGTTTACACCGGGACCTTCTTTAAGCCAGCAGCAATTGGCATGCCTAAGAATCCGATGAATAAGCTGAAAAACCACTGTGTCAAAGTGAGAGGTGTTGTATTGGCAAAAGTTCCCAGAAGCTCAACAATTATGATCTGGAAGACAACAGTGACCCCAAGGACAAATACAAAAACATAGTTATCCAATATGCCTTTGAAAACATTTATTTCCTCCATGTCGCGTGAGCTTATCTCATTGAAAACCTGCAGAATGAGAACAACAGAGTTAGAAATGGTAATGGTCCGTAAGTCAATCCAAAACACTATTATTCTCACGCATCTCAATAAGATACTCAATAGCATGCAATCTCTTAATTTTTTGGATCACAGATATCAGTAAAACTTTAATTATTATGGAGCAATCTGTAAAGGATTGCAGCAGCAGATGATTTGCCAAAACCTAAAACTGGTGTAGCAATTAAGCAGGATACACTAAAGTTGCTTATCGTCAATTACCATTTAACAAACATAGCATACGCCAGTTAAGACATAACATGCAAGAAAGCTACCTGACAAAAGACAAAAGAGTTGAAGATTAGTGTGTTCAGAACTAGAGCAGAGTCTGAGCCGTCAAGACCAAACAGTGATTTTCCTTTCACCTGAAGCAACCATATCACTATAAACTGATAAAGTGATTGCCCTAAGATATTCCTCCACATGACATTATTGATAAAATTTCCTCTCTTTCCAACTGGAGAACGCTTCATCAATTCATCAGTTGGAGGTTCAGTTGCAAGTGCAAGTGCTCCCAGTGTATCCATGATCATGTTGACCCACAATAACTGAACAGCCGTGAGGGGAGCACTCCCTGAAGCATCGTTAAACCAGAAAGGATGGTGAGGAATTAGAAGTAATTCTCAAGTACCAAAGAAGCTGAATATTTAAATTCAAGTTCAAAGAAGGCAATAGTGCACTTTCTTACCTGTCAAGCAAGCAGAAGAGAAATTAACAATTAGTGCAACTATGTTGACAGTCAACTGGAATTGTACAAATTTTTGAATGTTTATGTAAACTGAACGTCCCCATTTGGCTACTGTTGCAATTGTAGAGAAATTATCATCCAGAATTATGACATCTGCACTCTCCTTAGCCACCTAAAATTGGGAATAACATTGCTTTAGTATTTGCACTAATCCCCAGAAATCAAGTTTTGATCTTCAATGAAAAGCTCTCGAATTGAATCACAAACATACTTGACAAAAGAGTCAATAATACGACTTGGTTCCAGACTTATAATTTGACTGGAAAAGTCAAATCTTAAAACCCAATACAAGGAACTTGTTCGAATCACTCTGTGGTGAATTGTGCAAGTACTAATGGGTAATACAAGCACAGATAAACGCCAAAGGAATGACAGGTTTTAGAAGTTCAGCAAAAATGGATCCACGCTGTATTTTTAGATAGTAAAGAGCATGAAAAGAAAAATGATAAGGGAAAAAGATATAGGCAATGAACCTCCAAAAATCAAGTCAAAAATATGCTGCCTGCCATGCCTATCCTTTAACGTAGCCATACAACCATGTTGCCCTATAAAAGCATTCTTAGCATACTCACCTCAGTTCCGGCAATGCCCATTGCTAGTCCAATATCTGCTTCATGAAGTGCTGGGGCATCATTTGTTCCATCACCAGTCACTGCAACCACTTCATCAAATGTTGTTCGCAAATGCTTTACCAATGTATGCTTGTCTAGCGGGGAAGAGCGAGCCATCACCTGAAAAAACCAGAAAATCTTCAAGTCACGGAAGAACCAGATGCAGTGTCCTCACTACCAAGTACTCAAATGGGAACAAAGGTTTTTGGTAAATAGAATGTATTAAGCACCTGAATTTTGGGAATTAATTCAAGCAATTCTTCTGTACTCTTCTCTCTGAAATCTGGACCTTCAATTGCTATACCATCATCAGTAAGAATTCCACATTCTCTAGCTATAGCCTTTGCAGTGTTTATATTGTCTCCAGTGACCATTCTTACAGTGATACCAGCTGAACGACAAACTGCAACGGACTCCTTGACACCAGGACGGACAGGATCCTTGATACCCACAATTCCTATGCAGGTGTATCCAGAAACTGGAATAGGATTATCGGGTGAGAACCCATTTTCCAGTTCCATAAAGGCAAGACATAGAGTTCGAAGAGCCTCACTAGCAAACTGATCAATTGTAACTTTCAGATGGTTAAGGGATTCTTCATCTAGAGGAATTACTTCACCACTTGAATTAACTACCTTGTCACAGGCGGCTAAGACTATTTCTGAAGCACCTTTAGAGTGGGCTCTTAAGCCTCCCTCAGGTAGCTCCAGCACCACTCCCATCCTTTTCTTTGTAGAGTTGAATGGCTCAACTTTAACAATTTTAGATGCTTGTCTCTCTGCCTGGAAATCTCCACCAAGTGACAGGCCAAACTCCAATAAAGCGGTCTCAGTAGGTGTTCCCAATATCTCACGTTTTCCATCCTTGTTAACTACAACTTCACTCCCAGTGTTGGTAAATATTGATTGCAGCAGGAGTCTCAATGCAGCATCAGGGATTTCAGAGCACAAGCTTGCATTATCAGTTTTGCTTACTTCCTTCACATTCATGCATATGCACGATTTCACAACAGTCATGTGATTAGTTGTAAGCGTGCCGGTTTTGTCACTACAAATACTTGAAGCTGATCCCATTGTTTCACAAGCTGCTAGATGCCGAACAAGTGCTTTATCATTCATCATCTTCTTCATTGCAAATGCAAGGCTCAATGTTACAGCTAATGGAAGCCCCTCTGGAACTGCAACAACAACAATTGTAACAGCAACAGCAAAGAATTCCAACAGTTTCAAAGCATCTTCTCCAGACCAACTCCAGATGTTCCCCTCTCCCATTTTCTGGCTAAACAATCCTTGCACCAAAACTGCAAAAGTCACAACGGCAAAGAAAAGGCCTACCTTCCCAATAATGGTTGCTACTCCATTCAATTTCACCTGCAACGGAGTTTCGTCATCTCCTCCTTCACTTAGAGTAGCCATCAGTTTACCCCATTGGGTTCTCATTCCTACAGTGGTGACCATCATCTTGCATGAACCATCTTGGAGTTTAGTTCCTGAAAGCATAAAAGGATTTTCAGCATTCACCATTACTGGCTCACTCTCCCCAGTTAAACTGGATTCGTCGATCAACACAGAAAATCCGGAAACAAAAAGTCCATCTGCAGGGACTTGGTCCCCAATACCAAGGTGTACAATATCACCAGGAAGTAAATCATATATTGATAGCTTCTGTCTGAATCCATTCCTTGTGACCTGAACTGCAATCTTCTTTTTCTCCTTGTCCAGATCTTTGAACTGTAAAGATTGGCGATAATCACTTGTAGCAGTAACAAACACAACCAACAAGATACTAGCAACAATTCCAAGGCCATCATGAGCTCCGTGAGGCCATCCTTCCATTGCTATGCCAACTATCAAAGACACAAAAGCACAAGCCCCAAGTATCATGAGAGTCATATCCTGAAGGGCCTCCCAAACGAATACCCAAAAACCCCGAGGTTTGCTCTCAGCAAATTTATTGAGACCGTATATCTCTTTTCTGCGATTGAACAGGTCAGTATTGGTAATGAGCCCATCGCTGATTGATGTGGACAACTTTTCAGAAATACCAATGACTCCACCATGAAAATTCAGTTTCTTCACATCATGGCCCTCCACAACAGATCCCAGCTCTTCAGCACACACTTGAAAACCTGCAGCTTTGACATCCTCAGGCACAGTGTAGTCGCTCGGTGACACACCTGCAGACATTTCATGAAGAGGGTGAGGAAGAACTTTATGCTACAACAAACCTTAATTTTATGTAAACTGTGAAGAAGCTATCCCACCTAAAAGAAACTGAATTGCAGCTTTCGAAACCAGAACTGCAATGCGCAACTTCTCCTGTAATGTTTGATAATTTAAATGAGAGCAAGAAACCGCGCAATGGAAAATTAAGCATTAAAGAATTTCTCGTAATATCTGCTATAATCATGAAATTTTGATGCAGGTGATCACACAGTAAATCGAACTAGCATTCTGTTTTACAAATGACTGTATCCACGCTGATATGAAAAATTGAAACATACATTCAAGTCTCCATCAAAAACTAAGATCGTGTCAGCACTTTCAGGGTCACTCTACCAGTGACCATGACATCTGTATAAGTTCGGCGGTAAAAAAACAGAGCTTTCTTATTTCAATCTCAGGATAAATACAACTGAGAATCAATTGTGAACTGACAAGTTTTGATGATAAGATTATGAAGCACCCGTCATACATGTGTAGTATATATAAATGAAATTTCGGTTTAAGCCATAGAAATCTAGTTAATACGGGAAAAAAGGGTGGGGGGGGGGGGGGGGGTGTGGTTTGTGGTGACAAATTTTTGGACTCAAAAAAACTTCCCATGAAATAAAATTTGCGCTCCACATGACCAATTTGAAAGATGACTCCAGTGTCTGCAAATCGTCGTTATTCATAACTATGGATTGGCAGCTTGTCCACATCCATGAGAACATAAAACAAGGTTATTTGTTTAACTGACCTGATTGGTTTTACGCATAGCAGCAGCCTCGTTTCGTTTGGAGAGGTTGGCCGTGAACCGAAACCTCCGTTTCCGATTCTTGACAACTCCGCATAGATGTCTCCATTTCTCCAACGCTTCCGTAGTCGTGTGTTTTGGTTTCACCCCGAAATTCTCTTGCAAATAGCTCTCCATTACCTCACCTCCTCCTCAAATGCTAAAAACTGTTTCTTGCTTTATTTCTTTCTTCGAGTAATCAACGTAGTTTTATATCGATAATTGATGCTTCATTTCATTCAAATACGTTGCAGACGAAGAAGAAACTACCAAGAAAAACTCTGACCGACCAAGTCATCCAACAGCAACCGACTTGAAAAGCATCCAGAGAATACGAGGAAGTTGCTGTGATATTTCTCGTACACTGTTTGAGAAAAGACACAGTCGGTGAGAATGATTAAAAAACGTTAGCTCTGTTTTGTCTAATTCTGTGACATTGATTTCTGTAATAACTTCCAGTTTTGATATTAACAATGGGTTCTGGTTGAGAGGAGGAGGAGGAGTATAGAGGATCCGAATTTTGATGAAATTAATTTGAATAACGGTATCTTCTCCAGCGCTCCTGTTCTTGTGGGAGGGAACGGACGAATAGGAGTCAAATGGATTTAATGATGTTAATGCGGATTAAAGAATTAATTAATGATGTTAATAATGAGTGTTAGCACGTGTTTGGCTTCAGTCACTGTCGATACGCGTTCTACGCGGAAAGTAAATAAAGGAATGAAGACCAAATGGGCCTGCGCACGATGTCAGATGACCAGACGACCTGATTGACTTCTCTGCTTTTGCTTTTGCCTTTGCCTTTATTAGGCCGTGGGTGACCGTGACCAAAGGTTAAGACTTTTTATCTTTTGAAATGGAGCGAAATTGCGTATAGATTTAAAATTTTATAAAATATATTTTTAATAATAATTTTAATTAATTAATTAAAATAATAAAATTATAAAAATAGTTATACATGTAATTTTAAATTACTAATATTTTTCACATCTCCTCCTTGTGATTTGAAAAATTAATAAAAAAATTTTTTAAAAATTATTTTTTTATAGTTTTATATTTGATTTAATTTAATATATATATATATATATATTAGTAGCTAATTTTAATAGAATAATATCATAAATTATTTATTTATATAAAATTATAAACTATTTATTTTAATAAAAATATATAAAATTATATGATATAAATATATACAAATAATTATTATCAATTATTTATTTATATAAAATTATTTTAATTATTGTGAAATATTTTTATGTCTAATTTGATCATAAAAATAGTTTAATAATTATGAAAATATTTCATAACATCTAAAAATACTATGTATAAATAAAAAATTTATAATACTTATTTGTATATATTCATATCATATAATTTTATATATATTTATTAAATTAAGAGTTACAATTCTATACAAATAACTAATTTATAATATTATTATGTTAGCATTAATGGGCGAGTCTATTCAACTCACTGGTTCAACAAAAAAAGAAAAAAGAAGGCATGCAAAATTTGCAGGGAACCCTACAAACTTGCCGACAATATTTTACAATGATCATCTCATCTCTCCTTAAAATTTTCTATAAATTCTCATTCCTATTCATTTTCTTCCTCCAATCCTTTTCTTTTACTTTCTCAATTTTTCTTAACTCAATTTTTTTCATCTCAATGCAACTCTTATAATCAATTAATTCTTCTACTTCTAAATATTAAATATTTATTTTCACTTTTAATTGTTCAAAAATTTTGGTAAATGCAAATTACAAGTACTGTAATTTTTTGTCAGTTTAAGGTTAGTAATTGTATTAATATATTTAATTTAGTATTCAATTTTATTATTTATTTTTAAATTTTAGTTAGTATTTAATTTTTTATTAATTTTAAATTATTTTAGTGTTATATTTAGTTAGTATTTAATTTTAACTAGTATTTAATTTTGGTAATTTTAGTTAGTAGTTAATTTTATTATTAATTTTAGTTAGTATTTAATTTTGTTATTAATTTTTAAATTACTTTAGTATTTAATTTAGTTAGTATTAATTTTAACTAGTTTTTAATTTTGGTAATTTTAGTTAGTATTTAATTTAGTTATTAATTTTTAATTTACTTTAGAATTAAAATTAGTTAGTATTTAATTTTAACTAGTTTTTAATTTTTGTAATTTTAGCTATTATTTAATTTTGTTTTTAAATTGCTTTAATATTTAATTTAGTTGGCATTTAATTTTTATTAGTATTTAATTTGGTAATTTTAGTTAATATTTAATTTTGTTATTAATTTTTAGATTGCCTTAGTATTTAATTTAGTCAGTATTTAATTTTGATAATTTTTATTAGTATTTAATTTTATTATTAATTTTTAAATTGCTTTAGTAATTTAGTTAGTATTTAATTTTAGTTAGCATTTAAATAGTGTTTAATTTTGTTATTAATTTTTTGTTTTAGTATTTAATTTAGTTATTGATTTTTAAATTTTAACTAGCATTTAATTTTATTTTAATTTTAATTAGTATTTGATTTTGGCAATAATTTTTAAAATGTCACACTATTTATTTCAAAAATCGCATCACTTTTCTTGTGACCTATATGAATTTATATTTTTCATTTGAACAATATGAAAATATATAGAATGAATAATTTCTTAGTATAAACCCAACAGAATTTACCACAATTAGCAGTAACCAGAACATGCAATTTAGACTAAAATTTGACAAGTTTTTGAAAAAAAATATTGAACTTGAAAAGGCAATATATAAAATTTGTAGTACAATGGACGTACACAAAAAAAAAAAAAAAAAAAAAACCAATAGTTTAGACACTCTAAGAAGATATATAAATAAAAAATACAAAAAAATTAAAAAATTTATGACAGTAAACTCAAATTAAAATAACGAGTAGGATTATAAGTTATAATTTTTGTTTTGACCCTATTGCGTCGAGAGAGGTAGTCTGTAAATGGTTGATTTTAGATAATCAATTATTTACAAAAAATAAATCTCCTCATTTTGTAGGAATAATGCAACAACACCAACCTATATTTGAAAAAAATAACTAAGACAACAATTAGAATACATACGTTAAAAAATTTAATAAAATGAAACAAATTTTAATTGTCATTTTTGAATTTAGTAACTATATATTTTTATTAACACGTTACAATTGAAAAAGTGTAAATGATTTATATTATATTTGCAGTACTTATTATTGGATTGATGACAATTGACAGTTAAATTTAATGATTATGGGGTATAATATATAACAATCACAAAAATTCATAACATAAACTATTCAGCATTTAAAATCAAACATATATCTCATATATATATGGAAAAAAACAACCATAAAATGAGTTTCTTATCTTGTTCACTTGATAGAGTGACGAAGGAAAACCCCAAATAATAAAATCTCTACAATCTACACCACTAAAAAGGGGATTATTCCTGCATTAAATTTTGAGGAAAGAAATTAAGTTTTTTAATTTTTCATTACTTAATAAATTAGTAAAGTTGTACTTTTATATTTAAACTTATATTCAAAATTACAACATAACCTTTCAGTATATTAATGGATAAGTATATACTATAGACAAAATAACAATTATCTAATAATTATCATTTATTATATTATAATCTTTGTACTTTCACATAATTATATTTACTTAACCATTAAGTAGATAAATAAGTATAATTTTAAGAGTTTAATTTTAATTATTTAGTAATTAATAATTTACATTTAAGTTCTTTAATAATTTATATTATCAAAAATAACATGTACATTATATTAAATTACATGAATATGCAAAATTATGAAAATTTTTTAAACACTTTAAAAAACCAAAAAAATATATAACGTTTATATATATTTATTTTGACCAATATATTATCTTGAAAGTACTAACTTTGTTACCAATAATATTTTCTCTCTTTAAAGTATTTCTCACCATTTTGATTATTAGTATGATTATATAAATTTATTGTGGAGTAATCGTGAATTTGTTCTGATATTTTTAAATATTGAACACTTCGAAAGTTCAATAATTATAATTAAAATTTAGCAATGTGTTATAACTCCTAAAATATAATAAAGTAATACTTCATCAAATTTCATTTCAATTGTACGTATTATATAGGTAATATTTTTTCGTTATCTAATTCTAATCGAGTAAGGATTTATAGTGTGTCAAAACTCTATATCGATATAAATATGAACTATCGATTAATATACATTGAAGTTATCATCACGAATTCTTTCATATGTATTTAATTCAATTTATCATTTCAACTATTTATTAATGTTTATTTACGAACTCAAATCAGAATTGAGTTAACAAAAATTTTGATCTTATGTATATCAAGCCAACAAATCTTGTATTAATTATCATTCGTTTTTATATGTAAATAACATATGACCAAACCAATTTTAACATACAAGATGTGATTAATTTTGTACTTATATATCATGTGAACTATGCGCATCTATATTATATTTAATTATAATGTCTCAAGTCAAAAGATTACATTGCATATTAATACGATTAACTACATACATTAGCATATAATTTATCATTAATTGATTATATTAAAAAAATAATTTTTTAACTATTAATCCATACTAATACCTTTATAACGTGACTATTATCGTTATTTGTACTAATATTATCTTATAATATTTACTGAATATATTTAATATACTTATTATGCGATATTATTATTCATTTAATATTACTTACATAGAAAACTATTTTAATAATATCATTTAACGATTAAATAAATTATTTAGATAATTTACAAATATATTTGCTTGAATGCATAATAAAAGAAAGAAAATAATTTATATTTACAAATAAAAATTTATTCTTTCATTAATAACAATAATAGAATTGTGTGTGTATATCTATGTGTGTATATATAATAATAATAATAATAATAATAATAATAATAATAATAAATATTTCTAAAACTGATAACACGATTAATTTATAGGACATATCCCAATATTATTAAAAGAATTATAAAATTTAAACTTTTTAAAATTTTGCATAATACAAATATTTTTGCGAAAGTAATTACTTTTTTTACACTTGATTTTAGGATTATAGAAAAACAAATTTACATTTCATTCAATAATACATTTAATAACAATGTTGCAATTCCTATTCTTAAAAATGTAATGAAACCATTTTTAGAAGAAAAGTTCTTTCACAATAAATGTGCTTGCCATATATTGAACTTATGTATACAGAATACTTATGAAACAATAAAACTTGTAATTGTCGCAATTAGGATTATAGTGTAACATTTGAAAAAGGCTCCTGCAAGATACTAATAATTTAAGAAATTGTGTTGTTAACATGAATTGAGACCAAAAAAATTAATTCTAAACGAGCTAACTAAGTGAAACCCTACCATGATACGATTAAAGGTGTTTTGACTTATTAAATTTCAATAATGAAATTTTAGAATAATAATATGATAAGTTATGAAATAATAAACAAATAATTTGAAACTGCAAATATTATTTCAAAATTTTTACAAGCATTTAAAGAAGTCGTTGAATTGTTATCAGGCTAATTTTATCTAATAATGCATCATATAATTTCAACATTATGTAAAGTTGCCTATATTTTAAAAAAATATATGGAACATTCTATATTCGCCACAATAATATCAATTATGATTAAAAAATTTTAAAAGTGTTACGATGATATACCTCTTTTATATTGCATTACACTATGTTTAAATCTATACATCAAAGTTTCTAGTTGTGTAATTTTTATAGAATAATTTTATACTTTTTTAGATTTAAATAATTTTGACAATTTATCCAACAAAACTCTAACATATATCCAACAATGTAAAGAAAATTTATCCATAACTCTTTCAAATATTTATCAATTGTATGATATTAAGTTTTCTACAGGCACTTCAACATATATTAATTATGAGAGCTCTTCTTCCTCTTCCTCTATTCTTATAATTTTCAACAGTGATAAAATCCATACGCTGTTGTCAAAAGATCAAGAACAACATCATAATCACTCAACAAGCTCTCATACTACATGTAAAGTCTACCAACTAAAAATAAAGTAAATTTTGCCATCTTAAAGTTATAGAAGAAAAATTACAAAACTTATCGTATCTTAGAAAGAATAGCGTTAAACTTTCTAATGTCATCAGTGTCCACAATTTTCTTAGAAAATGTATTTAATTTGAGTGAACGAATGTTAAACTATGATAGAAGCAAAATGGCCTCAAAAATTTTAGAAATGCAAATGTGCTTTAAAAATTGGGTCAACGAAAAAAAAAAAAAGATAACAACTACAATACCGATCATCTTTTACAGTCAACTTTAGCAATAAATAAATAAGGAAAAGAGAGAAAGAACGAGGACTACTAATCAATAGATAATTAGAATTTAGAATTAAATTTAATAATAGTTAATGAAATAAAGTTTAACGTCTCTTTTATTATAATATTTTTTTAATTACCTTATTTTTATTTTTTATTTATTATTAAAAAGTATGATTGAATGAAAAAAAATTATAAAATTAAATATGAAACATTCTCTTCATTGTAATTTTTTATTTAATTAATAAAAATATAAGAGATGATCTTTTATTTTTTTGGTAATTTAACAATAATTTTTTAATTTCAACTAAAAAAACCTTATAAACCCTATGGAATCGACCTAAACTAGCTCTTTAATAAACCAAAACTAACCCATCCCAATTTCGATTCTGATCCAATTATACGGGCTGGTTCAATTTAAAATTTTTAAAACTGTAACCCAACCAAAACCAATTCGTAACAATAACCGGTTCAATTGGGATCATGATTCCACAATTCCCAAGCCCAAACCCACAAGTTCAGGCCGGTTAGACACCACCAGATAAAAGTACAATATAGCTCCAATAACATTATTTGTTGCCGGCGACGAGCACAATGCCAACAGGGCCGACAACACAAGCACAAACAACAAGAGTCAATAACTTAATTCATCTTGCAACGTCTATGCAACAAACCTCTAGTGACTTATTGCTGCTGCTTGTGATAATTGAATCAGGAGTGTGATCAACAAATTTCCCATCAATCAAATCAATAGACAATAATAACGACCTCTGTCCAGGAGATTGAATGTGCAAAAATGTCAAAATGCCTCCGCAAAACTACAAAGGAAAATGGTAAAAATAGAATCATGGTACCACCTAAGCATCAAAACAATTCGTCCACAGTCATTAAGAACCTAGAAAGAAACAATCTGTGGAACTTTTTATTGACGAACTTCTTGAGTATCACCGTTTAATTGGAAAAAGTATAAAATCAGTGACCGGCACAGAATCATCAGGGCTTGAGAGCAATGGCCAACCCAAACCTGGGAGTTTTCTCCAAGGCCTTGGTGTCAACCTCACTAGAAATTGACAGCACTGACTTTGGTATAACCTCATGCTGCAGCAAGGCACCAAGCTTTCCGTGGTTGTTGAGCTTCGCTTTCACCACTGTCAAGTGATCAACAGCATATGATCCTCCAACTGTAAATGTATTCTCATTTGTTGAAAACCTTCTGGTGATCTCTCCCACAGCAGCACTCTTCTTCAAATTATCCACAAAATGTACATATGACGCTCTTATTGTGTCTCCCTTGTCACCCCTGAAAGAACACGAAAAGAGCAAACAAGTATGAAAACAACTTCTATGTAACTAAAATTATTAACAGAGAAGGCTGAAAAGAAATAGAGAACCTACAAAATTATTGAAGCACATGAATCTGGTTTGCTCACACTAATGCCAGCAGTGTACTTTGTAAAACTGCCAGAAGTAGTATTATAGCCAGCCTCAGCACCAAAAGCAATGCTCGGGGTACCAATGGTGGCTGTAACATCAATACAAGGGGATTGGTTCAAAGCAATGGCCGAGGTGAAGGTGGCATGATCATGGAAGTACTGAACCTCCAACTGCAAAACGAATAACAGATTCAAATTTAAAAGCACCATTATCTTTAACAACTTTTCAGGTCAAGAGATGCCAAAACTTCCCACCTTGCCAGAGTTATAATCAGGCACCTTCAGTGACGCAATAGCCTTTGTTGATGGAAGGATCTCAATGAAAGTGACGGTTGTTGAGATCTGCCAGAGCACAGAGAAACTGCAAGTTAAGATCAATGAAGGATTTTGCTGGTTAATTTTTCAAAAGGAGAAAGAGAAGAACAGGACAGCTCACATTAGACTCTGTGTCTACTTTGACATCAAATACAGCGTTCTTATGCTTGTATTGTGCAGCAACATCACCACTAGAGAGTCCACCTTTTTTCACTGCAGTAGATGTGAGGGCCTAAAAATAGGAAACAGCAATTTAACACTCACAACAGCTTGCCAGCAGAGAAGAAAACAATAAGAGGCCCATCAAATGTATTCAAAAGAAAAGAGTGACCATAATCCACTTGAAGCTCTAGAGAAAGCAAGTGCTTCAACAAAAACTAAATAATTCTCATATAAAATTAAATTTAAGGGCCTGCAGCCACTTCAACTAGTTGCAGATGTCACATTCTCAGACCTTGAGACCATATATAGAAGACACTTCAAACTTGTGAAAAACAACAATGTTCTAGTAGAATTCGTCAAAATACTGAGCTACATAAAACATTCATTAAAATAAAAACAATGAGAACAATCACAAAATATTATCAAACATGGTTCGAATTCAATTGGCCATGCCTTTTATACAGAACCAAAAATTCCAATGGTCTAACAAATGTAGTAAACAATTCAAACTTCAATGTTGGTTCATCCAACATTAAAGAAATTTGATCATTGTAACATGCAACAATCAGTTATTTCAAAGCTACTCCTAAGGCAGCCAATGATCCCCCCATCATTTACATCCAAACAACATACAACTTACAAGTTACAACTGGTTTCCTCGAAGCATTTACTTAACAAACGCCATATATTTCTTCCTAAAACACCACTGTGCACAATGACCACAAGTATGAAAAACCAAAAACATAAGTTAAAAAAAAAAGGATCATATAAATTTTTGAAGACTAAACATAGTAGATAACATTGCTTGCTGCTTACAGCTACAATTTTCACTAAATATAGAAACATGCTTGTAAAGTTTTATTGTCGGATTTCCTGACAATGAATATTAATCCAGAAAATAAGAAAAGTAATAACAGAAAATACGAACACCAAAATTGGGGAAAAAAACTCGGAGAACCAAAAAAAGAAAACTTTTAACACTTTTTGTTTTTGTTTCTCTTTTTATAACAACAAGAAAACATTGAGCTGAAACGAAAACACAAGACTAGGAACTTTTTTGACATAATTAAAATTATATGCACATATTTATATTAACATAAACCTTAAACTCATCTAAGCATACCTAATAATCCAATCAAGCAAATTAATCTTAATCATAAAATCGTAAATGAACTTCAAACACCGCTAATCATTGCACACAAAAACAAAAAAATCATACAATATAAAATAAAAAAGCAATAAAATTGTACAAATAAGACAACACCACTGGAACACATTCGTTTACTAAAACCAAAATTGTTTGACATTCAACCCTACTTTATACAAGAATAACATTCAATAATCAATTTAAATCATGATTAAAAATTCAATCATTACTTGCAAAATAAAGACGTCAACAAAGCTAGATCAATCAATGAAGTTAAGTAACATACCACTCCGGCACCGCTGTAAGTGGAGACACTGAGTTTCTGATCAGCGTTGTAGTCTCTCGTCAAAAGATCTATATGTAAACATACACGTCACAATTAAAGTTTCGAAATTTCTTCAAAAAACAAATTAAAAAATATAAGTTGATAGACAGCGGAACAGAGATCGGTGATTATTACCTTTGGCTTTTTTGCCGATGTCGGCGAAAAGTCCCGGTCCCTTACTCATGGTTGACTAGTCGGAGGGAGAGAAATTGACGAAACTAAAGGATCGTGAATCAGGGAGAGAAGTGGTGAAGGGAAATGCAAGGGTTTATTTCAAAATATTTTTTCTACCACGAATGCGGCGAAGGCGGATATTATGATTGGCTGTGACCGTTTTGAGGTGACAGGCACTTTTTAAACCGTTGGATCTTATTTGAACTATAGAGTCCCATTGTTGTTGCTGTCCCCGAACTCAGGTTAATGTGACAGACGCTAAGCTAAACGCCTAAACCAGCGAAGGCACAACTCACTCGTCTAATTACATGGTATGTTTGTGAATTCTGAACTTTATATGATGCAGCGTTGGCTTCAGTATAATTGAAAACAGGGTTCTGGTGTAGGTAGTTTGAATGTAAATCATTGTTTTATTTTGATACAATAAACTTCTATTTAATTTTAAAATTTAAAATAATGATATGAATTTTAGTACATTAATCCTATTCAACTTGACTATAGACGACGCTCTGAATTGACAATTTTAAATATTATTTTTTTAAATTTATTATTATTATAATAAAATATCAAATTCAAATCTAAAGAGAGACAAAATTTGCTCTAGCAAGTGTTTTTCATCATGCTTTGTGTTACTTTTTATGGCGTCAAAATGTTCAAAATGATTTGTTAATAAAATGCTTCACTGCTTATAACAACATATCATTTTAACATGCCATTGAACCTGTTTTAATGAAAACTTATGAGATCACTGAAATCCACTTACCTTGCACCAAACACAAAAGGAAGCAGAAAGAGGAAAGGAAAGAGGGGAATTTCCGAGATTATTGTAATGGTAACATCTTAACAAGATCATCTAAAAGTATCCAACCGCACAGGAACATTTACTACTATTACTATTCATTTTTGATGCCTACAGTATTTCAAGGACGCCTACCTCAAGAGCTTCTCTGCTTGTATGGTAAGTTTACCATATCATACGACTCAGCTGTGGCAGGCAGGTAAGACAAAGAAAAGGCCCGTTTTCAGAATTATTTGCGATCAACAATGCTTAGCCCAGGTAAATATTACAAAGTGATTACTTAAGACTATCAATAGTTCACTGTGATCACGCAGAATACACATTCAACACACAACACAAAAACAGTAAATGCTAGGTTCAAAAGATCATCACACATGATTAGCCAGAAGAAAGTACTGTCTGCATCACACAACTCAACCCATATTTCTATGTGGTTCATGGACAGACTAGCAAGTGCAGTGCAGGAGCGACAAAGGGCTTGTCTGACTTCAAAACTAAGCTTGCATAAGAACTAGCATTGAAACTTAATTATGAAAAGTGTAGCTTTTACTATAACCCTTAACCGAAAGGCAAAATATACAAGCTTTCCAACAAAACAATTCATATTATGCATTTTTGGCTACCTTTTCAGGTCAATATTTCTCATAAAGATCACATACTATCAAGCAGTCAAGTTAAATTTCAAGATAAGCCCGTGTCTATTTGATATGTGAACATCATGCACATATCTGAGAAATGAGCACAAGTCATCTACAAGAACAATCCTAAATTAAGAAACAAAACAGTAATGTGAAAAGTTTACAATTCACAAAAAATACTAAATTGGTTTTGTCCACTCTAATTAATAATCAAAACTGTCAACAGTTAAACAAAAGCAGATTGACAGAAAAAGGAACATATCCTATCAGCCTTCAAAACTATCAACAATTTAATTATATTGACATAGTTGAGTTCCCATAGAAGAACAGCCAATAACCAAGAATACCAAAATGCAATACTACCAATCAATATTTCCATCCAAAATTACAACGAATCATATATAATCTATGGCACTGCACATAATCATATGAACAGATTCCCAAAATTGTTAAGTAACCATAGAAGAACAGCCATAACCAAGAATACCAAAATGCAATGCTATCAATCACCATTCCATCCAAAATTGACAACACATCATGTATAATCCATGGCACAGCGCATAATCCTATGAACAGAATCCCAGAACAGATGAAAAACAAAAGAGGGACAAAAATTATTACCAAGAACTTTAAAATGTAGCAATAAAATTAAACCAACAACAAAATCAATAGAGGACTCTAAATCTCCATCAAAACCCATAATCCGTCGCATAATAAAGAGCCTCAAAACATAATACAGTAATAGAAATATCTTTGTGACAGTACCAGAATAAAACAGTCTAAATTCATAAATCTATGATTAACCAAACACTTCGAAAAAAACCTCTTAACTAGTCAACGTTCTGCATAATATCTTCTGGGGTGAACTTGGTTCCCTTCTCCTTGTCTGCTGCAGCACGACCCTTGGCTTTGCGGTCGAGCAAAGATTTACGGTCCTTGTCGAGCCTGAGCTTGGTAATAACAACCTTTGAGGGGTTGATCCCAACATTCACAGTCGATCCATTCACCTTCTCGCGAGTGATGCGCTCGATGTGAATAACCCACTTACGACGATAAACCTGGACGACCTTACCCTCACGGCCCTTGTAGGTACCACGAACAACCTGAACCTCGTCGTCCTTGCGGACCGGCATGGATCGGACATTGTACTTCTGGCGCAGGTCGGAGGATAAAGGTGCGCTCATCAGGATGCGACGAACGCTGGAAGGCGCCGTGAAGTGCGCCTTCCGGTTCTTGCGGCGGGAGGAGGAGACACGGGGATTGTACTTCATGGCGGAAAATGAAGTTAGGGTTTAGCAAGAACCGCGCCTCAGAATGAAAGAGCTAATCGTCTGAGAGTACGTGGTATGTATATATAGTGAAATGCTTCCGAAAACGCTGCCGTTTACATGGGGAGAGAAAAAAATGAGAGTTTGCATTTAGGCTAATTTCACTTTAGTTTTAGATTTTTATGTAATATCACTTTAGTCCAAATATTTCTTATAATATTCACATTTTATCACTTTAGTCCAAAGCTTTTCATTTAATTTCATTTTCATTCCTAAAAAAAATTTGTATTATATTTCTCCTTGGTTAACCTATGTTGAGTAAGGAAAAAAAAAATATAATTCCTCCTCTCCAATAACTTTCACATATGTAAAATGATTTATTTATTTCTACATTTTAGTAAATTTTGAAAAATCGAAGGACTGGAATGAAATTATGTCTTCGAACAATGGACCTTTTGTCACATTTTTAACTGTGCTACAAGGAAGTCTATCATAACTGACCCAGCCCAACCATTATAATTTTTAATATTACAATATTTTCATAGAATTATCACATTCAATACCAAAATTATTTCAATTATAAGTTAAAATAATATTTGAAAATAAATGAATTTCGTTTTGTTCCGCTGTGATTATACAGTGAATGGAATTTGGAAGAACGGAACGGTGTCGTAAATAGAGCTAGTCAGCAAAATTAGCCCTTGGGATTTGTAAATAGATGGACCTTGTTTGGGTTTGGACAATAATAGCGATCACATGGGCCTACTTTTGTTGTCTTATTCATATTGGGCCATCATCGCCCAGCCCAACCATTGCAAACTATAAACGTCATCACAAATAGTTTCTTAGTGTACCCATCAACACTATGAGTGTACTTAGACACGTTTGGAATGCATATAGGATTGCTGGTTGTTGAGCCGGAGACATTCAAACCAATTCGATACACACTAATTCAAATAGATTGTTTAGATAAGTTTTAAAACATATTTAATTAATTTTAATTTTAAAAAAAAATTAAACTGTAATAATTGAATTAATTTTTAATCGATATTGATCCAAATCAATTAAACTGATATAATCCAATAAATATAAAAAATTTAAATTTTTATATTAATAATTTTTTTGGCTATTTCACATATAAAAAAAATAACAAATTTACTTTTGACAACTTTTCGTTTGGTAATCTAATGGATGATCATTTCAATTAAATTATTTTTGTCATAATAATAAATATAATTTGATGTGAATCTTGTAATTAATTTTTTTTAGAATTAAAGATAAATATATTTTAATGTAAGCCTTACAATTAGATTCATTTTTTAACTTAAAAAATAAATATAAATTATTCAAAAATTAGATCTTATAATTATGATAATATTTTAGATTAGATTCAAACTGTTAATTTAGATCGGTTTAATTTGAATTATATTATCGGATTGAATAGAATTGACTTAAAATAAAATTAATAATTTTATATTAATTTAAATTTTAAATCTAAATTAAGCCAAATTAAATTTATCCATTTTCATTTATCGTAAAATTTTTAAATTTTTTTAAAAATAAATAGGTGTAAATTTAATTAAAATTTGAATAGATCCACATGCATATAGAAAATAAATAAATATAATAAGGGTATTTGTGAGAATAAAATTTCTGAAATCATTCACATCTTAACGTATGACAATAATTCAAACTCAGACTTCAACCATTAAAAACAAACAACCCCTACGTGCTTGCTTTCATCATTGTTTACTACCTTGCCGTTATATTAACGATTATTCAAACCATCCGTCGTGTAGTGTTTCTCAGAATTTATTGTTAAGAGGATGGCCGTTTGCGCGAAAGTAGTACACTGTTGAAAGATGTGATCCTAATAAAGTTTTGAAACGTGCGAGTGCGACTTCTTGCGGACTAGTTGTGATGGGAAGACGAGTGAAACATTGGTGGACTTGGCATTGAAGTTTCACATCATCATTAACAAATCATAGCTACCAATACTACATTTTATAACTACGATTCTATTCCAAGGCACAATCGAACCTAAACTAACAAGGGTGTGTAGTCAAAAATTATTAAATTCGATAATATATTATTAAATTTATTTAAATAAATATTTAATATTTTATAAAATTTGTATGAATATTTTTCATATTTTTAATAAATTTTTTATTTTTTTAATAACATTTATATTTATAAAAAATAATAAATTTAAATTTATAATATATTTAATTAAACTAATAAAAATTTTTAATATTAATTTAAAATAAAACATACCATTTACATAGAATATTAAATTCATTAACATAAAATTAAATATTTGTGGCATCCATAATAAATACATGAAGATAATTATTTGTATTTATATTAAATTTATTATATTTTTTTGATATTGTAAAAATTGTACTAAATCTATCTTATCAATATTAAATATTAGTAAATTGATAAATTTATTAATAAAATTGCTATCCCTATCTGAAAAGCAACAACTTTACTTCCATTAAATACGTGGAAACCTTCCATGAAGTTTCGTAGACGTTATTTTACTGCCCTATAAATTGTATTATTGCAATTGATACACCTAAAATTTGTAGCATATGGCCTCACCTAAGTAGTGAAGACAAATATAATTGATCCAATAGAGTCCTCTAAATTTTCCCTTAATCTGTCGAGATTAGATTTCCCATCTCATCAAACCGAGAGAATTTCGGTTAGAATCGGAAAATAATTTGATTCAAGCAAGGCCATTAAAGACTAGCATTTATGAGTCATCACATGCACCATAAATGCAGCAGTGAGAATTTCTCACCCTTGGAAAAACCTAAGGGCAACATCAGCTGCAGCATTGGAAAGGCCTAGAAAACTGTGATATCTGTTCAAAGATCGAAGACGACGAAGAACTTACGGGAGAAAGACAATGAAGAAAGGGTGGGCAAATCTAGGAGTGGTGGACACCATCTATGAGGAAGAATATGAAAGTGAATACTCTTCTAGCTCTTCTCCTTCTCTTTCCCCAGGCCCCTCTTCCTTACCTGCAACTCTTCATCCCAGAATACAAGCGTGGTAATTGTGTACAATTTATCTGTAAACAACCCACATGTTTTGAAAGATAGTCTACATTTTCTGCTACAACATCTGAGATGCTCAAAGTTTGTGCTTAATTTGCTATAAAGTTTGTTCTGTTTTGTTCTACAGGTCACTGGCGAAGGGCCGCAAGCCGGATGTGTTGATACATGTCGAGGGAACATGCTTCTTTCTGCACAAGGTAACTGATTGATCCGGTGCTATTTTTGAGGTGTCTTTCTTGGGTTTCTTTAATTAGTACAAAATTCTCTCAAATTAGATACGTTCGGGCGATCAATATACAATTGGAAGGCAAATCAAAATTATTTTCAAATGGCTTCTAGATGCATGCACCTTTCATTCAAAAAGCCCTACATAATTGATTATTACAATTTTAATTTCTTTTCATTTTTAAATACAATGAAAGAAACCCATTATTGCTAGATAATTGCCCATTACTTTATTTTTCTTGTCATTATCTCATCTTAAAAATTATATTTCTTTGTTTATTTATAAAATAAAAAAATAATTTGCCACGGTAGAGCGTAGACCAGCCGTACCACCTCATAACCTATAGATGGGTGTCTTTAATTATTAATGACATGAACCGTACTCTTAAGTAATTAATAGAAAATTATGGGCCACTTTTAATATTTTCCTCTTTACTTTCCCCGCAGGATCCTCTGGCGTCGCGGAGCATTTATTTAAAACGGCATCTAACGGACCTATCCGACCTAACTCTCTCTCCACCATTAAACATAACGCCCCGAACATTCTCTTTAGTAACGGATTTCTGTTATGGGGCCCATATTACCGTGACGCCGTTCAACGTGGCAGAACTCAGAACGGCAGCTGAGTTGCTCCAAATGACGGAGAGTAACGGTGATGGCGAAGAGAACTTAAAGCAGATGACGGAAGCATACTTTCGTCGAATAGTTACTGTTAATAGAGAGTACTCATTGATTGTTTTCCGCTCGAGTCTCGGTTTACTCCCCGAAGCGGAAACGACCGCGTTTCTCGTGAGCAAATGCATAGAAGCTTTAAGTTTGACCAAGGAGGGATATTGGGTCGTCAATTTGTTTGACGAAATTGTAAAGCTGGGCGCTGAGGACTTCAAAATCGTAGCAGAGTCAATGAACCTGCGGTTTACGAGCCACGACGTGATTTATGAAATCGTCGATCTCTATATCAAGGTAGGCGAGCATTTGAAAACACATGTTCCCGCAACAGATTTTTTTTCCCTCTTTTATTTTTATTTTTTGGTTCAGGAGAACAATGACAAGATAACAGAGGAACTGAAAGCCCAGATATGCAGTTCGATTGACTGTAACAAGCTGTCATCTCATTTTCTCTTGCATGCAGTGCAAAACCCTAGAATGCCATTAAGATTTATAATACGATCAATGCTGGCGGAGCAGCTGAACACTCGCTGCTCTGTCTTTTCTGCAGCTAACCAACATTCTCAGCTGAGTGACAATCACATCAGAGAAGATCCCATCACACTCGGTACAATCCTCCAGCGCGACGCAGCTCTTCGCTTGGCGGCTCAACTCAAGGCAGAAATGAGAGCCACTAGTTTGCGTATTCAAAGCTTGGAGAATGAGCTGAGTGGCATGAAGAAGATGTTAGATGAGGCCGAGAAAGAAAGAAGCGAACTAATTGACGCGAACAATAGGGTTCTGCATGTGCACGAGAAGGGAAGAAGTGTATTAGAATCAGGTAGGTCTGCGAGTTTTCACTGTGGGAAGGGGAATAAGATTGAAAGAGGTGAAAGAGGGTCAGTTTCTTCTTTGAACGTTCGGTTCAGTGGCAGAGAAGAAAGAGCAGTTTTAGGGCCTTCATCCTCAGATGAAAGTCCAAGAATTAAGAAGACTATTGGACGGAGGTTGATTAGTGGATTAAAAAGTGCTTTTCGGCACCCAAACATGGCTCTGATATTTTAAGCAGAGTTGCAGGTTACAAAGTGGTAAACAATAACTAGTTGATAGAATGACTAGGAAGATACAAAGTTGGACTAGCAGGTTTTTATCCTATAGTGGCAGAGTCCAGCATATTAAGGTTGTTCTTTTCTAAATTTTAAATTTTGGTCCTCTGTTTTCATGCTCCCTAAGAAAGTGATTGATGAGATTGAACAATTAATGACAATCTTTCTTTGGAGTGGGATTGATCTTAAGGAAACTGGTGCCAAAGTAGAGTAGCTTGGAAGGATGTGTGTTGTCCCAGGGAAGAAGGGGGCAGGGCTGGCTTATCGGAGAGAGAATTCTATTAGCACTAGAAGGAGTCTCTTTTGGTTCTCATTCTAACTATGGCACTTTTTCTTCTTTCAGTTATTCTCATTCCCTATACTACATCATGGTAAGGACTGCTCTGGAACGGAGCAACTAGAAAGATAAGAAAGACTAGCAGATGCGGACGATGTAAGGGAACGGAGTCCCCCTGCTTGTTTGTTTGTCATTGGCATGGATGTGCTAGATTCTCTTTTGAAAAATTTTGTCAACCATTTTCATTTTCATTACCATTGGAGATGTGGTAAGAATAAGATCAATAACGATGAATCAGAGGAAGAAGACGCGATGAAGGTTTTGTGGTGATTGGAGATTTTATACCTTCTCACAAGTGACTTGCTACCTAGGCTAATCATCAATCTTTTTATTTTATTTTTCCGTTGATGTTAGTTAAGGCCCATTATTCATGTGTAATTTTACAGGTCTGTCGTCTGTACAACAGGCCAAGAGAGCGACATGGGTATCAAAGAATCAAACTCTATTTGTTAGTGCTTATGTGCATTAACCTAGCCTTTTTAATCTTCGAAAACCAAAAAATCTCCTCGTATTACCAATACTCTAAGAAGTATGTGATCAAAGGGAGACTTTTCCATCTCTTTCCATTCTTGTGTGATCGATCAAAGGGAGATTGTTCCATCACTTTTCATTTATTTTTTGAAATTTAGAAGTAGTGTGTATTATACAATATTAAAATGTACAAAAGTGTGTATAAATTCGGAAATATTTTGAAAGTATTTGATGCAAAGATCGAGATTGTTTCTTAATTATTTTTATAATAAATAATTTATATTATATATTATATTTTAATCGTTATAATATATATAATAAAATTTTATATATCAACTCCGGTTTTTGTTTAAAAATCTTAAAATTTAGAGAGAATTTTAATTATGGACGCAAAGAAAGATGTTATGAATATCACTTATTCGGGATATTTATACAAGATAATTGGTAGTACTATCCATGTAATATAAGATGAAACTAATGGTGTTGAATGATGCCAACATTTTTCTTCTATAAGAAAAAAAAAAAGAAATAATTAATGATTTTTTCTATTAAAATAATTCTGAATATTAGTTAGTTGGTAAAATCTAGTAAAAAATGTTGTGAAATTCAAAATTTGCTCCCCTTATGGGTGGGATTTATTTTTTTATAAATATTTAAAAAATATTATCAAATAAAAATAAAAGAATCAAGATTTTAAGTAATTTATATTTTTGTATACTCGAAAGTGATTCTAAAAATGGTATCTTTTTTTTGAAAATCAAAGCGTGGGCGAACTAAAACAAAATGGTTGCTACTTGCAATCGAGTCGCTTTAGTCGTAGTCATTATAATTCAAGCACGTGTATCACATGATTTAATATTTGCTGCAAGTTCATTGAAATATAAAATCTTGTATAAAATCTTTACCTTTATTAGCATATATGACCCCGTTTGTTTGTTATAAATTTTCAAGTAAATGTTTTAAAATATAAATTTTGAGTTTCTAAGAGCCCGAGAAAAATAACTTTTAATCTTCGAATATAAAAATAAAAAATTATTTAAAATGAGTTATAAAATTGGGTGTTTTCTATTTTTTTCAATATTTATCAAAATCAAACTAATGAAGTTGTTTTATAATTAAAAAATTAAATAAATAAATAATGTTACCGTAAAATTAATATGATTTTTTTTATAAAATTAATATTAATTAAACCGAATATGATGTATATGTTCTTGAGTATTCTTATCTTTGGATAATTAATTCAAGTGATATTCAAGAAGAGTATACATTGTACAGGGATACAAGAATGAAATAGAGTAAAAAAATTCTTAGATAGATTACGTTAATATAATTAAAATAATAAAATTATTTAGTTAATAAAATAAAAAATTTATTTATTATTAATAAATAATTAATTAAAATTAAAATTTATTATTTAATTATTATAATTTTAAAATTTTTTATTTAATAAATTTTTTTTTATTTTATTAATTAAATAATTTTATTATTTTAATTACACGTGCATAATAAAACAATCCTAATTGATACTCTTTTTGGCTCTTTCCTGTGATGCTTTCGGAATAAATATAGCAAAAGGATGCGCAATTGGTAAGATTC
The DNA here is from genome assembly GCA_032401905.1 of Swietenia macrophylla. Taxonomy (NCBI): domain Eukaryota; kingdom Viridiplantae; phylum Streptophyta; class Magnoliopsida; order Sapindales; family Meliaceae; genus Swietenia; species Swietenia macrophylla. The sequence goes on along the minus strand of CP135586.1, from coordinate 3,075,081 downwards.
GATTTCCGTTAGATAGTCTCTAAATTTAGACGCCGTCCCGGCAATGTGACAGAAATAGTGACGCTGCTTTGTTGTCGTCGAGTATTGATGGGCCTGTGCCAACAAATTCATCCACGTCATCACCCCAACCCGTATGCAATTGCTCGGTGACAGCACAAATCAGATTCCGAAATCCACAAATGCGGTCCGAGATCTATCAACCTTTCCCTCTCAACGAACTAATCAATTTCGTTTGAATAAATCAATCCACACATGTTCAAATTACGCCTATCACATTCTAGTTTTAACCGAATTACGGTTACATAAATACCACCTCTCTCTCTTTCTCTGTTTCCGCCAAGCTCCGCTCGCTCTCCGCATCGTTGGCTTTCGGTCGGACTCTTTTCTCTGTGTTGAGTGTGAATTCCTTTTCATTTCGGTTGGTGATTGTTTTTACTAGTTGGGTCCATGGAGAAGGCTGTTGTCGTACAAGGAGTGAGAGCTCAGCCGTCAATTTGCCGTTCTTGGCCATTGGAGGTTGACACTGGACTGTTGGTTGAGAAGTTAGGTTTTGTCCAAGTGGCGAGGATTGGTCTTGTTCGTTGTGGTAAAGCGAGGATGAGGTCTTTAAAGCCGATCAAGGCAATGGAGGAGTCGTCAACTGCGTCGGTGGTGAATGAATCTATTGACGTTTCTGGTATTATTTTCAGTTTTATATTAACAAGAAAATATATGTGTATTTGGCATTTTGATGGCTTTGGAATTGCCAATTAAACAATATGATTTTGTTCCTTGGGCTTGGTTTCTTATCCCACTTTCTTTTAATTCTTTTAACTGTTTGGATTTTTGTTGGTCTTTTTGTAATTGGAGAAGTTGGCGGCACTGTTGTTGCGTATGAATGGTAGTTGGACATAACTTTTAAGCACTGTCAAGAATCTAATGAGTCTGGAAAAGTCACTGTTACTATGGATTTATCAAGAACTTAATGAGCTCTTGGGGCTGTATTTTAAAGAATCAGTCTCTGAACTCTTTACTGCTTGTCTTTCTGTTAAACATAGATTGATCTAAGGCTACTTTTATTTGGTGATATTGGTTTATTGTGTTGAAATTCTAGGCACTTTGCTTAATTCTTGAACCGACGCCCGTAAAATTTATGTAGGCAACCACTTTTGGATTTGAAAGACGGGGAAGATGATTGGAGGATTTGGCTTTAAGTTAAAATACTTTCATTACACCACTTTAGACATGACTATTCTAGTGGTGTAATGTTGCTTTGCATGAACATAATTGTTTCCTACAATTATGTGTTTTAAGGTAGGTGACCGACTGGTGAGGTTATTTGGCATTGAATTCTTTTGCATTGTATACCTTATATTTATATTCGGATGAAATGTAGGGCTCCTGTTTCACTATTCTGAATTTTTTTGCTCCTGCACATAAATGCCACTGTCATTCTTTGCCTTGTAAAATTTACTTGAACTATGACTGCAATACAATTTTTATCATGTGGATCTGTTTAGGGTACTAATGTCAACCATCTAACAGGTAAGAAGGTCTGCCAGATTTCTAACATTGGAAAGTCAACAAACATCTTGTGGCACAAAAGTTCAGTGGATAAACTTGACAGGCAACAGTTACTTGAGCAAAAGGGTTGCGTCGTATGGATTACGGGTCTCAGTGGTTCAGGTTTGTGATGATGTGTTTTCTTTATGTGAATTGATGATTGTCACCTGCATTTTTGCCCCGCTTTCCCTGGGCCTCTGGCAGGATGCGTGATTATTCATTTCTTGAGTTCTAACTAATGATGAATGATTTATCCCTTGGTTGTCACACAAGAAGCATGTTTCTGTAGGTATATCAGATAGTTAGTACTTGAATTGCATGCATTCAAAGGGAAGCTGCATATAGTAGGGAGGTAATGTTTGCTGACAGGAACACTGGAAAAATTCAGATGAAGATTTAAAGTGTCGTTTATAATTTTTATGATGGTTCTTCAGGGCTAAATAAATGAAACATATATTGTGTAAGGAAATGATCAGCTTCTAAATGATCAGAACATAATCCTCAACTTACTTCAATGTATATGGTGAGAATTCATTTGGCTGATCCTATCAAGTCCACCGGAATGTGGTTATTACCATGGAAAATGGCAAATTTTATATAACTGTTATGTTAGATTCTTATAGAAGATGGAAACTATCATTCATCTTCTTAATTAAACTCAAATCATGGGTTCATGATCAAAGAATTGAACAAAGTTACACCATTCACTATGTAAATTAATTTCGCTCCTCCATTAAGTAGGTGAGAGATGAGTTCTATTAATGCTAAGATTAATGAAAATTGAAATTTAAGGAAGATGGATTTAGATGAAACATGAAGTGGGAGATTAAAATTTCATGAATGTTTTATACAGGCAGAGTATGCTCAGCCTCTTCTAAATATACATTTTGTGCAGGTTTTTGTGCTTAAGTGGAAATATATTCCATATTGGTTTAAGCCAAAGTTAGAACTTACTGACTTGCATGCTTAACTGAATCTGGCTATTCAATTGGTTATTTGCTGCCTTCCCTTTACAGATAGATCAAGTTGTCTTGTTCAAGCTTGTTTTTCTCCTTTCATGCATGGCTAAAACTTGAGCTTCTTCATGAAAAGAGATGTGAATGATGAATGGCCTAATCCCCTGATAATCCCCATTTCAAAATCCTACATTGCTAGAAATTAATGGTCAATGTACTTAGAAATAATCTTTTTTCTTCCTTGGCTGTAATCGTTATTTTTTTACAGGAAATTAGAGAAAGTTGTAATTCAATGCCCATTTGATATTTTACAAGACATTCCTTGTTACTATAACAATCTTCATCTTCCCAACCCCCCCTCCACCCATTGTGAACTTCCTTTTTATCTGGGAACCTTTCTGTTTACTATGAATTTCATATCATTTCTCCTCTCTCTCTCTCTCTCTAATATTTGGATTCTGGTTACAGGAAAAAGCACTTTGGCTTGTGCTTTAAGTCGAGCCTTGCACTCAAGAGGAAAACTGGCCTACATTCTTGATGGGGACAACTGCCGGCATGGACTGAACCGTGATTTAAGTTTTAGAGCAGAAGATCGTGTAGAAAACATACGTCGGATTGGTAATGTCTTTGTTCTCTTTAGATATATTTTTCTCAAATAATTTCTTTTTATTCTTTTCTTACTGTCTGCTATTTTGTATTTTCAGGAGAGGTAGCAAAGCTCTTTGCAGATGCTGGTGTCATTTGCATTGCTAGTTTGATCTCTCCATACAGAAAAGACCGAGATGCCTGCCGTTCACTTTTGCCTGAAGGAGATTTCATTGAAGTATGTGATGCTCGATGCAATGGTTTAGTTTATGCTTTGGATCGGAATGAAGCAAATTACTTTTTAACTGAGGAACCTCTACTGTTACTGGTTAAAAATTTACAAAACTCACCTTTGACAGTTGTTCATGGATGTGCCACTTCATGTGTGCGAGGCAAGGGACCCCAAGGGCCTTTACAAGCTTGCAAGAGCAGGGAAGATCAAGGGTACTTTCTAATTGTATATGACGTGTGCCTCTCTGAAGTTTGCTGCTTTTATCTTGTAAGAGGTATTGCTTCTCAATTTTCGAATGGTCTTGCAGGTTTTACTGGAATTGATGATCCATATGAACCACCACTGAACTGTGAGGTGGGTATGTATATTTGGTGTAGGTAATTAACCTTCATGAACATGAACTCGTATCTAAATGGTTGGTTTATGGTGTAAAAATGTAATAAAGATGACACTTGTCAATAATAATTTTTAAGGAAACTGCTTACATCTCTAGCCTCAGTAACCAATATTTTGTTTGAGGAAATAGCTATTTTCTGATACGGAATAGCTTCCTTTTGGAATGGTTTTCGTTTGTCCAACCTAATAAATCTGAAGCAATTTATAGGCTGATGGCACCTAGCATGCACCTAGCATTATTATAATCATTTGGTTCAAGTTCAATAGCTTATGTTTTTCTTTCCTCTCATCTGGATTTAATCTATGAATTCATATAATTGAAGTTGAAGCATTATCTTTTGCAGATAGTACTAAAACAGAAGGGAAACAACTGTTCTTCCCCAGATGATATGGCTGAGAGTGTGGTATCTTACTTGGACGAGAAAGGGTACCTGCAGGGCTAATTTGCTGAAAAGGTCTCCGCACATGTTTGCCAGTGCCGGAAACATTTTCCAGCTGCAAGCAGTGACAGTAAAAATTGATTCTTTGTTCCAGTAAGGAAACTTAGCGTTTCCTGCATGTGTAGTTCAATATTGTCTTACTCCCACATTAATCAACCGATTGATATGTCATTGCCAAGTTGTGTACTATATTACGGCTTTCATTTAGGTGGCAAATCAATGAGGTTTGTTTCAGAATAAGGTGTATTCACGGGTTGTGAGATTGACGTAAACCAGTGTCACTTAGCAATAAGATGTTTACTTTAGAATTGGGTGAATATTGTTTGTACATAAACCCAACCCCTTGTTTTTGTATGTTTGTATCACCATTTTGGTTCATATGCACTGATTCCCTTTGGGTTCACCGGAAAAGCAGCCAAACTCTTCCATTTATCTTTTTCTTGTTTATGCAATAGTTTTGAGTTTTCGAGTTACTTGCGTTCACCACCAGTGACACGGTGCTTCATTCATTACAATAATGGTTTTGACAGTTGACTCATAACTGTATAATAAACAACCAGTTATCATTACTATATATGACTTTTCAGAGTTAGCCGTGTGTATTTTGGTGCTGTAATGTAAATATGAGAAACGCAGTAATGAGAAAACGCGGATGTTTCCTCGATGAAGGATAAAGTTAGAATTACGTGGTCCATAAATAAGCATAGCATGCGATAAGAGGGCCAGACCATGATCATGCCGTCGCCAAAAGAGCCAGGAGCTTCGCATTGAGTCCAAATGCAAATACCGTTGCAAGTTTTGCTCATATGTAATCATTGTATTCAGATGATGTATGCATCTGTCAATGTAAAGAGACTGAATATCCGTGCGTTTATAAAGCCTACTTTCTTGCAAGGGGTAGCCATCCACCCAGCCAAGCTTAATGTTACAGTTGCCTACAGTTTATTCCTCGTAAGTTGCATCACCCGAACCACTTGTATGGTGCAATCCGGTAGGCTCATCTCATCTCATCTCATCTCCAATTCTAGATAGAAAATGGGTTGAAAATCTTCTCAGTGTGGTTATGCATGGGTATTTAGATGACTGTAACTTGAAAATCACAGTGCAATTAGTCCAAATTGAAGCGAGGCATAAGGGCCATCAAGGCTCTAGTCTTTCACGGCAGATTCTTAGGCAATCCATTCTGACTTTCTGAAAATACTTTGCGATTGAGTTGAGAGAACAAATTTTTGATCAATTATCAGAACGGTTAATTGTGACCGAGGTATTTTATGGCAAGTCAGAATAACATCAATTCAATATATTCTTAAAGATATTGACTCATGAATCAGAAAACGAGTGCAGCGTCGTACACTGTGTCCAGAAAAAGAACCGAGCAAGAGATCGATGAATTGTCATTAGCTGGATTATTATCATTGATACAGAATATTGCAAATTAAATGCGATACCCTTCTCTTAACTCTGCGGAATCTACATAAAACAAGCAAATGCGGAGTATAATGAAGAAGGGCAAAGGCACATTAACTTTTAAAAATGAAAATCAAATGAAAGCAAGCACCATTTCTCGTCGACTGTGTGTCTGTATGGACAAGAAGCAGACCACAAGCGCCATGGTCATCGACACCGTTGCTGAGCTCACTGCTTCATATATAGCTGAGAATCGCCGCTCCTGCAAACCCCAGATTGTTCTAACAAACAAACCTAAGCCATCCACCACCGTTGCCAGCGGCAGTGCCATCGTCAAAAACAAAATCCAACTTTCAACTCAATGCATTTTACAAAGGAAACCTGAAACTGCAGACTTAACTTTCCAGACTAAAACCCACAAAAAAAAAAAAAAACCCTTTCAACCATGTAAGAGTTGAAGAAATTAAGTACATATGTAATGCCTTTGTAGGAGAATAAACAGGAGTAGACGTGGCAAAGCCGGGCACGGAGTGAATAGCTGCAGTCCGATGTTTTGCTTTTACATAACAAAAGGTTGGCACGTCATTGATCGATCAGATAGATATATATATATATATATATATATATATATTATCTTTCCCTTCGTTCCTAGTAGATATACGGTTCTGTGTCTTGAGTGTGAAATGTTTGGCTGTCCATCAATCCCTATAAGTTGACAGAACGAAAGGTCTAGAGTTGCTCTGAAATTGACAGACTAACTTATTCATTTCAAAGCAATTAAGGTTTGGTGGGTTGGGTTTTGTTCACTAGTGCAACATAAAGGAAGATGGAAATTGGGTCCAATAATCAGAGGAATTATTGATGATGTTAACAAGTCTCTATTAGTGTTGCATCACTACAAACAGAGGATGACATGTGGCACTTATTACTGAGAGATTTTGAAGGATATGCCAAGGACCACCTCACATGATGAGAACCAATTGATGCGAAAAGCTATGGTAATTGGTATTATCCTCTCACTAATAATTTGTAATCACTTTTGGTCTTGGACATAGATATCTCCTTATCTTCACCCTTTTGAAAATTATCCTGCTGCTTTTTCAAGGGGTTAATCTTTGTTCCACTCGATTGTTACTTAATCAACACATTATTTGCGTTTGATGAATTCAAGTATCCCTTTTCAAAGATGTCTGAATGCCTTTGCCATTATTAAAACTTGTAAGTGAAGCAGAGGGTTTCATCTTTTTTTTTTTTTTTTTTAAGTTTTTCCACACAGAATTAAAGGAAAAGCAAGATTGACATTGAGACTTCTGACCGACCATTATGTAAATATTTGAGCAATTTCATTATCCAATACATTTTGACAGTTGTTTCCATACATCAAAAATATGATACATCTAATATTTGCATGTTGTCGGGAGAGAATTAGTAAGTTCAATGATGTAACCGACTATTTGCAGCGGCGCAATCGGTAGATTATACCAGGAGCAGATCTCTGAATTATTCCCAATCACTAGCAAACAGCCAACACTTCAAATGGCTGTCATATGTTTGTCTATACCTGTTGCACTGCACTTCTTTTTCACTGGGTAGAAAGTGAAAACGGCAAGGAAAGATTAGCTGGGTAAAACTACACTCATCTGCAGTTTTATGGTATATAAATAATCAGAAGTAAATGAGTAAACAACTAACGAATTGAAAAGGACACAGAGAGACAAGAAGGCAAGTGCAGTACTACATAAGTTATGAGGCACCAATTTTAACCCATCTCTTTACCTGCATTTCTCGATCAATAAAAGGTAGCCATCTCTCGCCTCTAATTTGTTTCTACCCCGCTATCTCTTTCCTCCCCTTTTTTGTCTTTTGCTTTTCAGCTGCATTTTGGCTTGCTGTTTACCTAAGCAAAAATTAAGCCAAATGATTGCCGGCTTGCCCTATCTGCTTAAAATCAAGAGCAGTAAATTGAATGCTGCACAACAACAAAAATGTAAACCAGTCAACAGAACCCCAGCATCACAATATGCTTTTGCTAATTCAACATGCCAACATCAACATTTTTCATGCTGCAGGCACCAAGTGCTAGTTAGAAGAGATGATGAACATGAAAGCTTAGCTCAGAAGGTTTCTTCGTATTTCATTTCATAACGAAGAAGGGGATACAATCGACTATATATTTACAAGATTAGTTAATGAGCATGATGTCAGTTATAAATTCATTAAAAAAGAATTTGTAATATTTAAATTATGAATTTTACTTTTCCATTACATTTTTATAACTTTAAAATTCAAATTTAAAACTTGTAACTGTAACGTTGAGAGGTTATAAATCTGTATTAAGTGTAAGAATTTTATAATACAAAAATTTTTATAAATTAAGAGGTGTTTTGCTTTATTAAAGTTTTTTAATTCAAAATTTTTGTTAAATATTATCTTGAAAAGATTTAAAAAGTATAAAAAAATTTGATAATATTTAAAAATATTAATATAAATAATGACAAAAAATTAATTATCTATAATTTTCGTATTTAGTTTCTTTAATTTTAAGTATGTTTTGGGATTGTATGCTTTCGCAGGAAGCTAAAATCATCTACATCCTACGCTTGTCCTGTGCGCTGTACAAATTACAATCACTGATCAGAAATTAGTTGAGACAAGATTCTCTTGTTTTGTCTTCTTCTTTTGCATAACAATTTACGTACAAAACAAACTCCAGGTCAGCATCAAGCACATTTGCTTCAGGTGTCATCATTTCTTCTTCTGCTGTAATGGTTCCTTCATTCTTTGCCATGCTCTCCACCTCTGCAATTGATACAGGACTGCCATTCTCAACAGTGCTCTCGATAATATGTAAATATATTCAACACGTGTGAAGAATATAAATTTACCTATATGATTAGATAGTATCCCAGGAGGAGAATACTTAACTAATCGAACTATGCCTTCATTTATCATGTCACGATCATCCGGGATATGAGTTGGTTCTCTGACCATCTCTAAGGTCTTCTCTAACGTCATCCAAAAGCTTTTTTTGCCTGTCATGAAGTTTATTCGTTACTTCCCGTATTGTAAAATAACACGCAGGAAGTAACAAATCAAGAAGAAATGAAAGTTTAGACTTGCCGGAAATCTAATGTACGGCCATTTCTCCATGTTGCAGCTTTGATCAATTTAATCAAGAACCCAGAAGTGAATACCAAGAAGACAATGTTGCCAGTGCAGATTATGCACAGTATCTTACTCGAAAACTCAGAATAGAAATCAATCACTAACCATAAGCAGTAAGCAAGATCACAAGAAAGAAACTCAGGATTGAATCAAGAGATTAACTCCTCTTTCATTATCGGGAAAATCAGCAAAATAACCAGCCTCCTTCTGTTGCAAGCACAAGTGCCTCATAAAGGCTTGCAAGAACAGCTCAAAACGCACCATTTTACTCAGCGAATTCTTAATACTTCCAACAGAATTAACTTCCCATTTGCCAGCTTAGAATTCCCTTTAACTAACTTATAACTACTTCAAGCTTTATTCCTCATTTAACCAACTCGGCTTGTTCACTTCGATCAGCACACAATTCTGAACATACATGGATGCATTCATAGCACAAAACAAACCCCATTCATTCAACATACACAGTTCAATTTAGCGTCGTAATTTATTACACGAATCATCGAAATTACCCATCTAGTTGAAACACAAAATATTCATTTTTTATATTAAGGTTCATTGACAGAACTACATTCCAATCACCAACTTTTATTACCTTTTCATTACAAGGATAAGGTACTAACCATATAAAGACTAATTTTTTTTTTCAAAAAAAAAAAAAAAACCTTAAAAATGAAGTTTAAGAGGATGATCAATGACCCTGATTTGGTAGTGTTTGAGCTTTTGGGGTTTGCGTTCCTGGTCCTGCCCAGAATCCTACTCTGTGTTTGAAGTTGAATGGCTAACGGGGTTTGGCTGTCGTCGTTGTATTTGGCATTGAGCCATTAATGAAACCATTGGAGAAGCCAAAATTGGTGGTTGTAGCGATTGACTCGACAGCTTCCTTCTGTGAAGGAATAAATCATGTGGCTGTTTTATGAATCGAGTGGAACCAAGTGGCTTTGATCAATTCAGAACTATGGAGCATGATAAGCAGTGTTGCAGGATTAATTCTGATTAAGCTGAGCAAGATAGTACAGTTGTAATCTTGATTAGTTGTTAGCGAACTCAGCTGTAATTCTGTTACTGAAGTTAGTCAATTGTTAATTATAATAACTAATCCAGCTCTGCACGTCAGATGCATTGCAATTAGTTACCAGATTTAGTTCGTTACAGTATTTAGTACATAAACCATTGTCCAGTGTGATCAAAGTTCATTCAATAACAAAAACAAATTTCATTCTCTTCGATAGAAAATTTTCTCTAAGATTCTGGGCTGCCAAACACCTTAGCTCACAATCTTCCTCTCCGCTGCGTTCTACTGCTTGGTCCTCCAATCCAATCACCACCCCCACTACCTTTGATCAAATTTCTCTCACACGAGTAAGTGTGTCTTTGTCTCTTATCCCTTGACTGGGCTTTTGTTTACTTACCCTAATCTCCTGTTTCAAACTTATCGACATGCTTCTTTTACAGTTTCTTTGCATTTTCGCACGAAAAAGAAGAGCGGTGATCATCCGAAGCAATTTTGAACCAAGAGAGTGTCTTGGAACTTGGGATTTTGAGTAAAATGTCTCCCATATTTGGAAACCGTCCATTTGTTAGTTCAATTATCATCTTTTCTATAAATATTGAATTAACTTATATTTTTTTATAATATTTCAAAAATTATTCCATTGAAATTATATCCTTGACCTATATAAGAAAATAAAATTTATCTAGTGTTCATCCCATACAAGTTGAATAAACTAGTGATCTTGGTCTTTTCTTTTGTATTATTTGAAAAATGTTTATTCCATTATATTATAAGTGCTACATTATTTATATTTTTGCAAAAAGTGGTCAAAAATCTAATATCCCTATTTACAGTGATAGTTAGACGAAATAAATAAAAGTAAGACCAGATTTATGGAAAGCAAGCCCACTAGCTTTCGGCCTCCTATAAGATGCAGATACAATTTTTGAGGTTCCAATGGGCCTTTATTGGGTTGGGCCGCACTACAACAATGTGGAATTACGATTTCATCTCTTGCAGGTTGCGGCTAGCCTCAGCCGTCGTCGGCCAGTTCACCGCCTGCACGGTCAAGCGACAAGCCTCCTCCAAATAGAAGCAGCCAAACTCTCAAACAATAATATTAATAATACTAATAATACAGAAATCGATCTGCTTTCTCTGCGCAGTGGAGTCGTGAGCCGAAAGCCTAATTCGATGAAAGTAATTAGGATAAGCGATTTCTAAGCTCGGATAGAGATGGCGAAGAAACAGCATAGCGAAGACCGAATGTTTATAACAAAAACGGAGTAGGCCACCGAGTGGTGCGGCGCCAAATCTAAGGAAATTCGTACCCCCTTCAAACGCCTCCCTTCTACTGCTACGCGCACGCTTCGCTCACTTGCATCCTCCCTGCCTTAATTCCAATCATGATATTGAAATTCATGCCTTATTAATTATTGTTCTTGATGCAGTCTTACATTTACGCCATTCGAGACTCCGGTGTGTACCGCTGATGGCAGCATATTTGAAATAATGTGAGTTTCTTTTGACAAGTCTAAATTATTGTGAATGATCTAGGTTTGAGAGAATACGTTGATTTTTTATTTTGAAAATTGTATTTTGGTATGGTTGCAGGCGCATTACTCCTTATATTAGAAAGTACGGGAAACATCCAGTTACGGGGTCTATACTGAAGCCTGATGATTTATTACCATTTACTTTCCACGAGAATGCTGAAGGTTCGAATTTTAAATTTTTTTAAAAGTTGATTTTATAGTTTATAATTGTTAGTTAAAAGCTTTAATTATAATTGTGAACACAACATGATTATATGTGTGTTGAAGATTTGATAATGAATTGGAATAAAGTGTTTGGTGAACATTTTTCAAGTTTATAGGTTCGGGTGAAGGATGTTGATACGCAAGTCTTAATTTTGACATAAGCTGGCTTTGTTGAGGAATATATTACCTTACTAAATACTTTTTAAGAGTGAAAACTTGAAAGGTGGCTGAACTTAGATAAGTTTGTTTTTTGTGCGTAATTTAGGAGGCAGTTAAGGATTGCTGCATGTCTTGACTTTGTTGAATGTGTTTCTATGACATTAGTGTTTTTCTGTTTTGGAACTGTTCATTTAAGTCAAGCATTCTGTTGGAGTGTAATTCGTTTGTCTGAGTTGGTTTTGAAAAATTATGGAGTAGCTTGTTCTAAATTAATGCTTTTACAAAATGTTGTTTAGGTGTACATAGGCTACAGAGTCATGGGTTGACAGTGGTTGTTAACTGCAACACATTTGAAGGACTAGAGCATACTTATATATTTGGTTTGGAGCCAAGGAATCTGTTGGTGAAATTTTTCACAATCTCTGCAGGAGAGTATCATTGGTCTGTGCTAAACGAAGTTTTTACTGAATTTACACACATTGTTGCTGTGAAGACTACAAGAGATGTGTTCTGTTATGAGGTTTGTTTTTTTGGCTCAGCATCAGTTATAGTAGTTGTTCCTGTCAGTTTCTGTATATTGCATGTAAATAAATCCTTCATTTTGTATAGGCAATTAAAGAATTACACATCAAGACTAAGAACCGGAAAGGGCTTCTTACTGATACCATTCACTAAGGAAGATATTATAAAAATTCAGGTAATTAGTAGCTGAGAACTTATCCTGTTTAGCTACATTGATCATATGGCAGTGGTTTTCTCTAGTATGAAATTTACTGTTGATGAAGATTTTATCTTTTTGGTTGGCATGCTTTGTAGAATCCTAATGCATTTGATGGTAGGGTTACACTTGAGTTTGATCATGTTAAAAAGGTTCTGAAAGTTGATGATGATGGTGAGATTTGACATTTGCCACCCTAAAAGGTCAGTAGATTGTCCTTTCCTATTCATGATTGTGACATCTTCAGTCTTGATTTTCCAGAACTAAAGAGAATGAGTTCATATCCAATGTTTATAACATAAACATTGCCAGGGATATCAAGCAGATGCTAGAAGAGCTTGGAACTGAGAAAGGAAAACACACTGCACTGCTTGGGGGAGGAAGCAGCAAGGCTCAAAAAGAAAGAGCTGCAGCCCTTGCTGCCATTTTAGCATCAAGATTGCGTATTAAAGAGGATTCCAAATTAGATTTAAATGGAGATGCTAAAGCCACTCAGGCTTTTAGTGTTGTAGATGCTGCATCAGCTTCCGTTCAAGGAAAAAGTGCTGCTGCAGCCAAAGCTGCATCCAGAGATAAAACAGTGGCTTGGATAGCTGGGCACATGGCTGGTGAGAAGGCACCTGTGAATGTAAAACTGGTTTGTAGTTCTTTACTGAATTTTAGTTTTTCTTAGACACAACACCATGTTAATTGCCCAAATCAATCATACAACTGAAGTCAGTATTCTGCTTCTCTGCCCAGAGGCCTACTTTCAAGAATTACAATGTTCTAGGATTTCACATTAAATGAATTGAAGCATACGGTTTTATTTTAGTCCTTTTATCCCAAATTATATACAATTTTCTCTAAGTCATTTCTTATATTGTACTAATGATTAGATTGGACATATTTGAAATTCATATTTACACATTGACTTCTGGTTTGACAAAATTTGGAATAGCTAAAAAAATGAAATGAAAAATATAGTTTGGCATAGGGGTTGTCATCTAGAGTCCTTTAACATTGATCCTCATTACTATATTTTAGCTGACCTTCCAAGTCAATGGGGTATTTAGCTGAGTAGACTGCTATCACCATTTGTGAACACATTATTGCTTGGACATACCTAATTTTAACTGTTGAATTATGTACTTGTAATGTCCATATTATAGGAATATTGAATTATGCAATTGAATGGTGATCAGAAATCTAATGTTTATCATCTCAGTCAATGTTTTTGTTTTAATGGTCATAATTATTGCTGTACTATTGTTACAGCCATACAAAAATAGGTGAAAATATCAGAGACCTTGATAAGCAATAATGTGATTTAACATGAATTTTCCTTTGACGTTAAAAGTTGTTCTACCACTGGTGCTGCTTCCTGCTCCTTCACTTTTACCTCGTATGATACTGTCACCAAAAATGAATTTCAGTATGTCAAAGTTGAGAAAATTCCAAGAAGAAAGGTTATTTTCAGTTGCATACAACTCATGGTGATTTAAATATTCAGCTGCATCGTGATATAACTCCAAGAACATGTGAGAATTTCATCACACTTTGTGAATGTGGCTATTACAATGGAGTAGCTTTCCATAGAAACATAAGGAATAGTGACAACTACTCGATTCAAATCATTGAGAATTAACTTTTTAGTTGGTTTATTATTATACTGATATTGATAACGTATTATTATCCACCTTCATAGGAATTTTATGATTCCAAGGTGGTGATCCTACTTGTACTAGAAGAGGAGGTGAATCCATATGGGGAAAGCCCTTCAAAGGTGAATTGAACTCACAAGTTGCTTCCCTCTGGAGGGGTGTTGTTAGCATGGCAACCAGTGGGCCACACACAAATGGTTCCCAGTTTTTCATCCTGTATAAGTCTGCGAATCATTTAAACTTGAAGCATATGGTTTTTGGCAGAGTTGTTGGTGGCATGACTACACTGGCAGCAATGGAGAAGGTTCCCATTGATGACGATGATCGATCTCTAGTGAGTTTTCCATATTCAGCACCCCTCTTTTCAAAACTATAAACATTATATCTGTTGTATTGTTAATGTTTCATATTAGTCAATGAAATGGTAATCTGCAAGACTGATTCTGGCTATATTGTGTATTTCATTGATGTTATCTTCGTAAGAAGCAAGACCTTATTTAGTCCTCTTATGCTTGTTGTATTGTTTGGGAACACATGGAATTGGATGGTTCAGCTCCAAAACAGTATCAGTAGGAAGGAAGTTGTATGTGTACAATCTATGAAGTTCATGATGTTTATGAAGTGTTATTGACATATGTTCTATTTTACAAAAATCCATTTGTTTGAATCATTATGCTCACTGGAACATACACACATTACAAATATCCACTTGTTTGAATCGTTGTGCTTGCTGGAACATATGCGCAATACAAATATCCATTTGTTTGAATTGTTGTGCTTGCTGGAACATATACACATTTCAGCTTATTGACCTTTGCTAAAACTTAAATCAAACTACCAGACACCTTGTACCTCACTTATACGTTCTTATTCTCTCATTTGTATGGGAGGAGATTAAGATAACAAAGGCAACAGTTTTTGTCAATCTGTATTCTGAACCTGATGAAGAAGAGGAAGAGAAGGTCAAAGAAGAGAAAAATGCTGAAGATGGAGATAAAGTTAGTCTTTGAGACCTAACATCATAGCAAAGTCTTTACATTTTTCTCCTTTTCCAAATTTTATTTTGCGAAGATTTTTGCTGATCTTTATTTTGTTACATTTCAGGAAAAGGTTGAGTCATGGTATAGCAACCCAAGTGAGCTGGAAAAAGAACCAAAAGAGGAAACAGACAAAGGCGGCCATATGTGTATTTATCGAAGTATCTACAATGATTATGAGATGCATTTGGATCAGAATAATATGTTTTAGTTTTTCTTGATAAATGCAGATTTAATTTTTTTCAAGCTCTCTCGTTATGTATCTCTCTCTCTCTCTCTCTCTCCAGTACTAATTGATTATTTCTGATCAGTCTTTAGTGGTTTCTCCTTTTTCATCGGTAGTACTAACTGGTGGGTTTATCACTTATTACCTTCTTCAGAAACAGTGATATATGTAGGATATGCCAATCTAATGGCCCCCAGGTTGTTTTAATTGATGGCTTCTTATCAAGTTCTTTATTCAGAGATCTCGGGTGGATTTTGTTCTCTTTCCAGCTTCGTTGAACAGTGTTGGTCTCCTTTGAAAAACCAACATAATTCGCAAGTTTCAAAAAGCCCATATATCTTAAAAGCTTAAAATGAAGCATGTTAACAGCTTGATGATATGAACCCCCCGAGACAGGGCTGTAATCTCGTTCCCCAACTGGCTCTCCGCATTCAAGATAGAAAATTGATATGGTTTGGGATTGGCATGGCAGAGTAGCAGCATAAACACGTTTCCTGGTCCACAAAGCGATGTACAAGCAACGTATTGGGTGACGCATGTATTGGAATTGGATTGAAGCTTCGGTAGCTAACTTTGAATGGCGTCTCTAATCTACCATGGAGACTTCATCTGTAATCCGTTTGCCTGCATATTCCGTGGTCACAAAATGCTGTTGGCATATAAATTATACGTGGAACGTTAGGTGAGGAATGAACAATATTAATGCTAAATCCAGTTAGAACTAGCCTTAAACTGATTGATCCCCGTTGATTAATTAATCAAATGACCATTCATAAGTCTTTGTCCTAAATACCAGCGACTTTCAATATTTGTAACTTCAATCACGGGGCATGACCATGACATGATAGGTAGCTAAGAAAACAAATCTTAATCTCCATGACAATTATACTAATAGGACAGTTAGGTAAACTACTATGATTGATCTTACATTACATGTAGGACCTCCTCTAACATCATCAACGGAGAAAAAAGTATTCGTTAAAAAAAAAATATATCTATACTTTGGTCTCAAAGAAAAAGTCGGTGCCTCGGAGAGGTAGGGGACTAGAGACTGAAGGCATCATAACACATCAGGGATTTATATGCATATTTCGTGTTCACCCCATAAAGTGCCTGTTCCAGAGCCCCAGTCTGGTTTGTGATCCACTGCAATTATGCAGGACACGTGCTATTTTCTTCTGATATGTATGGAGGTGGGGGTAAGAATTGCTGTCAAATATCAGAAAGAAAGGAAGATCAAGAAAAAGAGGCCTCGAAGAAAGTATTTTTTCATGATGAACATGTCTGCCTGCAGCAGCCCCACAATTATTATTTTTTAAAAATGTATTTTAAGCTTAAAGAATATGAATTTTGTTTCTCTTAACAATTAATTAATCTGTATGATTAATATATACAGTTGAGTTTAAAATAATAAACCCAAGTTGCATGCCATCCATCATCACCCTCCATCACAATCAAGAACAAAATTTCTAAATGATATATAGGATGGTTGAAGAAATGACATTTCATCTACGCTACTGATCATGCAATTAAGAATCTTGAAAGAAAGTAATTAAGCTAATGAAGGACCCACAGAACTATTGAATATACCCTAGTTTAAGGCCTTGAAAGTTTTTGTTTTTATCATGTTCTGCCATTAATTATGTTATTAATGAACATCACTGAAGAAAGGACTGCTAATGTGAATGGAATAGCTGTATAAATTATAGTTGTGGTAATTGGAACCCTTCAACTTCAAGAGAGTATTTCTTCAAAGTATATTTTCCTAATACGGGGATTAAGTCAAGTGACCACCGAAATTGCCCTTTCATCCACAGGCTTTTGGAGGAAAGATGGGTAATATAAATCACATTCTATACTGATCTGTGTCTATCTGCATGTGCAATGCTGGTTTCCAAGAAAAACTGTAACTTAAATCAATTCTCAGCAAGGGTCCAAAGGGCAAGGAGTCCAAACATGGAATTCACCTAATGATTGATGGAGAAAACCAAAGACAGTGCATCAACAAACTGTGAATATTCCAAACAGACGTAGAGAATACCTGTATATACCAACCTTGACAAAGTAAGAAGAAATGATAAAGGGTCAAAGATCACATGAAGATGGAGAGAATCACAAAGGTCCATCCAAAAGATCATAGAAAATCTTGACCATTGATTCAAAATGTTAGAATGGGTGAATAGGCTGACACAATGGAAGTTTGAATGGTAAGGGTTATAATAAAGACAACGACATATGGATTTTGTGCGTAGAAGGAATTAAGATTTAGCTCAGTGACAAGAGAATAGAGACAATAGAAACTTATAGTGGGATTGTGGTGCAACCAACTTAACGAGGAAGATAAGTTAAAAGAGGTTTGTGATCAAGTGCGGGTGGTGAGATTTGGGTTGCGGCATGGAAGAAAGCTAGGCTCTATATGCTTTGGGCAACCAGAGAAATGACCTAGTTTTTGTTGGTGTTTATGGAGTATACAATAGGCCAGGGAGTGTTGATAAACTATAAATAAACCATATAAAAATGGAGAAAAAGGAAAGTGAAGAGCATGGCCTAGAACTTAGAGAAGGGCACATTTTGATATTAGAATAGGTCATAATTAGATGACGAATTCGCATATGGGTTAGTGTAAATAGTAAAGAAAAGGGAAAAAGTAAGAAAATTTTGGCAGAGTTTGGAAAGGGATTAGGAGGCAGCAAATGTGGAGGATGAGTTGTGTTGGGGCGATGGTGGGTTTGATGACGATGATGCACGCCGGCAGCTTTATTACTTGTGTCTTTCTCTCTCCCTCTCCCTTCATCCGAAAACCCAAATGGCACGCCTGCTCCCACTATTTCCATTATTGTAACATTCTTTTTCTCTCTCTTTATAAGATGAAAAGCTAACCCACTAGCCCATTTGCTGATCTCTACTCTTTCTTTTTCTTTTGCCCTTTCTCTTTAATTCTCTTTCATCTTTTGTCAGGCACAATTCTATTTCATTAGACCCTTCTTGGTTTTATTAGATATGTACATATATATATATGTTAATAAATTAGACCTAATTAGGTTTTCATAAGAAGGAAAAATCAAAAGCATAATCTAGGAAAGGAACGAAACCCCACCTCATTCTTCATCGATTACTCAACTTAGATTCCCCCGTCTCCCCTTCTTATCTGTGTTAATGAAAACCCCAAAGCTAAAATCCAATTTTAAGATCCTCCTGTAATCATTTATCTGTCCCAATTTCCACTGTTAAAAGCTCAAAACCACACCACCCCCACCCCCATCTTCCATTTTGTAATTCAAACCCAGCCCCCAAAAAACAAACCCAATATACCATCCGAGTTTTCATTTGATGCGGATTTCTTCAGGTTAAATGGATACTTTGTTTGGACTAGTTAGTCTTCAGCAGCAGTCCGATCAATCTTTCGACTCCAGCAGAACCTCTAGCAGCTCTAGATCTTCCAGACAAATCAATCACCACCAGCAAGAAGACGAAGAATGCTTCAACTTTTTCATGGATGAAGAAGACTTCTTCTCATCTTGTTCTAGACATTACTATACTTATCATCATCAGCCCCACCCTTCTAACACTACGACAACTCCTACCACCACCACTACTAACACTAGCACTCCAACCCATCAGCCTTTTGAGTCCACTGACTTCTCTTTCTCTCCTTATCGTGATCTGGATTTGGATTTCTCAGGCAGGTGGGCCACCGATATACTCATTGAAACAGCACGCTCTATTGCTGACAAAAATAGCTCCCGCGTTCAGCAGATGATGTGGATGCTTAACGAACTTAGTTCACCATATGGCGATACCGATCAAAAGCTTGCTTCCTACTTTCTTCAAGCCTTGTTTAGTCGTATGACTGATTCTGGTGACCGATGTTACCGGACTTTATCATCTGCGTCGGAGAAAACTTGCTCTTTTGAGTCGACGAGAAAGATGGTATTGAAGTTTCAAGAGGTATGTCCTTGGACTACTTTTGGTCACGTGGCTTGTAATGGTGCAATAATGGATGCTTTTGAAGGTGAAAGCAAGTTACATATTATTGATATTAGCAACACATATTGCACGCAATGGCCTACTCTGCTTGAAGCCCTAGCGACGCGCACTGACGAGACACCGCACCTGCGGCTAACCACCGTAGTTGCTAGCCAGTCCGCTGGTGGCGCTGGAGCTGGAGGTTTAGCCCCAGTTCGAAAAGTAATGAAAGAAATAGGTAACAGAATGGAAAAATTTGCTAGGCTTATGGGTGTTCCTTTTAAATTCAGCGTCATACACCATGCTGGTGATTTATGTGATTTAAATTTAGCAGAGCTAGATATCCGAAGCGATGAAGCACTAGCTATCAATTGTATCGGTGCTTTACATACTATCACAGCCATTGATAACCGCAGAGACCTTCTGCTATCAAATTTGAGAAGATTGCAACCAAGGATAATCACTGTTGTTGAAGAAGAAGCTGATCTCGACGTGGGTATTGACGGAATAGAGTTTGTTAGGGGTTTTCAGGAATGTTTAAGATGGTTTAGGGTTTACTTTGAATCGTTAGATGAAAGTTTTTCAAGAACAAGCAATGAACGTTTGATGCTGGAGCGGGCAGCAGGACGTGCAATCATGGACCTGGTGGCACGCTCGCCGTCAGAATCAATCGAGCGGCGGGAGTCAGCCGCACGCTGGTCACAACGGCTGCATGCAGCCGGATTTAGCCCTATATTGTTCAGTGATGAGGTGTGTGATGATGTACGCGCCTTGTTAAGGAGGTACAAGGAAGGTTGGTCAATGGCACGGTGCCCGGACGCTGGAATTTTCTTGTCGTGGAAAGATCAGAAGGTTGTTTGGGCAAGTACATGGAGACCTTGCAGTTGAACAGGTCAAGCTTACAAAGCCCGGAGATGGAGAATTATTCACGCGCGTAACGTGGTTTTTCGCGCACGTGTATGCATGGAATAGCATTGTTGGGCGTGTGTTAGGAGAGGAAGAAGGGATAGAGGAATGCAAGTAGAGATTTGCTTGATTTGAATAGGATTAATACAAGTAATTAATTGATTTTTCGTTAACCTTTGCTACCATTTTGTGATTAATTCTTGTTTCCAAAAAAAAAAGAAAAAAAAGAAAAAAAGTTATCATGGTTTTGATCATCGTATATCTATGAAGAACTTTAACTCTTTTTCATGTACAATATTTCTACTAAATTCATGTATTTAACCTTTAAATTTTCAATTGCTTGGCCATCATCCAACTCGCGTATGATATGATATTTGAGTCTTTCGTAGATCATATCGACACATATACCTTCAATTAATACAATCATATCACGTACATATTCAAATAATCAACACATTTGAAGATTAATATTCAAGATCTAGTCTAAGATCTAAATTTGACTCGAAATGGCCAGCTCAATTGCCTCTACACTTATGCGATAATTAAGAAAAAAGGCATCCCTAGTCTTTGAAGATAAAACGATAAGACAGTAGTTCAATTAGTTTGTTATATACAAAGGTTTGTCTTTTCATGATATCTTTATAAGTAAGTCCAAAATTAAAATGGGGTTGTTGTATATTTGGTGTAACAAATGTGATATCATCTCTAATATCATTTAATTAATTAAGAAGTTAATTAAAAGGAGTATTATTTTGAATGAGGAATAATTGAAACATAAACAATGTAAAGGTTGTTATCTAGTTTGAGGGTATTAGAATCTTAGGACGGCCAATGAGTTTGGGGGGAATCTCGGGAAAAGGTGTTTAGGCATTAGTGGCACAATTATTGTAGTGGGCAGCGTGTTGTGTTGGTACATATGCTCTTCTATGCTCTTGCATGCTTTTAGCCAATCCCTATCAGTTGCCCAAAACAAATCTATGATCAATGATCCTTAAATAAAACTACTTCTTGTTCTATGGTGATTTGGTTTAAGGTAAGCTTGGAATTGTTTTTTCTAAACTATTTTTGACCCAAAAGTGTAAAAGCACTTCAAAAAATTTAAATGTTTGAATGTATATCCTTTGAACAATGTGCATAATTAGTATAAGCAATAGGATATTGACAGCGGTACATTAAATTTATAACTCAAATCCTTAAATTTATGATTTTTAGTTAGGTTTTTTAAAGTTAAAATAGGAAATCATAGGGTTTAAAATTCAGCTAAAGCACTTTCAAACACACAATGAATACAAAATATATAAAAAAATAAAAGTTAGTTTTGAAATGTCACAAACATACATACAACTACACACTAATATAGTTACAAGAAATGGGTACTTTTTGGCCCACGTAAGAAGAAGAAGAAGTTAGGATTAGAGTTATGATTTATGCTTTTAAAGTATTTATTGTAATAATATATTTTTTTAATAAATTTTATTTATATATAATTTGAACATATGTATACTTATGAGCTCTTATTTATAAAGTATGTGATTTCTATATTATACATGAGATGATAATATAAAAAGATATAAATTATAAATTCTTTATAAATAAAAAATTATTTACGATTATTTATAAAATGTACATTTCATAATGTAAAATTATATATATATTTTTATTTCAAGTCAATAATTTATCTCGATTACTAAAGTAAAGACTTCAAATAAAAAAATTAGTGTATATTTATTATATATTGAATTGGACTGCTGTAAAATAAAATCCAATCAAACAAATATTATTGATATTAATTCATGTAAATTTTAATAAGTTTAATTGATTTTAGTCCTGAGTAGATAATGAACTTGTATTCATGAGTTATTTCTTTTGGGTTATCACAAAGTGAAATTTACTATATAATTAAAACTTCGATAACTTAAAGATATAATTTTATAAATCATATGAATATATATTTGTAATATAGCATGTATATATATATATATACACACACACACACACATACTTATCCAAATTGTTTGCAGTATTTAATTATTTAAATTTGTGACCACAATTTATTCAATGAATTGTTTATTGAATAATAATATTTATTTGTAAATTTATTTATAAATATAAATATATTGAAAAAAATCATTTGAGCAATTCAGTGATTTCCGGTAAATATGTAATTAACTAGGCAAGATATCTATTATGGGTCTAATTTAAATACAAGTATTAGATAGAGAATTAATTAAGTAGATATTATTAGTTTATGACCAAACTGAAGTTTAATTTAAAAGAGTTTTAAATTAAATGGGCTTTATTATATATAAATAGCTTTTCTAGAGTGAAACCTTGGGTTTTTAGTGGAATAGCTTAAAGTTAATTTAAAATATCAGATGATTATGAGATGATTGGATCTGAATCTTTTAAATTGGAGTTAGAAAAATTCATGGATCTAAAGTCTGACTCATAACCTAAGTTAAGTATGTAACCTATATATATATATATATATAAAGATGTTAAAAGGTGAAAGACGTGAGAGTTTTTTGGTTTTACAAAAAAAAAAAAAAATACTATTTTTTTCTAAAAGATATTCTGGTTCAAATACTAATTAAGGTTCGTGCTCACACATGTGAGTGAAAATTAAGAATAGCAAAACAAATATTAACGTTTTTAAGGTATTTTTTTGTTCTCCTTATATATATAATAAAATAAGAACTTATTTTTCTACTACGTACCATATTAAAATAAAAATTGTTCTAAAATTCTTATATTCCAAATTGAAGATGAGGTAAAAAGAGAAAACAAATGATAAAAACTAAAAGCCAGGGAACTTCTTTTTAAGGTTCACATCTTACACTTTTGATAAGATTTGCTCCCTTGCCTATACTTTACCACTTCCACGTTTATAGCATAACTAGCCAAGCTACTTTTTATAACCACTCCTTTTTGAAGCTCCCTTTTGAATATTCATGTTTTTCTTTCTTTAGTCTTTATATACAAGTATTGGTTCTCTATTATTAAGTTGCATCAGGGATTGGCCCATACTGCTTCTTCTTCAGCTTTGGCTTAAGCTTTAGGTTTTTCTTTCTATCATTGATGTTAATGATGACCATGTTTATATATATGTATTGAGTAAGCTAGTTTGCTATTTACTAAATAAATCATCTTATTATATTGAACCAATGAATACCTTATCCTTAAAGGGTTTTATGTAAATCTTATCGTTATGTATTAAAAACCTCCACAAACCCATTAAAATGTCATAACACATACTGTAATAATGAAGAGTTTTTTTTTCTAATCTCTTTAAAGAGGAGAGTGGCTAAGTTAAGTTAAATGAGAAAGTTTTAGATGAGACAGTCCTACTATATTAGTATAGGTAATGTGGTAGGACCATTTAATTAATAAAGTAAGAGATTCATTTATCAGTGTGAATAAAAAAAAATCAAAAGTGAATACCATATATTTCTATTATCACATTAATTGAAAGTGAGATTTATTTTTAATTTTTTTATTCACCACCAATAAACGAATCTCTCTCACTTTATTGATTAGATAATCCTGCCATATTATTTATGCTAATGTAGTACGACCATTCCACCTAAAATTTTTTTAAACTAAACTACTCTATTAGAATCATTGTTTAATATAGCTATTTAGACGGAGGATTAACATATTAGTGCTATGACATTTCAACAACTCAAGTCAACCTGTCAATTGTAATCTTTTCCATTTGAATTTTTACTAATTTAATCCCATTTCGAACCTTCTTAACATGTATTATTCCCATTGACATGACACGTTCTGATTGATAATACATGTTGTGAAGCAAAGTCGTAGACATAAGCATAATTTTTCCATGCAAGGTTGACTCCAATGGAGAGTATAATAGGGTGAAATAATATCATAATTGCTAATACATATCATGAAACTTGTAACAAGGTCAAATCCAGCATCAAGTCAATTAGAACATAATAAATTACTTGTAAAATTTCTTATATATTCATAAACACTTACCTTTCTCAAAAACTAATACTAATATCACCTAAACAAATGGATGTATAAGGTCACTAACAAAACTCTACAATGAACAATGAACAATGAACAATGAACAATGAACATAAATTTCTTGATGATGTGTGAGATAAAAAGCATGAGACATGATGAAATACCAGTGAGAGAATAATCAAAGAGCCTTGACATATGATACATTAGAATCACATGGAAAGTAAAATCTAAAATCATTTTAACTAGTCTATTTAGGGGGAACTACCCACTTTTATCCCAATAGATTAACACTCTTTACCATTAAAAAAGGCTAAAATTGTACTCAAGTAGTCGATTAGCAAGCCCACTAATTATTAAAGGTAACCATATATTTTGAGTCCCTCAAGTTAGCAATATTCTATCAATCAGCCATGAAAGTATACACACTTAAAAGCCTCGATAAAGGTAATATGTATGTGATCTATGCAAAAAAAGTTATTTGTCAAAACACTTTGTTCCTTTTAATATATAGGTTTCCCATTGTCTTCCACAGCCCCATAATTGACTCAACTGCATGGACCAATGCTTCATTTAGAGCCCATCCAAAGCAGCCAGAAGTGATCATGTAGTAAGTCACCTTGTGCTTAAAAAGAACAGGGCTTCCCAGTATTCTACTATAAAAATTCTTCTCCTAACATTTGAGATATCGAGATAATCTAAGGTCAGTGGTCTAATGTGAAGTTCACTATTGTCCTCGGACAAATAAATAAGATATGTCACACAATCATTATCTTTGAAGACTATCATGTTCCTACTGTCAAATTTATAAGGCCACTTGCTATAGAGATAATTAAAAAGATTAGTTGGGTAATTACTAATAACAATGCCAATAGTAGCTTTGGTATAATTGCAATCATCAATATGCATCCATATTACATACTTTCTTATATTCTTATTGTAAACAAGTTTAAACCGTTCAAACACATTTAATTTGTAGAGATTATGAGTTTCATTTGTCTCTATTGTTACTAATGCAACGCTATCATTTTTTCATGTCCACAGGTCCTTTGAAGAATAGCAACTAACTTTTATTATGTCAACTTGAATACAAGAAAGAATCCAATAACTCCATAAAAAAAATTATGGGAAGTAACAAGTTAAAATTGTAATTAATGGTGCAAAAGTGAACTATTCATCTTATAGAGACTAAAATCAGGAGCCATGATAACATGAAAGGTTAAAGGCAATATAAGTAAGAACTAATGCAACTAAAAGCATATGAAATGACAATCTAATGCAAGGAATTCTTAAAACCAGAGTCAAAAAAATAGATGGTGACATCACTTAAAAAACAAGCTAAACTTAATCCTTACAGTATGACTTGGTATCACTTAAAATCTATATCAGTACATGGCTAAATGTTTAACATATTGATACCAAAATATTAAAGTGCTGTAACTTATTAGCCAGAGTAGTAACAATTCAATGACTAAAAGTGTTACATTATAATGAATATTGGAACTCCTTTATCATTGAGAAATTTGATGGCACAAAATGATAAATATGGTAAAATAACATTCAAGTTTATACCTGAATATACATGTTATAATACTTGTATTTGTGTGAAACATAATGTCAAAAGAAAATTATGTTAGCAAGAAGAAAGTGCATGTCATGGGTGAAAGTATGTTGAACATAGCATATATGATATATAAAAAAGAATCAGCAATAGTATATACGAAGAAGTGAATGGTGTTTAAACTACAAATAATTAAGCCTTGGCAATAATTACTTGACAAAAAACACATGTTTCATATCCAACTAGGGTTTGATACAAAACAATAACTGTAGGCAGAAAGGGAAAAGTTCTAGCATCGTTCAATAAAAATTTAATCATATGATATATAAGTAAATATATTATTCATAATGTTTAGACTCTCTTAAATCTTAAATGAGCCACGCTCTTACAATTTTACAGATGTCATTTCTTAGTTTTTTATTAAGTTCAAACCTATTTAGTGTTAAATCTTATGTTGTAATTTATAATTGTAGTAAAGCATTGCTATCTCAATTTCTAGACCTCTAACCTTAGTATCAAAGTCCATGATGCATTGTACCCATTAACTTCGCATTTGACTACCACAGCAAAGTCAATACTTTGAATATTTACACCACTTTATATATGGGATTTATGAGAAACTATTGCATATTGTAAAATAAGTGGAACTGTTCTTTCAAAATAATGTTACTTTTTGATACTTCTTACAACCTAAAACCCACAAAATCTATGATTGGCGTCAGAAAATATAGAGATCAACACTTGGAGTTGAGGTTTAAGCTTCATGGTAGACAAAAGGGAAAGAAAAAAAAAAATACATGAGTACTATGAATTAGCATCGACTAGTTTATCCAAATGTAAGAATTGTAGTAAAAGTTACAAGCTATATGGGGTGCATCTATAGAAACTTGAATCTAAAAATTAGTAACATGCTTCATTTAAGGAAAAAAGATGATACATTCAAAACAAATAATTAACCCATGTTGCTGCCTCTTTGCAGGCTTGGTAAGTGGGTCTATCTTTATACTCTGCATACAAATAGTATGTCTTTGATCTCTTATTAAATAGCATACCACATTCATGAGCTTGAATAGGAGTTATTGCTCCCATTATCCTTTATTGGATCTATAGCAGTTGTCATGTTGGGAAAGAAGACATGCCTAAGTTAGGAATTCTTATCAAAAAATTCATCAACTAATGTGGTAGTTCGCTTAGGTCATTTTTCCCTTAGGTGGGAGAATTTGATTATTTTCCTTTTTTACCTTTGCTAGTTCATATAATGATGGATGATTAATTACTGGTAATTAGATATCTCCACATATTCCATCTTCATGGCTAATAAGAGAATACAGATGAAGCATAAGAAGAAATCCCATTAAGCTTCAAACCATAATAGACATTAAACATCAGCTCTTTGCGTTGCAATAGAAAATAGTTAGTTTTCTGTATTTATTACTTATCCTCATATTTCTCTTCCTTTTTTTTATCTTAAAGATAATACTAGAATTAAGAAAATATAGCTTGCGAAGATAAAAACTCAACCAAATATAAGTTGCAATAATGCTAATGTATATTTGGTCAGAAAAAAGGTTTTCAAAAACTATAAGCATAAGAAATTTTAAGCATGATTGGTATGCATGATCATTGATGGGTAATATATTAAATAAGAAATATTAACTTCAAAATTTAACAAAATAACTGCCAACAGCTAAATATATACAGAGTATTAAATTTAGTCCAATCTTCAACCTTATTCTTATAACTACAAAAGTCCACTAAAATTTAGACGATTAGGTTCATATTATACACTTATCAATAAACAAAGAATAGCTAGCATTTAGCTTTTGTAATCAGTTCAATATTGAGAAACCAAAACACAATATCCATTTAAAAACCAACTTCAATCCATCCAAGACCAATTGTTCAGTCTCATATAACATATCCATTAGCATAGCTTAACCCCCTAAAAAACCTAAAACTTACAGAAAAGAAAAAAGAATCGAGACCAAAGACAAGAATTGAACTTACCCGGCAACATGCAAACCATGAGTGGAGAGCAATTTTTAAATATAGGTTTTCTTTGATCACTTTTTTAACAAAGTTGAGAATAACAATAACATCAGTTATTGAAACAAGAAAATAATTTCCTAGTTTAAAAAATCATATGATAACTTAAAAATTAAACTAGTTCCAAAATATATAAAAAAAAAGCTTTACAACACAAAATAATGGAAGGGAAGAGAACTTCGGTGATTTGTTTCAGGGTATAATCGGATCAGAGGGGGTGATGGTTGTGACTTTAGAATAAAGTTGTTTTGTCTTTTACCTCTGTTGTGTTCTATTGAGCAAACTTGAACTTTAGGGTATGTCTAATGAATGGCTACATACGATAATGTGAATTATGTATTTAATGAATGCATTAATGATGAATTCGCTTTGCTTGCTAGAGCCATGTATTGTGTTGAATTCTTTCCTCCTCCATTATTATACCCAATTACTAATTTAAGAGCATCTAGTGAGATATTGACAATTTTAAACTAAAATTCTTGGTGTAATCAAATGCTTGTTTAATAACTGATTGATACAATACAATAAGTAAACTCCATTAATTTTATCTAAGATTTTATTTTTAATTAATATTAGAATAAATTTTGAACATATATTTCAAATATTAAAAACTAAGTTCAAATTTTAAACAAGTTTAATCCCAAATTTTTAAATTTATAGTTTATCCCATGTTGTTATGATTATGGGAATTACAGAGGCATTTTATATCAAATCAAAAAAAGAAAATTAGATAAATAGGGTGGTTAAGAAAAAAAGAAATCTTAATTCATGTAATTGGAAGCAAGCAAATAAAGTTGAATCATAAGTTAGTGTTTAATTTATAAAGGCAAGTAATCTTGGGCTAATTGTATAAATAGTATTATTTGATATGGTTTATGTCAATGTTTGTAAATTATAGTTAAACATGATAAGAGGTC
Organism: Swietenia macrophylla; assembly: GCA_032401905.1. NCBI lineage: Eukaryota > Viridiplantae > Streptophyta > Magnoliopsida > Sapindales > Meliaceae > Swietenia > Swietenia macrophylla. Next base: position 3,046,438 of record CP135586.1, on the reverse strand, counting down.
CATGTTATATTAATTAAAGAGAGAAATCATGGTGTGATAAATAGATTGCCTTCTTTGACCTTGTATGTGTAGAAGTTAGGATGAACAAGTTCTATTTTTATACTATTTTTATAATTGTTAGATTAATATATTTTTAATAATTGAAATTAAATATAACATATATATTAATTATAATATATTAATTATATAATTTCAATTAAATTTTGAAAGTGTATCAATTTAATAGTTGAAAAATGTAAACAAACCAAAACAGACATACAATAAAAAAATAAAATAAAAAAAATTATTTACTTAGTAGGATCCATGTGACAAACTCTAGTGCTACACACACACACACAAAAAAATAACTAACACACACACACACAAAATAATATAGATTTGTCCACAACTTTGTATTAAGCAATTTGTCAAATTATAAACGCAAAATGAATGTCTTTATATTTCTATAATATCTACAAGATTAGAAATTAATTTAAAGTGTTAGCTCCTGTGTTTAGAGTGTCAATTATTTTTTATTTTTTATATTTTTTTTCTTAAAAGAAAATACGTAAAAGTAAAATTTTAGGCACACTTTAAAAATATAAAATATCATATATTTATAATATTATTTTAAAATTTTAGTTTAGACCAAACTATTAGACTGGATTTTCTTTTAGAACTTAATATATTTAGTAATGTATGTATTAATAAATTTAATTCAATATTTATATTATGGGTTTAGTCAAATCTAATACTTAAATAACTTAACAAAGTCTAGATAAATATAGAATTCTCCATAAATATATATATATATAAATTTATTTTTATAAATTAATATTACTATTATTCTCGATTTTAATATACGACTCAATAGATTCTTATAACGTTAGCAGTAATATTAAAATTTAATTTTGATACCACAGGCAGTAAGTGATGTCTAGTAACACATCACAATTACCTAAGTGATGAGAATATTTGTAGTTAATATCACCTTATTCGGGACTAATGTTATTGTGTAATTTAATTTTTTTATCCTCGATATCTCAATTGAAGACTAAACATATAATGTATCACTCTTATATAGTTTAATTTTATTTTATTTTTTATATTTTGAATTGATTTATTCTAATAAATAAAATCAATATTATACATTGATTCATTTAAGTATAGTCATGCATTCTTATAATTTCACTTAATCAAAAAATTCAAAAATATTACTTTCATTATATAAAAAGGACAAATTTTATTTTGATCACACACATCCTTCTAAAAGAATTATGATGTATCTGATTATTTTTTATAGTTTATTTTATTACAAATGACGTTTGAAAATATCAAAATGTGTCATTTTTAATGTTAGTAACTATGACAATCTCAAATTCAAAGTTTACATACACTATTGTTACTATGAGAATTATTTATAATACTTACATAATAATTCATGTAGCATTCTCGTGGAGGGTCGGTTCAGTGTGTTAACTTGATATTTCATATTATAATAAAATATATATTATCATTAGTCATTGTACGTACTAATCTTTATACATTATTACTATTTTATTCACAATAATGATTGACTATAAATATTGAAGAATAGTGATTAATTAATTAAACTTATTATTTTAAGGGTATTATTATATTTATTAAACATATAGATATATAAAAATAAAATAATAAATAATATATAAATCGACTATATTATGATATATAAGAAATAAATATACTAAATATAAAAAAATATTGTGGAACTTAAAGCATAGACTAATAAAAAATTAGTATAATAAATTATATAAATTTAAGCAGTTTTCGATTATGCCCATATATATATATATATATATATGAAAAAGAATCAAGGTTCCTTAATTTTATAAAATTTTTATATTACTTCTTAATCATTAGATCAATGTACTTTTAATTATTAAAATTAAATTTTATTTATGTAATTAATACATCATAATTAATATACATGCTAGATTTAATCTCAGCTATTAAAAGTGTATTGATTTAATAGTTAATTTTAATAGTTAAGAAATTAGTATAAAAAATTATATAAAGTTAAAGAATTCTTGATCCTTTCCCTGTACACATATGCACACATCACACTTAACTTTACCTAATTTTTTTATATTTAATTTTTAATCATTAAATTATTGTACTATTAATAGTTGAGATCAAATTTAACATATATAATTATTACATACAATTAATACACATATAAAATGTAATCTCAATCATTTAATTGAGATTAAATTATTAATATATAAATAGTATAAAAAATTGTGTAAATAATAAGAACTCTTGATCTTAACACCATACGCCTGTGTACGTGTAAAAATCTTTCAATAATCAAGATAAATTTTATAATATATATATATATATATATATATATATATAAAAATTAAATTAAAAATAAATTAGGCGGAATATATTTAGCATGTTATTTTTATGTCCAATCAACAAAATAATATTATAATATAAAATGCTATACATTTTTTTGTTAATTAAATTGCAAGTTTATAAAATTAAAAAATAAATATATTGTGTGATTTTGCTCAATGATTCCATATTCATATTAAGATAGCATGTTTATATTTTATATAGTCATATTATGAATTTACAAGTTTAAAAAAAAAATTAAGACAAACAAACATATTACATTGTCTGCCATACTCAATAAAATTTTGACACATATTTTTATTTTAAAGTCAACTAATTATAATAATGATAATGATACTAAAAAAATAAAATAAAAATATATAATATTAATTTATTTAGTAAGGAAGAAGAAATTGCCCAAGCTTTATAATAAAACAAACATGGTCTGACTTCTTAATAAGATTGCCTCCAAAACTAATAGATATAAATAAGGAGTGATAATTCGAGTTATAATATTGTGTTATATTTGTGTCATGTTAAAAAATTATTAATTCAAACTTATTTTATTTAATAATAATATTAAAAAGTAAAAAATTTAACCTGACATGATTATTAAATAATTAAGCAACTTGTAAATATATTACTTGAGTAATAATTTTTTATTTATATTTTATAATTTTTATAACAACATGTTCTAAAATACTAATTAATTTCATTACAAGTATAACTAAATACTTTTTACAAATAAAAAAAATATAACTATAAATTTTTAAAATAAAAAATTATTAAAAATTTATTAAATTATAAATAAATAAATAAAATACTATTATTTAAATAATTAATTATGTCATAAACGATTTTATACATTAAAAACTTTAAATTTTAATTAAATATAATTATTAATTATATTATATTATATTATATTATATTATTTATTTAATAATTATATTTATTATCCTAATTAAATTTATAAATTTTGTTTCGAATTACTGCAAAAAATTAGCACTCAGTGTAACAGGTGATTTTCAAAAATTGCCACCTAGTGTTAAAAGGCGATGGTCGAATGACTTCTATCATCATAGATTAGATAAGGAATGCCGTTTGCTCAAGACCGTTGTACATGTGACAGTTGGCACAGCTGGCACTCCTTTGCCACTCATTACTTACTGGACCGGGCAAATAATTGCCAACTACGATCCAGCATCAGACACTTACAAGGTTTTCATTGATTGGTTCGTGTCATTCACGCTCACTAAACGATCGTGTGAACTAACTCAGCCTTTCTTTTCCGAACTAGTCTCACATTCCGTGGAATCTTTTCCTGATTGGTCCGGATAGTAAAACACCATCAACCAAAACTTGCGGCTCCAGTCTGGTTCTTCGCCACCAGCTGAGAAATCTCGACCGTTAATTGAGTATTGAATCATTACCGTCATGTTGAATAATCCCTGAGATCAAACGGTCGAGACTCTGAAGCGGAATTTGATTTTTGATTATTGTAATTACAATAATTTAATCTCCTATTTTGACTGCACAGTCATCGCTCAGTTTAATAATTACCGCTGTTCAAGTTTCGTATATTTGGGGTGTTTGTGGGAACGTACGAATACGGTAAAGCGAATCTTCATCTGAGGGTCATCATCAGGAGGTCAATTCAAGGATTCGATCTCTCTTTCTCTCTTGTTTTCTGGTTCTGTGATCATCATCAATGGGTTTGTGGGAAGCTTTTCTTAATTGGCTCCGCAGGTTTGCATTTTCTCCTTCTCTTTGTAAATATTGATTTTTGTTTACTTGCGAGGGATTTTGCTTTGTTCTGGTACTTCTCGTGTTAATGGAAAGTTTAAATTGCAATGCTAACCCAAAAAGCGGAGAAATCGATAGGGAATTTGGAAATCAAAGCTCAACTTTAATTTATAAGATGGAGCTTATAAATTGTTCTTCTGGTTAGGAATAGATAATGTTTCATGAAGCTCTGCCTTTGGTGGTAATTTTATTTTTTTTTAATTTTTGGTGATTAAGAATGGCATTATTTCTTTTCTGATATTCGGTTCTTTAATCTGGATATTCCCCACAGAATTTCTAATTGCTTTTTTATATTCCCTTGGTGTAAATTTTAGGCCAATTGAAACATAATGAAGGGCTTGACTTCCTTAGAAAGTATAGGTGCCTACTGCCTGTGAATGTCGTTGACATTAGTTTCTTAGATAAGGACGTGTATTTAATAGATTTAACTGAGCAAAAAGTACTATAGAAGAAGAAGAAAACTCGTGGTTCAGAGCAATTGCCCAGTTGTCAATATCTGAAATATAACATTGAAACTGGTGATTTTGTGGACTTTAGACTTGGAAACCTAGGTTATGGATATTTTGTCTTGCTGGGTGTTTAATCTCTGGACACACGTAAGATTGATCACAGCGTACCCTTTGTATCCTATTGTGTGGTCAAAAAGATGCTTATTGGTGACTTTTTTTCAATAAGATTATCAGTCATGATAATCCCTCCAGCGATGGAGGTCAACTAGTGCAATACAAGCAAAAGGTATTTGATAGAGTCTTATGCTAATGTATGATGAAACAGAAGCTATATATAGGTAAAGGTAATTCCTACAGCTATGCGTGTTAGGAAAAGGCACTATATTTGTTCATTTAAGTCAATAAAAGGATTTTGGATTGCTAATTCTGATTGATGGTCTGCACGTGAAAACTCATTTTATGCATTTCCCTACATATTACTGAGATAAAGGGGACATTGTCTGACCGGACTTGCAGTTTCATAATCTATCTTTCAGGGTCTTCCATTAGACAAATTAGATTGGGCTTACATGGATTTTATAGCAGATGAAGTAAATATTCCCACGATAGTAACAGAACCAACTTTACTGCACGTAAATGGACTTTGCTGCACGTAAATGGATTCCCAGTTTCCTTCTTAAGATTGTTGCCGAAACATAGATAGTTATGAAGAAACACTTGTAAGCCTATTATCTTCAAAAGTCTTCCACGTAACAAAAATCTGCAGAGTACAGATGATCAGTTCTTACATAAATTTGTTCAATCAAGAAAAAAAGTTAAAATCCAGATGCATGAATGCTTATTACCTTTATTTGAGTGCTGCTTCCTTCTGAAATCCATGAAACATGCCTAGTATCATGCTATATAATGTTAGCCCTGCTATAAAATTTATTTAATTTTTATACTAGGAATGAATTTATGATGTACCCATTTCTTTAGTTCTGCTGCCTATTGGGAAAGAAGTTCATCATAAGGAATGGTAAAAGGGAAAATAGTAGAAAAATGTATTGAAATGGAAGTATGAGATCCTGGGTTAATGTTAGGTAATTCATTTGTTTTTATCTGGGATTCAATATGCTATAGTTAAGCATAATTGTGTTTGTTGACCAATTTCATGGCCTTTTTAAGTGGCCTCACTGGGCACAGTGCGGTAATATTCTTTTTGTCAACCTCTATTTTCTTCATTAAGGAGGCTTCCTTGCTACATCACACTGATAGAAAACTTGTGTACTCTTTGGCCTAGTTTTCCATGAGACACGGCTTTTATTAGATTGTAACATGAAATATTTTCAAGTGAGCAACAGTAATTTCAAAGATGCTAAACTTGAATAGAGCTTTTTGGTTCTCCTTCAACATGATCAAGTGCCACGATGAAAAACCTTTTTTGTTTGTATTTGCCTTTTTCCATTGACATTACAATCCTTCCCATTACATTGGCTCACTTTAGTTCATATATGGCTGCAGCCTTTTTTTTAAACAGGAAATGGAGCTATCCCTGATTGGACTTCAGAATGCAGGAAAGACCTCACTTGTAAATGTTGTTGCAGTAAGTACTCAATTATGGAAATAATGTTCCAGTATATATTTATTTTTGTCCATCTCTTTGGGCTGATGCAATGAAAATTGGCTTGTTTGTATTGTTTTTAGACTGGTGGATACAGTGAAGACATGATTCCTACAGTAAGTATATATTTCAAGAAAAATCGTACTTTCCTTTACTTCAATAATGGAGAATATTTTTTGCCATCTAATTTCCATGCCTTTGGTTAATCCTGTTCTCTTGCTGGGGATATTAAGACGAGTAGTGGCATAATTTTCAGGTTGGATTCAACATGAGGAAAGTGACAAAAGGAAATGTTACAATTAAACTTTGGGATCTGGGAGGTCAACCTAGGTTCCGCAGTATGTGGGAGCGGTATTGTCGGGCTGTTTCTGCTATTGTGTAAGGACCTAATTCCCCATGTTTACTGTCTTGTAGTTTTCACAACTGTCTAGTTTCATGAAGAGGGTCTTCAAGTGCAAATGTATTTTCTAAATATTAATGATTTAAAAATCTTTTATATTGTCAAAATTTTGGGCATCTTGTGCGCTTTAATAATAATTTTGCTCATGGAATAAAAGATTTTTAAATCATTATATAGGGATTGATTTCGTTAACGTTTTGGGATACAGGTGAGCTAATATTTATTTTTATGTTGATTAACAAGTGTGATGTAACCAGATCTCTCCTGCAGTTATGTGGTTGATGCTGCTGATCCTGACAACTTGAGCATCTCAAGAAGTGAACTTCATGATTTGCTGAGCAAACCCTCTCTTAGTGGCATCCCTTTGCTGGTTCTAGGGAACAAGATTGACAAACCTGGAGCTCTATCTAAACAGGCTTTAACTGATCAAATGTAAGACACATTTTACTTAATGAGAATATTCAGAAGTCAAACAAAAACGACAACCAGTTTTTGATGAACGGTGGAATTTTAATGAATTTTTCAGTTTACATTCTCCTACAATATGCAATGTTTTGGACTGAAAATTGGAATTATGCATTGCAGGGGACTTAAATCTATCAATGACAGAGAAGTTTGTTGTTTCATGATCTCGTGCAAGAACTCAACCAACATTGACTCTGTTATTGATTGGCTTGTGAAACATTCAAAATCAAAGAGCTGAGAATACTTATTTTCTCTTCCTTCTTTCTGGATTTCTGTGTGATAAATAAGAGAAGGATGCATTCTGAGCTGTTAAAGAAGGTTTCGCTGTTCTAACTTGCTTGCTGATTGTTTAATTTGTTCTCTCTTTTTTCTTTTTTGGGCTCTTTTGAGTTGCGATGTACTGTGTAATAGATAATTTCAGTCCTAATTGTTGGCTTTTTGGGTTTGTATGGTTCCTATATGTATTTGTAAATTTGATTATAAGTGATTGTCAGATCTGCTGTTTGCTGCAGTAACTAACGTTAGGAAAAGAGGGAGAGAGGATTAGCAGAATGATCAAAGAAAAGCTGGATAGGATCTAAATAGCAGATTCTATACCCATTACAGCTGGTCCATGAAATATCTCAATACCCTTCCATAATAAGAAAGTTTTCTTTTCTGTTAGCGGACTGTTTTGTTGGATAAAATACTGAAGAGCTGTTCTGAAATTTGAATCCAGAAAAATGTCTTCCATAGCGACCTTTCTTCCACCACTCTTTGTTGATAACATCTCTCACAATCTTAACGTCCTCCATAGCAAGCAATGACAGGAATCAAGTGGGTTTGGCTGGCCTATCCAAGAGCCCAGAAAATTAATTTGCTTTAAAATAAAAATATTACTAAATGATTTAGTTGACTTACAACCCTAATAAAACTAACTAAATGATTTAGCTGCCTTAAATAAAACTAACTATTAGTAAAATTTATAAACTTCGATTATCTTTATAATACATAAATTGATTTGCACTCTTGTTAAGAAAAATGATTCGAGGAAATAACTGAAAGATTCAAAGAAGAACAAGTTTAATCACCTTTCTAAAAATGGATTATCTCAAGCTTCTTATCAGCTTTCTGAAAATGGGTTCTGTCGAGGAGTCTTATTGTAGAGATAACAGCACATCTTGAAGGAGTTTGGAATGAACTGAATTCTCTGAGGTATTACATCAATGCCTGATTTAGCGCTCATTTGTGATAGATTTGCTGGTTCTCACCTTTCAAAGTTGTTTAGTTTGATCTGATGATGAGCACTTGAGTAGGAGTAAGCTTGGTGTGATCCTATTTATGGGTTTGTGTTGTTGGCGATGCTTCTTTTAGTTGAAAGCGAAAATCAGTGTGTTTCTGAAGAAACTGCTCCTTCATTACCTTGGTACTTAGTTTTAGTAAAGAAGGATAAGGTATTGCATTTGATGCATTGATTGAATTATTTAAACTACATTAGTGCTGAATTCTTTGTAAAGGGCAGCTTCCTGTTAGCAATTGCTTTAGGGATTGATTAAATTGAGGCGTGGAACTAGAAGCTGTCACTTGCTTCAATCATTTCTTCTTGTTCAATGTTATGCTTTGAGGTTGACTTTGCTTATATACATGATGTTGTGCTATCTTCATTCTTCAGCTTCTGCAATCGAGGCTGTAACACCTTAAATGCAATTCTGTTTTTGGCTTCATGGTTCTTTGATTTATTGGTATTCTTCGCCTAGATGGTTCTTATTTCTGCAAGAGCAGCAGATAATGGATGCCATATCTTCACCAAATCTAATATGTTACAATCGGTCTTATCCGACTTTCAAATGGGGATTGGTGGTTCAAATTTGGATTCTCTTATAGCTATAATCCCCATTTGTTTTTTTTCTGTTTTCTCCTGTAACGCTTTACTCGGCAGAACAACCAATTATTCCGTCAAAAAATGTCAGCTGTTTACAAAGCCACAAGGAGTTATTAGTTGTTCCATCATGCTGGACAACATCTGTTTTCTGGGGTCCAAGAAAAAGGAAATTTCTGCTTGGTGTATCTCAAATAAGTTTGCACAGTTTCCCTTGCGAAGCCACACCTATTTGTGCTTGAAAATCATAATTCACAAGCTTCTCATCGGTCGTCAATCTGAATAATTTCGTATCTTATGGGATGGCACAATCTGAAGCCATGCGCATTGCGTTTGAAAACATTAGGATCTGTGGGACTTTTAGCCTCTGCAACTCAGTTTCGCCCATCTGATAAGGATCTCATGTCCCTTGCTAACCAAAGCTGAGCAGATAGTCACTGTTAACTGAATGAGGGAGAACCTTCATCAAGAGTAAAACTTTATTGAAGTGGTAGGCTTTCTGCTTTCATTCTTAAGCACAGATAGATCCTTGTTCCCTCTTTGTTTTGAGAAGATTGGGAGGTCTAATGACAGATTAGTATACTTTCTGCTTCAAATTGTCTAGCTCTGGTGTCTCTGTATGCACAGGTTGATAATTATTATTCAAAAGATGATAATGGTAGCTTGGAATTCTCCAAAAATTAACATGTTTGGTTCGTTTGAAAATTAATGTACATATATGACTATTTCCGTCAATAGACTTAAAAACAGTGACTATTTTGTAAATTTACCTTTTTTTTTTTTTTTTTGTTTAAATGCTGAAACTTCATCACTTAAGCAGAGGTTAACAGAGCAAAACCCAAAACCTTAGCCATTACTCGGTTGCTAGTACGTATGGAAGCGCGACCAGTTCCTCTTCAGCTTCCCGCGCCAGCACAATTCGAACCCAATACCGAAAAGATCAAACAAAAACTCCTTCAAAATGGCGTCCTTCCGACACCGAAAATCCTTAGAAACATCCGCAAAAAAGAAGTCCGGAAACATAACCGCAAGCTAGCCAAAATCCAGTCCCAAACGCCAACCCCGCCACTCACGGAGTCTCAGCAACAAGCCCTCGCCGAAGAACAACATTTCCAGATCCTTAAACGCGAGTACAAGCAATTCACAGGAGCTGTCGCTGCGAAAACCGGTGGCAAATTAGTAGGAAATCCGTGGGAGAGGATTGAGATACTCAAGTTCCGAGAACTCGCCAGTGAGAATAAAGAGTTTGTTGGTGATAACTTGAAGAGAGAGAATTTGAGAGAGTTGAAGGAAATGTTCGAGAAAGATTTGAATTGGGTTCTTGCTGACGATGTTGAAGTGGGAACTGATGATTATACTGAAAAACGGGAGTGGGACTCGGACCCGGCAAACCGGTGGCGTAGTGAGGCGGAGGCGATTCAAGTTCTCGTTGATAGGTTTGGAGTTGTGATTTTCATTGCTAGTATTTTACTTTGAAGTTCGATTGCCTTTACCACCTATGAATTTTTACTAAAATACAAACAGAAGCTCCTGGTTTTTTTTCCCCTCTTCTGTAGGAAGGTTTTGGACTAATCTATGGAAGGATTTTGAGAATATTTAGAATTTTCGGAGAGGTTTCTAAAGAATTCTGAAAGTTAGTAGTTCTGTATGAATTTTAGTGGACTACCTGTAAATTTGTTTGCGGTGTTGATATTTTTAACACACACACACACATACAGTTTTCTTATGTTGATGGTGTTAGGTTGACTGAAAGAGAGATTACTGTGAAGCACTGGAAGTTTGTGAGGATAATGAAGCAGTCAGGATTGCCGTTTACAGAGGGTCAGATGCTTAAGATATTAAAAGGGCTTGGAGATAAGCGGAGTTGGAGACAGGCGATGTCAGTTGTAGAATGGGTTTATGAACGCAAGGGTAGAAGAGATTTAAAGAGCAGGTAAATTTGTTTATATGTTGGTTTCATAAATATTTGTAACTTGTTGGCCATTCTAATGCAATAGCATTGTTGATATTGGTCTATTATTAATTATCAATGAGGATAATATCATCCTTGTCAGCCCTTATCCGAAGGTTCTTAAGGCAATAGAGCAGAAATGTCGATAATCGTTCATGCTAAGCTAGGAAACTGTGCTTATAAATGATGCAATTTTCCAAACACATTTAGTCTTAAGAGTGAATGGTATGAGAGCTGGTATGGTTAAGCTACTGTTGTGTGTTATTGGGCATACACTTTTGTGATGGTAGATTACGAATGAAACTTTCACTGGCCTGATTTTAGCCATTGAATTTTTGTTAAATAGGTTTTCTATGGTATAGATATTTAAGGGTGTTAAACTATGTGCCGGGGAGGGCAAAGCTGAAACTAAGGTTTGTTGATGTTGCCAGTCTATTTTCACCTGTAAATTATACATTTTTTTGGTGTGTTTTTGCCAGGGTATGCACTGTTGCTTACTTTTATGCACTACAAATGTGTTTCTGCTTCCTCCGATTCAAAAAAATTAGTGTCTTTCATAGAAGCTTGAAGAATGTGTGATTTCAATGTGTAACCCTTTTTATAATTCAAAAAATTAACTACTTTTGTAGGTTTGTTTACACAAAACTTTTGGCAATACTTGGGAAGGCAGGGAGGCCTCAGGAAGCTCTTCGCATTTTTAATCTAATGCTTGTAATATTCAACTAATTTTATAAATTATGCTTTTTTTTTTGGCCTCTTTAACAAAATATGTCACATTGTCACTGGATTGAATCTTACAAGTCATTCAGGAAGATTGCAATGTATATCCCGATATAGCTGCATATCATAGCACTGCTGTTACACTTGGTCAATCTGGTCTTTTGAAAGAATTGGTGAAATTAATTGAGCGCATGAGGCAGAAGCCCTTGAAACGAATAAAAAATATGCGCAGCAAGAATTGGGATCCTGTCCTTGAACCAGATCTTGTTGTATATAATGCTGTAAGAGAGCCTATGTTTGTGACTCATTTTAATTCCACTGACATTATAACATGCATGTTCACTTAATTACTCCATCTCGGCTATATCTCTTTAGGTATTGAATGCTTGTGTTCCATCCCATCAGTGGAAGGGTGTGTTTTGGGTGTTCAAGCAGTTGAGAAAGCGGGGACTGAAACCTAATGGAGCAACATATGGACTTGCAATGGAGGTGAGCACTGAATCATGATATCTATGGGTGTGCATTTTTTGATTTCATAAGTTATTTTCATTCATTATGCCTAGATGATCAGTAGCTTTTCATTGGGAGGTTCAAGATGTGAAAAGTAGAATGATAGTAAGGCGATGTCATCCATGTGAATTCTTGTGCTATCATTTTCTATTGGTTGTCTTTCCTGCAAAACATTGCTGATGCAACGAAAAAAAGATTGCAGTTGACAGATATAGTGGTCAAAATAAGATTCTAAAATAGTTTGGAATTAAGGCTGGTGTTAGGCATGAGTGTATATGATAACTTTAATGTTATATCTTTGACCAAAGCTTAGATCAAATTGTGGTTGGTGACTGGTAAACCATTCTATTTGCAAAATGTTGTTTATCCTCAAAATTACCTTTATTCAAGTCTTACTGGAGATGCTTATTGAAAGGTAATGCTGCAATCTGGAAAATATGAGCTTGTCCACGAGTTCTTTAGGAAAATGAAAAAGAGCGGAGAGGCTTTAAGGGCACTTACTTATAAAGGTAGTTCTCTTTCTCCTCCTTCTTGAACAACCATTAACATTTGATAGCTCATACCTATTTAATTCTGGTTTTTCAGTTCTTGTCAGAGCTTTTTGGGAAGAAGGTAAAATCAATGAAGCTGTGGCAGCAGTCAGGGACATGGAACAAAGGGGGGTGGTTGGAACAGCCAGTGTGTACTATGAGCTGGCTTGCTGCCTTTGTAATACTGGGAGGTGGCAGGATGCTATGTCAGTGGTGAGTTTCTTTGTTTGTAGAGCTTGGATCTATTGTGTCTGGTATTTGAATTCTATGATATGCATGTAGGATCTGTTTCTGAATATTGATCAAGCTTTAGAGATAAAGAATCTCCAATTACTGTGATCTTCCTCAATCTGTTTTCTTCCATGCAATTTGAAGAGATCCTTTTACTTCTTCTTCTTCTTTTTTTTTTTTCCTCTTCCCTTTTTTAGTTTCCCCACTTCCACATCCCCCTACCCGCCCCTCTCCCCCTTGAGTATTATTCTCATTGGATTAATCTGTAAATGGAGTTTTATTTCTCCTTCCTTTTTTATGCCATCAAAAAAGGCCAAGGATAAATTTTAGAAGATGAGTAATTCTTTCCTTCTAAGTTTGTATTTAAGTAATTCTTTTTAGTTCACATTCATTGAGCTAATAGAAAGTGTTTACCCACAATAATTCACCTAGACATTGTTAGTTTTCTATTTTCTCATTCTGATGTACTTGCATAGAAGTGAGAAATTTTCAGGAGTACAACATATGACATCATGTGCTTGTTGGATCTTTTCTTTTTTTTTAAAAAAAAAAAAAAAAAATCTCTCATGTTATGGCCTTTATATGTATTCTATAGTTGATATAGATCCAGAAGTTACCCTTATGACATGCCTGCAGGTGGAGAAGATGAAAAAGCTTCATCATAGTAAGCCTTTGGAGATTACCTTCACTGGCTTGATAATGTCTTCCATGGATGGAGGACATGTTGATGACTGCATATTTATATTTCAGCACATGAAATCTCATTGCGATCCCAACATAGGGACTGTAAATACCATGCTTAAAGTATATGGACGGAATGATATGTTTTCTGAAGCTAAAGAGTTATTTGAAGAAACTATGAGAGCCAATTCTGATTGTTACATTTCCCCCAGTGGTGATGGTACTTCCCTTAAACCTGACAAGTACACTTTCAGCTCAATGCTTGAAGCATCCGCTACTGCACACCAATGGGAGTACTTTGAGTATGTGTACAAGGGGATGGCCCTCTCTGGGTATCATCTAGACCAAACTAAACATGCATGGCTACTTGTGGAAGCTTCTAAAGCGGGAAAGGTGAGCCATATTCTTCTTTTTATTTGATAATTTGAATTGTGTTCTGTTAGGGCCTGCTTCATTGCACGGAAACTCATTGTTCCGCCTGACACCACAAAGGAATAAAACTCATCTTTCTGATTCATACTATTTCGCCTTAGTCAAACTAACAATTTGGTGATTATTTCATGCTTTTAGACTATGAGAATGGAAATGGAAATAATTTTCTTGATTTTTTTGTTTAGTTACATCAGTTCTGCTGCACATGAATTTCCTCAGACAAGGAATCTAATGGCCATCACAGACTTGTACTTGTTACTTTGAGAGTACGAGCTTGGGGTCTGTTAGATCTAAATGAAATTATATCAATGCTTCTCCAATCTGATATTTGTAACTGCAGTTGAAACTGCTGGGAGGCCGCTGCTTTGATAGTTAAAAGCATATCATGTAGAGAAAGTGGTTTTAATGTGCTAAATGGCTGCATTTTTCATATTAGTGCTGAGAGATAATTGGTTTTGTGGTACTATCACGAGTACTGGAGGTGCTCAATGGAGAGTGGATAATGTGTGACTAAGCTTGTTTCTTCTTGAATGTAGTGGCATCTACTGGAGCATGCATTTGACTCACTTCTGGAGGCTGGAGAAATACCTCATCCGTTGTTCTTCACTGAAATGCTAATTCAAGCTATGATTCAAAGTAATTATGACAAAGCTGTCACTCTTGTCAACGCGATGGCTCATGCACCATTTCAAATCACTGAAAGGCAGTGGACAGAGTTTTTCGAGAAAAATGGAGAGAGGATTAATTGGGATAGCTTAGAGAAATTGTTGAATGCTCTATGTAAAGCCAGTGCAGCATCTGAAACCACAGTCTCAAATTTGTTAAGATCATTGCATGGTCTCTGCGGATCTAACAAAGAGGGAGACTTTACAAATTCCACCTTTTCGGGCGATTGGGCCAGAAATATTTCACCCTTGGAAGGCATCCATGAGGAATTTGATTTTAACAGAACAAAAAATGTGCCAAGTTTTTCTGCTGGATTGATGCATGTAAATGCTGATTTGGCTACAGGTCCCCCTTTACGAGAAACTGATGACACAGTTGATGTATACTCTGTTAACCAGCATGGAATGGATGGAGAGGATGAAGCTGATAGAGAGATGGTTTCCAAGTCATCAGCTTTCATTCATAACAATAATGGGTTATCTAGTTCTATTATAGAGAGTATTGCCGATGATGAAGAATCTTGTGATGAATACTATGATTATCTGGGCGAAGAGCTTGCAGTTCTTAATTCAAATGGACATTCTCGAGACGTCGATGAGGCAGTAAACAAGGTTGGTGATCGTCACAGATCTAAGTTGCCATCTGCAAATGAAATACTGGAAGCATGGAGGGAAAGCAGGGAAAATGACGGGATATTCTTTCCCTTTGAGCTGCAGAAGCAGAAGTGCAATTAGCTTCTTTGGAACCGCGTCACTTCATTTGGGTTGTATTTATTACATTTAGCTCGATTTTGGTTCCTAAAAAATATGGTTGTATTGATGTATCACAATGAAAATCACTTTGCCATTAATTGCTTCTGCTCTCTTGCCCGGGTTTTATCACATATCTTATCTTCTGAAGTCTTATTTTATAAAAAATTTTATAGAAATACATATTACTTTTTTTTGCATTTTTTATTATGTATTGGTTAACTTAAAAATTAAAATCTTTTTTATTTTTATGTCAAATAAAATTTTAATTAATGAATTTATTTATTTATTTATATTTTATATTTTATATTTAATAATTAATTTATATTATAAATTTTAAAAAATAAATATTTTAAATAAATATAATAATATATTAATATTTATTTTAAAATTAATATATTATTATATTAATTTAAAAAATAATTTATTTAAAATTTTATAATCTAATTATTATAATATAAAAATATTTAAAATAATAAAAATTAAAAAATTTTAAAATAAACATTATTATTATTATTATTATTAGGTTATGGTCATCATCAATTAATATTATTTTTTATAATAAATTATAAATTATATATGATAATAAATAATTTTAAATTAATTGATTAAAGAATTGATATATATATATATATATATAATTATTTTATTTAAAAAATTAATTATAAAAATTAAATAAAAATTTTATGTAAAATTAAATAAAATAAAAATAATTTAATTTTTTAATTATTCTACTCCCAATTTTTTATTTTAAAAAAAATCTCAAATAGGAAACCGCAAGTTTATAACAAAATAAATATTAACTCATCACCGTGACGGATTGATTACCTCGCCAGAACCCTAACTCACCAAAACTTTGTCATGTCACTCGAATGAACAGCTCAACGTCAATCCGATCCTCCTCTTCAACCTCTGAATCTTTCCTGGAACAAAATGCCCCCCGTAATCAGAAACCTCGCATGTAATTCCGTCGCCAGACTCTTTACTAAACTCAAAATGACCGAATCCATGATCCTTTCTTGTTCTCTATCCACAGCGACGGAGTCCCGAACCCAGAAGCTCGAACGCATCGCCGACGAGCTACTTGATCTGACGAAGCTCGAGCGTTATGACTACTCAATCTTGTTCCGACTCAAGATGGGTCTCAACCGCTACGGCCCGGCACTTTCCGGTCCTAGCTCGCCCGGTCCGGCCGCTGCTGGTACGGGCACAGTGGAAGCGAAAGTGGCTGAAAAGACGGCATTCGATGTAAAGCTTGAGAAATTTGACGCGGGTGCTAAACTCAAGATTATTAAAGAAGTGAGATCATTTACTGATTTGGGATTGAAAGAGGCGAAAGAACTGGTGGAGAAAGTTCCTGTTGTGGTCAAGAAAGGGGTCACGAAAGAAGAGGCTGATTCTATTCTTCAGAAGCTCAAAGAGATGGGTGCTACTGTGGTATTGGAATGAATTTATTTTATTTTATTTTTTTTAAATTTGCAGATTCAAGTTTTGGTTTTGACGTAGCATATAAACATTTGAATCAAAGTTTTGGTTCGATTCAACGGTTTAAATTGAACTGAAAAATAAAAAAACTTCTTATCTGCCATTTATCAGCAACAGCTAATGGAGAATTCAGACACAAACCCAATTGAATGGGACAATAATGGAACAATCTTAACAGAGCTCTCTTATCCTTTTTTATGGAGGAGTGATGGGAGCTTGAGAATTGACCGTGGCTATAATGTATGTAGACTAAACAATGAACATGCAGCTGAAGCAGCATACAGAAAAGGGGCGAATGTCAACAAAATACTAACATATAATTCCATCAAGCAATATATTGTTATTAGAACCGCTCATAATGTTGTTATATCTGTTCATTTTTCCTATGATTAAATTCCCATCAGAAGCAAAACAACAACAGATTGTATTTATGTGTAGTTCGGCGTTTAAAATGCCCTTGTCCACTTCTTAAACTAGTCAGCCTTTTCGGCTTTGAGAAGCTCAAGACCTATAATGCTGTAATGGTCCATTGAAACACACTTATAAGGGGTCAATCTCACAATTTCCAGATTTACAAGCCTAGCCCTGTTTATAATCATTAACATAACAGTGTGGATGTTGCTGCACCATTATGATGTTTGTT
The DNA here is from genome assembly GCA_032401905.1 of Swietenia macrophylla. Taxonomy (NCBI): domain Eukaryota; kingdom Viridiplantae; phylum Streptophyta; class Magnoliopsida; order Sapindales; family Meliaceae; genus Swietenia; species Swietenia macrophylla. Next base: position 3,028,907 of record CP135586.1, on the reverse strand, counting down.
ATGATGCATGTTGCTAACTCAATGCTCTGCAAATCCATTCGTTCTGTTACAGATCATCTGCACGAGCATGGAAGAGACATCAATCTCGACAATTAGTGCAGGAATAAAATTCTATAACCTAAAACATTGCATATCCGATGAAAGCTCTACTGTCTCCAATATGAATGGAAATCAGATTAGTTAAATTAGAACACACTCTTTTCAAAAATATGAAACAAATTTGTTAAAATTGACAGGCTAAAACACATCATTCCTTCTGAGAGGTAGTGATTTCCAAAGTTTTGTGGATTAGAGAAGGATACAATGCAGCTGACCCAAATAATTAGATAAGGATCAATAAGTGCAACAGAGTTGGAGTGGAAAACTCTGCCAGGATGGAAGCCTCTCAAACCACCCATTCCTCGAGTTATCATCCTATGAAAAAAGACTAGGGCATGTATTTGGACAGTATGTGTTAAGAGTACTTGGGAAGAGAACAGTGAAGCACTGTACCAGGTAAGAAGTTTCCTACATTTCAATGCATTGATTGCTGCTTTGGCAATCACTTGTGCTGCTTCTGCTTCAGCATCTGCTCTTTCTGCCTCCCTTGCTGCCTCTTCAGCTTCTGCAATTGCAGCTTCTGCTTCTGCTAGAGCTTGTGCAGCAGCTGCAGCAGCCTCCTGTGCTGTCATGCCTTTCATCTTTGATAGGTCAGCATCAACCTGGGATTTGGTAAGAATGTTGATTTCTTTCTTCTGTGCTTTAGGTGGATCCTTTTGTCTTCCCTCCAGGAGTAACTTTGGAGACCTTTTCGTTATAGAATCTGGTGTGGTGGGTGCAATCCTGTAATGATGGTTGACCTGTTGACATGAAGATCACAAAACTATCCGATCTATAATTACATAACCATTCCATATGATTTTCGTTTGCATTTTTATCTTCCTGCAGTATGAGCTCTTACGCTCATACATTTACATCTCACATACTGAAATCAATATTGCAAAAGCTAGAGCTTACATTTTATCAAATCCATGAGACAAGTTACTATTAATGTTTCTGGCATCTTATGCATACTAGATTTGATCTCCTTATCCTTCACAGCTATTTTTCATAAAGTTAAATAATTTATTTGTTCAGTATGCCATCTAAAATATTAACACCATTTTCTTGGACCACTACTGAAGATGCCAATGGTTATTGACTCTGCATACTATCACCCAAGTTCAACATAAACCAGGGGAAAAATTGTTCTGAGCTATAACTTTGCCAGATATCAGACTCTGGATGTTGCATCCAATGAGTAGTGCAATGGACTTGTCAGTTTTCATTCAAAAAGTGGCTGAGTTATTACCTTGACCAATGTGCCATTTGCCGTCAAAAACGTTAGCTTTGTAGCCAATAGCTTTCTAAGGTTTGCAGGTGCCCAGTATTGGTCCTACAAATAAAATCAAAAGACATTACTCGAACAATTTTCATCCTCATACACAACTATCGGAAGTGTTTCTAAGATTCCTTGCATATCACTCTAAAATCATCATAGGCTGGTTCTTTCAGACTAGGCTGGTTTCTAACATAAACTCTTTGAAAAATTGCATGAAATTCATGAGAATTTATTGCATGGCAGATATTTCTCAGAAACAGTCTGGTAGTGCCGTTAAGATTTCCAGTTTCAAGTCTTAGCTAATTAGAATTAGCAACACGATAATAAAAAAGACAACCATTGATACCATTTACTTATATGTTTAAACTTAAAAAACATTGCAGAGAAAAAAAAAAGTTTTGACCTTACAATGTGAAAAGACGATCATAATTTGTGTACTTAGCAGTACTGGAAATCTTTTGCTATACTTCTTTTTCTGGACAAGTAACCAGTTTCAGAAAAGAAATGGTAGCAGGGAGGACACCTTTTGAAGAAGCATATTGAAGACAAAATCTCCATGATATAAAGCATTACAAGCACTAAAATTTTCCTGCACTTTAATCAGTTCAGTATGTGTATCCGCAATCACAAAAAGTTTTCTAAATTTACACACAAGCGGAATTACCTCTATGTAACTAGCAATTGAAGCCCTGTCGGAACCACTTGGCTCCTTCAAATTGGCAATGGCGTCTAATATAAGCTTCTCCAACCTACAACACATGGAGGAGGTCTGGCAAAGTGAATAATTATGTATAACGCAAAAGCAGAATTGCAAGACTGATACTACAAAAGATTTTTATGGACAATAACAAGCAAAAGGTTCAGCTCTAGGGAATAAAATCTTGGCTCTTTTCCACATGCTCTACGAAAATCATTCCTGTTATTAGACTGATCCAAATTATCTTTGCTGGAGAATATTCATGCTAACTAGTGCATAACCAGTGGTTCAAGCATGCTAACTAGTGCATAACCAGTGGTTCAAGCATGCTCACTAGTGCACATGTTTCCATAAATTAGAGTGAGCACCGGAACTTATAAGATATTGTCAGAGTAGATGATAATTTACTTTCACATTTTTCCACCGTTAAACTTTAACTTAAGAATAATAACTGGTTAACCATATGCAGTCCAAATCAGTATCCAAGTTAAATGAAAACTCAAGAACAATTTTATATAATCATGCAAGGGATGTAACCTTGCAACTGGTTCTTTTGAACCAGAAGAATGCAATGTTCCACTAGAAATAGCAAGAGGCTTAGCATCAACTTCTTCATCGTTGTGAGGTATGGTGCTCAAAGCCATATGTTGCTCATCATGTTTGGGTCTCAGCTGAATCCTGCCATCATGTTTAGGGGTCAGTGAAGTCCTTTTAAGAGCAAGCTTAGCCTTCTGTCGAGATCCCCATATTGTTGTCACATTTATGTTTCTCCATTTATCCTGTCCAAAGTAGAAATCACACAAATTACTACACTACAATGCAACTGATGGAATATTGATAATCAAATTAAGCAGGGGAAGTTTCTGATATAAGATTGCAATAAACAGAACTGCTGCTAAAATGGATTGGCCTCAAGACCCTAACCCGAAAAAAGGAAATAAAAGAAGTTGCACTTCCTTTAGTAATAATTGTTCCTTGTAAAGATTATTGCACCTTTAGATCTACATTGGAACGTGAATGCAATATGGCATTAAACTCGGGATCTGAAAGTATAGTTCGCCATTTGCCTGTACCATGCTTAATTACTCCAGCTTTGAGAGCTGCTTCTTCTTCTGCTGTCCACTTTTGTTTGGGAGCACCCATCAATAGATACACAAAACCCCTCGGACCTAAATCACTGACACCTGTCCCCGTTAATACATCACCTGTTCATAGGTGAGCAAGCATTGAATAGTATTAACTCCATTAAACCCTAGACACATTAACTGAATCAAACAAAAACCCAATTCTCGACATACATGTATATCTTTTTAACCCTACACACATAATCAGACAAGCAAAACCAGTTATATATATCTGGCACAATCAACAGTGAAGAATTAAGGATACAACAACAATGTAAGAAGTATCTACACTGAATCAATAACAGTCGATCGAATAGATTACGAGCTCACACAATAATCCAATGGCACATATAAGTTGATGAAATGTTTGAACCGCTTAATTACGCAATCACGGATTTATTAAGCTTAATTAACATTGACAAGCCACTAAGATGATGAAATCTCGATATTAACAAGATAATTTTCCAAAACCAGAGTAAAAGCCGCTCAAATTGTAAAATTTCTGCATGTAATCAATGGTTTTTGATTCTTTGCCTACGTAATTCACATCAACAAACAGCAAAAAGGAAATCTAAAAATCAGCAGAATTCATCCGATTCCCTTGCATAAACGTGGTTTAAACACAATCAACGGTAATTAAGTAAAGCTCATACCAGAACTGCATCAAATTCAGCAGGTGAATCGACGCATGATATCTGATTTCAAATTGCCCCTGGTCAAGGAAATTACAGATGAGTTTGTGAATGATGTGAGAAGCGGGAAATTCACGTGCAGCCAACTGGATCATCCGAAAATGTCCATGATTAATCGAAAATGAGAGACACGAACTCACAGGGAGTGATACTAACATACGGACATTGCTCTCGTCCGCAAAATATACTTTGCGTTTCCTTTATTTTGAAATATAACTAATACGGTGCCCCTGATTTTTTCAGAAATATCAAAATACCCCAATATTTTTAAAATTATATTAATCGAAAATACCAGAATTTGATGTAAATTGAGTTTTTATATTTTATAAAATAATTATTGAAAAATGTTCTATTACATAACAAATTAGTTATCCAATAAATCTCACAACACATGCAACATATTTTTAATTTTTTTAATGAATAATATAATTAATATTTTTAATACGTTTATACACACACATACATATATTTAATTACGCGTGCAAAAATAAAAATAAAAATTTTTGAAAATCAGAATAAGAGAACAAATTAATTAAGTCTTAATTAATTTTCAGGAAGTAATTGATTCTCTTAAAGTCATCTCTTTTAAGTATGCAAATATCCTCGTTGATCTATCTTATTTTTAAATTTTTTCAATCAAATTTTAACATGTGACCTAATTAAAATTTAATAACTAAAATTATAATTTAATATTGTATTTAGTTATATATATTTTTTATCTTTTATTTTTTATTGTTACCTATTAAAACTAACTTTTTATCTTTTTATATAGCAAAATGTGAAATTATTTAATAATATTATATTTTTTATTATTAATTATATCATATGTGTCAATAAATATTTAAAAAGATAATAAAAAAGGACCTGAGAGGATCATAATCCCCCATTTTGATGCTCAACCTCTGTTTAATGAATTTAGCGTTAATTTCTAAATTTAGTGGGAAATAACTGCTATTCTTGAAGAAGTTTGGGAACATTTTGCTATATTTAAAAAAATTGGGATAAAAATGTAAATTGCAGAAAATAAACCAAACATGATGATTTACCCGTGTTTCTGCAATTTTATCTTTTTTTTTTTTTTCCAAATTAAATTGAGTGGTCGAGTATCAGATTATTTGGTTCGAAGATGGCTCACTCTCTGCAACGAGTATGGGGCTTCAGTGGCCGTGCCGTGCGAGCCACCGCGTGCACTCTCTCGAGACCATTCTCTGCAGACGCGTTGGTCGAGGTCAAGCCCGGGGAGATCGGCATGGTCTCTGGAATTCCCGAAGAGCATCTCCGTAGAAGAGTACCTCTCTATTACTCTTCTCTATCCTTAATTTAATCTTCTTTTGACTTGTATTTGACGGATCACATTTTGTTCCTTTATGATAGTACGAGGGAAAATGTCCATTTACAAATTGCTAACATTTTATGATGAATTTATAAATAAGGGTTTCTCATGTTTTGATTGTTTTAAATGTTGATTTGAATTCAGAGCTTGTGAATTTTCTATTGTTGCGATAAGCGGCTGTCTTGGCTGCTAATTGCATCTTGGTCAGAGTTTTGTTGTGTGACTTGCAAGATCAAATCGGTTTTAATGTTTTAAAAATGCTAACTTCACTTAAGAGAACTTTCAATCGATTCTATTCTTCGCAATTTCTGTCGTGTCTTTGTTCTGGTGCTTGTAAGGGTACCTTTGTGTTTTTCCGGATGATATTCCAATTCATGGTTTATATATACGATTGCCCTTGTATCTTTCAAATCAATTATATCAATGACATGGAGGAGGCTTTTTCTGTTTTTGGCAACAAATTGCTGTTGGGCTAGGGCAGCTTCCCCTGTTATGGTTTCTTTGCCTTTTTGTCTGTGTTTTGCAATATTATATTTAAAACTTTCTTTCATCTTTTGATATGTATGGCAGGTTGTAATTTACTCACCGGCTAGAACTGCTAGTCAGCAAGGATCTGGAAAAGTTGGGAAGTGGAAGATCAATTTTATGTCAACACAAAAGTAAATTCTTTTATCTAAATTTTTTTGCATAAGAAGTTCTTAATATTTTCAACCAGTCAGCTGCATTTGGCAGAATGGAATTCGACCATGGAATTGAAATGGAAGTTGTCACAGTTGAACTGGCATCTGAAATCATACTCAATTCTACATCAGAAATTCTAATTCCATGTTAGTAAATGTATTTTTGTAAAATGTGGATTCCTTTTAGTTCAAAAACTACCTTATAGTGGGGATATTTTCTCTAGAGACCTTTAGTTGAACTCAATCTTATGAACCAGGCTTTTTCCTGAACCTTCAGAATTATCTTTAAGTAATGTTACTAACAGATACTGTCTATATTTTGCTACACTTGTGCACCATGGTGAAGTTAAGCATTCTTAAATATTCCAAATTATATTTACTTTTCTTTTAAAATTTTGGAACCAAATTTATTTTGACATTTCTCATGGTTCTAGGCTTCTCTTTTCAAATTTTGGAGCCAAATTTATTTTGTCGTTTTTAATGATTCTAGACTTTTCTTTTGTGTAGTATTTGTGTGATAACTAATAACTCAATTATATGAAAATTTTGTGGGTTACCATGTAGTTCTAAGACAAAATACTTGTTTTCATCAACCATATTTACTTGATTTGCATCGTTGTATTGCCAAAATTTTTGTGATCAAGTTTGAATTACTAGTTATACTAGTGTTCAGGTCATTCTTCAGAGCGATATTTTGCAACATGATCACATGATCAAAAGTATCTTATTGCTCAGTGATATGCTGTAGGTGGGAAAATCCACTGATGGGTTGGACATCCACTGGGGATCCGTATGCCAATGTTGGTGATGCTGGATTAAGTTTTGATAGTGAAGAGGCCGCAAGGGCATTTGCCGAGAGACATGGTTGGGAATATGTGGTATGTGTTGTGTAATTTTTAATCTAAAGTTCTACTACTGAGATTGTTTGTTTAAAGAGTTTTGTAGATATTGATTCTTATACATTTTGGAATTTAATATTTCTTGCTTTACTTACCTATGTTGCTGGACACATGTTCAGTGCATTTTAGTTTTATGCCATTATTATTTTTTGCCTTAAAAGGATGAGATTATGGTAACACCTCATGCCTTCCTGTCCCAAAAGATTTTGAGTCACATTTTTGTTTTGCAATAGACTAGTAGCAATTCTGTTGATTGATTTCATACGTTACAATTAAGAAATGAAACATCCAGTCAGCTACTTCGTGATGATATTGACTTTTTTAGTTCTTCATTTTTAGTTTTTACCTTACTACTATTGACTACATTTGGACACATTTCAGGTGAAAAGGTGCCACACACCATTGCTGAAGGTCAGAGACTCTTCTTTTACCATATTTATGGGCATTTGTTACTGTTTGCTTAACAGTTCCATAGCAATCTCTTATGTTTTGATGGGTGGATGAACTGTATTTTATTAAAACGGTTGTCTCAGCTAGCCTTTGAAATAAGAAACTAATTAAAAGTTCCATAAAGTTGCAACTGTTTAGGCCTGTTGCTGTGCAATTGGGTTTGCTGAACAGGATCCAAATAGAGGATCTACTTTCATACTCCATTGAATTTCAGTTGTCTTTCAATTTTTCATTTGGAAGAATGATTTTCTAGAATGATTTGGGATTTCCCCTCTGTTATTGTTCTCTCAGCTTACTCATGCCTGCATTATGTTGTGACCAATTTCCTGATGGGCTAGGGTCTTCTGATGGTCTTATGGCAATTGGAATAGTTAGTAGCTCAGTGTATTGGATTTTAGTTAGACTGTTTGGAATCTAGTGCTGCTAAAGCTCTTCTTATAAGGAATTTCTTGAATTCTGCCTGGTTATTTCCTTCTCTTTCGATTCTAGTGCATGTTTCGTTCACAGGGTGGATATATCCTAAATGGCAGGAAAACTTCATTGCACTCTAGTAGATTTCAGAACCTCTACCCAAACTTGAGATTTGAAATTTAAGGACATGCTGATACATTATACAAGATATAACTGATTAGTAGACAGTGGTTTGTAAAATAAACTTCATTGAGAGGTGGTAAGTCCTGTTATGTACCCAATCTGAAAAGCATGAGCCTTCTGTACCATATACTCAATAATTTGTGGCCATAGAAGCATGCAGGTTTAGATGCATGTACATCAGTTTTTACTAGACTTGCATTAAAGTGATTCATGCATGTCTAAAGGTGCATAAATGGATCAAGATGCCATAATGTATTTCGTCAACATAAATATGAAAACATTCATAGCAGCTTCTTATTTTCTGTTATTTTTGCAGGTGAAGGCGTATGCAGACAACTTCAAATGGAAAGGTCCTGCCAAAACAGATGGAAACTGATAATGTTAGCTCATCAATCTTGTTATTGTAAGACAAGTGATGCGACTAACGGATTGTGATTTCTTTTGTCGTTTCCTGCAAATGGCAACAACATGGTAGCACTTTGTTAAGCTATCCCAAATGAATTTGTTGATTATAATAAAACAGTAAGTTATGGCAATTGTTCCCTTTTGCTTGTTAATTTCTTTTCCACAATGACAAAAGATACAGGGCATTTCTGTTCTTATCGTCTTAGGGAAATAATTCTCAAGTTAAATCTTTCCGGCATTTTCTTTTAGAGGAGCTCAAAAGTTTTGCAGTACCATCAAACTCCTCATCTCATTCCCAAATTGTTCAATGGGTTTCATTTCAGCACGGTATGTGCTTATACTGATTATTGCTAATATCTCATCAAACAAAAGAGAGAGAGAGGAAATAAAAATACGCGTCCCTTCAGGTTGAAGGGCTAATGGTTGCCAAGGGCAGCAGATACGCGTCTTGACTGCACACAGTAAGTATATTGGCTTGGGGACTGGGTAAATCACTAATACTTGCAATTACAATGAATATGAATTCTACCCGTGATACAAGTTTTCTGAAATTTTGAAGGGCCTTCTAGCCTCTTAAGGTGAAGAAATAGAATTTGAGATTTAGATCTATTTTTTTTTTTACCAACTGCAATTTTGATATGTCTGTAGCCCTTGTAGTTGCATTATGACCATCGAACACAAAATCCACCACACAAATGTACACCAAAAAATTTTGAATTCAAAATGTTTGACTGGTAGAATCAGAATTCTTTTGGGAATCTCGATTACTCTATAATTTTAGATTTCCATAATCATCCATGTACATCATTCAATTTAGCTCTCCCTCTCATTAAGAAACTACAAGTATACAGCAGAATACGAGGTGACAGTAATTATGCATTTAGAATTTACAGCTCAAAGAACTTGATGCTGAGTCAACTCTGCAAAAGGAGTGTGATAAATACAAGAAGATGACAGATTGGGACAACCACCTGGATTTATTATTCAAAGAACTTGATGTAGTATGCTGTGAAATGATAGCCTCATCAGTATGCCCTATGGCTATCAACAGTAATTCCGCTTGTATCAGGTAGCAATTTTTTCATATAGTACTTGGAATTTCGGGATAGGTTGATCCTTTTTCTCCTTACTTCTGGTATCTTATCAATTGAACCTTCTCTGAAGCCACGACTCTTAAACCTGCAACCAAAAGCATAAATTCACTTTATTGACTGGCTAACCAGCCAAACATAACATAGAGCAGCCATATCAATAAACTAATAACGAAATATTAATTGAAGACAGAAAGCTGCGACAAACAAACATGACTTCTCCCTAGCTGAATTATTACATATGGACAACTAGCATGCATATGTCGCATGTATTTCAGGTAGCGAGGAAACGAACCAATCTGCAGTTCGGGTGGTCAACAGGAAAAGCATTTCCAATCCTAGGGAGGATGCCTTCTTCTCAATATAGTCTGCAAATATTTGATTGCAATCAGGAAATTATTGGCAATCAGTGCTATAAGCAATATGGTAGATGGTATGCAGCCATTATGAAAAATAACAAACTACAATCATACATGTTAGATACTTTGAGTTTTGTGTTTAATTTTTCAAATTAGGATTTCAACTTTTGTATTAAAGTTTTCAGTTTGGATTTCAACTGTGTAGGGTTTTTCAAGTCACTCATGTAATCTTATCAATTGTCAGACTTTTTTCTCTTTTTTTCCGTTAAGCTGTAGCCAATCACCCATGTACAGATGGGTAAAACCATAAAATAGAAATAGAAAAGATGTGGCATGTGTTACAGTCAGAATGGCAACAGAAAAAGCCAAGTGGTTTAGAGTAGATAACATCTCCCCATCAAACTTCTACACCACTACTGACACAGAACCAGCAAAGTTTCTTAATTCCTCTCACTTCAATTTCAATCATAATTAGTGGCCACAGACCACCAGAACAAGGGACAAGAAAACACGCTCATGAGCAACCTGCGGTCACACATTTTAAATCTTAATAGCAGTGCAAGCAGTATATCATAGAAAATAAAACAATATCATACCAAGTAATTTGTCTCCCTGTCCCTGACCTCGGCAGTCAGGAGAAACTGCAATAGCAGCAACCTCTCCACACTTTTCGTTAAAGAAAGGGAAAAGAGCAGCACAAGCAATGACCTGACCTTCCCGTTCCACAACATAGAATGAATCCAATGCTTTAAGCAGCTATTAACATAAAACATATGAGAAACATAGTCATTCACCCTTTCCAAGAAAAAAGAATGAGACCTAGGTACAGTCAAGTTTGCATTTTTTCATAAAGTACATCAATAACTGATCAGTAAGAACTGATAAAATAATAAGATCTATATGAACATCCAAAAGAGCAGGATCCCAAACCTCTTCTTCTGTCCTCCGGACCAATGTGCCAGAATCTTCTAGAGGTTGAATGATTTGTTTTATTCCAGATAGATCTGTTACCTTGGCCATACGTGTTCCTTCATAAAGATCACTAACATAGACATTCAAATTCTAGAATCAATAAATGGGATGAGAAATGGCCAAGAAAATCAGTTTACATCAGAAGGAACCAATGAACTTCTAAATGCAAGTTGGATAGGAACTTTAGAAATATAATACGATATAGATGATCTTTTGGAAGATGTTTATTGGAAAAGTTGCATACCTAGCCACCATTGTCCCCATTCCATCTCTTTTAAACAACTCCAATAGTAAAACTCCACCAATGGTGCCATCCAACAAATGAACTCTTTGAACACCTCCCTAATAACAAGGAATAAAATACGAAGGGCTGGGTAATAGAAATGCAATACTATATTGTTGAAACTTTATATGCAAAGCAAGTAATTTTCAAGGATGCAAGAATCTAGTAAGCCCTTGTCTCAGAGAAACATAACACCACACTAGAGAATTCAAAATAATGATAGCATATATGCAGCTTCCTTGTGTAAGAAAAGGCATTCTCTCAGCCTTTTATTAACAAAAATAGATGTAAAAGAAGGTAAAAAATAAAATGCACATCGTTTTTTAAGCAGCCATATTTTTGGCAGTTAATTAGCCCTTTCTCCACTATGCATATTCAGAAGTTATTGCTGATAGACCCACACCACAAAGTTAATGACTAACTAGAATTCTGAGCTATTATGTCTATATGAATCTGATGGCTGGACAGAAGCTTCCAAAATGAAGAAGGCCACAGTATTATCCTGCAGACTGGATACTTGTCCACCTCCAGAGAGTTGTTTAAGTTAAAGATAAAATGTTTAAAAAAATAAAAATAAAAGAGAGAGACAGAGAGAGGAAAAAAATAAAAAAGAATGCAAGGCTTCCAACCTGGCATTCTCCATTTTATTGGTCACTGTTACAGGTTATTTCATTTTCTTTTTGACAATACACAAAATTTGGAGTAAACACTAACTTCATATATCCATCAGATTGTTGCAAGAAACCTTCCCTTTAATTAAAGTTGAGAGTTGCGACCTATAGGAAATTGTGGCTAAAAAGTATCAACAGTGCTGATCAACAAAAAGGTCAAAATTTATTGATTTTAAGAGTTAGGAAAGCCACCCGCAGCTCTAGGAATAAAAAAAAATTAAAACAGAAAGGGAAAAATTAAAGATAGATTGAACATCCAAAAACAGAAACAAAACCCTCCACTAAGAGAAAGCTTTACCTTCACTACACAGATTCTAGGATATCTGCACTTAACACTAAACAAAACCTCAGAGTGACTAAGCAACAAGTTCCCCAATATCAATAAACAAGATAATGGGAAGAGAGAGAGAGAGAGAGAGAGAGAGAGAGAGAACCAAAAATGAAAAAAGGAGGAAGGGTTGGGGGGTGGTGAGACTGTGGCGGGTAGAGGGGGCATCATTTTAGGGAAAATGAAAAAACATGTTAAGTAAAGTTTACATGAACAAAATAGGCCTCTCATGGACTTACTCTGCAGACGAAGGCTGCAGCAGCTAACTCTGAAAGGTAACCAAATAATCGACTAAGCCGCTCCTGTCCTCCAATAGCAAAACCCTGCTCCCCAGACCATAGTCCATTGCCGTTGTCAAATCCAACACCGTTGTTAAAGGTTGCAATATGCCCTTTAACAAGAGCTCTCCCGTTTTGGGAAGAATAAACACTTCCATTAGAACCACTATGCCCAAGATAAGTCATATCTTCCTCGCCAACAGCTTCCACATAGTTAGCAGCTATCTCACTTTGCTTTGCTCGCTGACGAATTAACGTGTCTGCTTCTTGAAGAGTCAAGAAACGAATAAGGCGTCCACCCTCGTCCAAAATTGGACCATCTATAATACAAATAAGCTTATCCGCTTCAATAGCTAAGGCACATGCTGTAGCTACCTCATATGTGCTGAAATTTACAAAAGCATAAAAGATTAGCGATTGAAAAATCAACATATACACCCATTCTCATCCATAATTGTAAATCAAAAACATCTTTCTTTCTCCCTTCCTTTTTTGCTGGGAGTGCCTGGAGAAAGGTGCAATTGTCTAAGGTCACATATATTAAACATACAATCAAGTCAAAATGCAATTACGGCAGCATCAATTTCATGCAGATCCAATTTTTTTTCTTTTTACAGTAAAAAGTCACGCAAGGGATGTAGCCGATACGTGTACTCACAATTCCCATATACTCTTCAGACAGCAAGATGAATAGAACCTATTCATCTTTGCTGAAAGTTTTAGTAGACAAAGAAAATGAATTTTTCAAGCAAAAACATAGTGAAGATTTTTTTTTCTCTAAGATTTACATCCAAGTGATCTGTTCATTCAAAACTTTAAATATTAAATGTTAAATTTCAAATTACATGCATTTTTTCCCCCCCCGAATCTAATATTAATAACTCAATAATACTAAAGAAGTACTTTTTCAGAATTCAGAAAATATGTTTTCCGCTGTAACATAGCAAAAGAAAAAGAATCCATGTCCTTCAAAAGGAAAACAAATCAAATTAAAAAAAAAAAAAAAAACAGGAAAGTTTGTGAACAAAGTATAAGAATGCCTCAGAAACCATGACTTTTTTTATCTAGCATGAGCAAGATCTAAATCATTTTACTTCAACTCAGAGTCTTGTGTACTCAACTAGAAAAAAAAAAAAAAGTGCAAGAAATATGTATCAGAAGATTTTGAAAATAGTTACACTCAAAGGCAAAACACAGATAGAAGGATGTCAACAAGATATAAAATGCAAGATAAATGTGTATATATTAAAGAAAACTGTAAGTGAAAACAAGGACAAGTTATAGGAGAAACTGAGCTTAACAAGTTGGATCAGGGTAAATCAGAAGAAATATCATTTAACAAACAGTCAGATAAGGCCAAGTTGTAGTAAACAGTAATCACCACAAACTATATTGCATACTTGCAATTCAATACTTCTCCAGAGCTGGAATAGCCCAGGTTGCTTAATATAACTACACAACCACCATCAAGTCGCTCACGCATGCGAGCGACATCTACTTTCTTTACTTCACCTGTTGCTCCATAATCAACTCCATCAACAACTCCTCTTCTCTGAAAAAGAAATTAACAGAAATCATAGTGCCATTGGTGTTTAAATAATTATAGAAGAGCATATACGGAACAAGCAATTACAAAGACCACACACCCTGTCATATAGGTAAATATAAAAGCAGGCTTGCCAAATAACACTGTCACGTTGAATGATATATTCAAAATAGCAAATTGTTACCTTGGCTGCAAGGAAGTTACCACTAGCAACACTGACACCAACTTCGTGCAAACGACTACTATCACCATGTCGACGGATGTTGCATATGGGAGGTCCAGGAGAAAGTTTTGCCTCAATCATCATCCGAATTTTCCCAGCAGCTTCCATTGCTGCTGCTAGAGACTCTGAGTCAGTTATCCTGTATTGACCTACATACTTAGGTTCATGCCCTGCATTAACATACCTGAATAAGTTCTTGTACACTTGTTAGTCATATGTGTTGTCAAAATGAGTTTTGACGACTAACAACACTTCAGGAATTGTGTACAGCTACTTAATAACATCCTCAAAAATTAACAAAAAACAATAATATACACGTCCCTTCCACTTCAAAATCCAAGACTCTCCTATTAATAACTAATTCAACAAAAATTAAAAATACAATTCACTACTCATGTTAGAGCAATGAAGCCCAAGTACTGCTAGATGCAATAATTACACCATATTAACTGACATGCTAATAATATTAAAGATTCAAACTATTTCATGATGCTAAAGGGGTCTTAAGTCGATTGAAACTAGAAGGTAGCAAGACAACAGAAAATTTTAAAAAGATTGAAATGGAAAAGAAAACCCTCTGCTTTCAAGGATGACAAGGAACCCTCAACCCCTTAGTTGGCTCATATGAATTACAGACGGTCCCTTTAAAATTATACCAAATTCAGAATCAAACAATTCAAATAAGAACTAATTGTGTCATTAGCTCCAAATCAAACAAAACACAAACGAGAATTAAGGGCATGCAAAAGCTTTCTCTTTCACATACCTCTCTCAGCCAAAAGACTGTCAATTTGCACATGAGTTCCCGGAACAAGAACAAACTTAATCCCCAAGTGATGAAGAAACGCAATATCCTGTACCAACTTCAAAATTAAGCATAAACAAACCCAAAATAAAACAATACCAGCATGTTCCTACAAACTAACAAATTTTAAAAAAAAAAAAAAGAAACAAAAAGTTTGCCTTTAGAATGGAATCCAAGAAAGGGCTAGAGACAATTTCCCCAGAAACAATAACAACGAAAGTTCCCCCTCTATGTGCCCACAAGTATGGCCACGCCTCACGAAACCACTTAACAAACTGCTGGTCTTCAACAGAGTTATAAGTCTCTTCAACGTTATCACTCTCTATTTCGCTAAATACATTGCATTTACTTAAATTTCTCTTTTTATTCTTTATAGGCAAGGATAAACCCTTAAGCAACCGGCCCTTAAATCGAAGGTTTCGGGAGGGTTTTACGGAATTGAATACATGGGGGGAGGAAAAGAGCTGGGTTTTAGTGGGAGATGGCGATACTGAATGATGGGCAGTAGCCATTGAGGAGGAATATGGAGAAGAAGAGAGGGAAAATACGGCAACTTGTCTGTAAATATTTAGACTAGCTACAGAATGTACTCAGGACAACTCTGTTATCAAAGTCTTTCTTCTCTTCCGCGCCGAGTTGTCATTTTGGACCGAGTTGATGGGATTCAAAGCAACGAAATTTTTTCCCTTGATCGGAAATTTTTTTATTCGGGGATTAAAAATCGGGGAGAATATATATATATTAAAGTTTTATTAAGATAATATTACATTTTAGTAATTTCAAAAATATTTAGTTATTCATTAGAAAAAATAATAATAATTTCTAAATTATATAATTTAATAATAAATATAATAAATTACAATTTAATTTAACTAAAAATTATTAATTAAACTAATGAATAAATGCATGGGCAATTTTAAAATTAGTAAAATCAAAGTGTACATTCAAAATTATATGACTAATATTTAAAATATAAATTTTTGTATAATTTTTTTTGCACAAATTAATGTGTAATATTATATTATTATTATATATTTTATATATTTATTTTTATAAATTTTTATTTATTATTTAAAAATATAAGATCAATTTATATCAATGAATAATATATATTTGTATACGTAGCATAGCGAATAATATATATATATATATATATATATTTTTTGTTAAAATAATTAAAAATAAAATTTAATCTATGAGATACTAAATTTAGTTTTTTTTTTTTTTTACAAATAAAAATATATAATTTATCTATTGATAATAAATAGGTTTTAAATCCTGACAAAATGTAGCAATGTCCAAATACAATATTATTATTTTAATAACAATTAGAGACCCATTTATTATAAATAGATAATAATATTTTTATGTATAAAAAAATAAAAATACAGGGATCTCTTCTTTTATATAATTAATTAAAACAATGCAAAGATAAGCTATTAGTGTAAACCATCTCACAAACCCCATAATAAATGTGTAATTAAGTGCTGCCAATTGTCACCATTATGTACAGAAAGAGACAGAACAAACCTTGAGTATGGCGTCGAAGCAGGGATTCGCAACAATGTCTGCTGACAATACAACAACAAATGTTCTGCCCCTGTGCCTATTAATGTAAGGCTGAGCTTCCCGGAATAACTCCACAAACCCAACATCTTCTTCTGTAATACTGTTCACTCCGCAGCGGCCTTTCCCCACCAACCCATCTTTTCCCTTCACTGTTAAACTATGACCGAAGATGTTTCTTCTCTTCTGGTGGCTGTAGTTGCATAGATTTGGTTTGGTGCAGCACGAAGACCAAGTTTCTCCATGGTTGAGCTGCAAAATCCATGGCTTTGCTGACTTGGAGGTGGCCATTGAAGCTGAATTATGAAAGGAAAGAGGATGTTTCTTGAAGATAAAACATAATTCAGTGACAGAGACGTGGGATCTTGGACGGTTCTGAAGTTCGGACGCGGCTAAACGGTGGATAAAGAAGAAATAATGGAGACAAAAGCAATACCATTTTCGACCAATGAGTTTGAGAATCTGAAACTCTTTGGTATTTGCACGTGTCTTGCTTCTTCAGAGTCACATAATTACATTGCATATCGACAAACATTCCAATCTCTAAGCTCTCTCTCTCTCTCTCTCTCTCTCTGTTAACTGTAATAATTTAGGAATGAAACATAAATTGAATTTAGGAGGCATTTCATTTGCATTTGGGAGCGAATACAATGTAACTTGAATACGATCTTGTCACGTGGAAAGTTGGTTAGCAAGGAGATTATTGACTACTTGCCAATAAAATATGTTTTTTGCAAAAAAGTATAGATACATAAAATTTGCAAGTTGGGATCAAACAAATATCAAATCTGGAACACTATGCTTCACAGTTGGCGAACAAGTACCAAAGATACAAGACAATGTAATTGGGTTCACTCAAATGCAAGAGTGCCACGCTAGATGACATTATGCATTGCTCAATCAATTATATTTCAAGATTCCATGCCACATAATTCAGGCAAAGGACTCAGCATTCATTTTAAGGTCAGATTTGGGATTTGGAATTGAGCTTAATGTCCTTGTTGGGCCAAGGTCGAGCCTGCATGCTACAGTAGAACAATGGCCGAATTGCCCGATGGGTCAAAAGTATTCGTATTGGTTGGGGTTGAGTACGTAAGTTTTGGCCACACCCCATGTGTTTACTAAATAATCAAGAGAGAATTTGAATATTTATTGGAAGTGGAAAATTAGAGTAATCTGTCATGAAATGATCCAAAACATCATCCTCATACATTGATTCATTGGAAATTAAGAGTTCCTTTACTTCTGTGTGTGTGTGTGTGTGTGTGTGTAGAAACGGAGAAGATCATGATGCAAGAATGATCAAATTGACCATGGCAGCTGAGCTGAAACTTCTCCTCAGTAGCTGCACTCATCATCCGTAAGGCAACAGCAGAAGAGAACCGCCAAACTGCACATACATGAAAGTATCTCATTTTTCGAATCAATTTCCCAACATTAAATCGTATTCATAGAATTATAAGCTCGGAAATATGCTACTAGAGTAATTTGGGGGGGGGGGGGGTGGTTTCGATAGTTATAGTCTATTTTTTAAGTCCATTTATGTCTATAATATGAGTTACATAGTTCGTACATTCAAGGATAAAAAATAGTTTAAACGAAATTTTTTTATTTTTTTATAAAATTAAAATGTTAAAAAAGAGATAAAATTTATTGAAAAAAATGAATTTCGTTAAGGAAAGTTATTTTTACATTTATTTTGGTCAATAAAATTTATCTTTTTTTCAAACAAAATTTATTCTCCTTTTGACGAGATTCACCTCTTTCATGGTATTTTAATTTTAAAAAAAGATCAAAAGAATCAAAAATATTTTTATTTAAATATTAAACTTTTAACTTTAAATATAAAAAATTTAAAATTCAAATTATAAAAAATAAATAGACCTAAAAATTGAACTATTTTAGTTAACTACCCATAATTCTTCATGGAAACTAGTTTCCCTTGTCATCCTCAAATTCTCCATGTCAAAGGAGACCAAGAAACAAGAAGGGGGAAAACCCTCGTTAGTTAAATCTATATAACAAGAGATTATCATAAATTAATTAATTAATTTGATTTTAAGATGAAATGTAATTATAAAACAATGTCAACCGAGAACATCAATTAAGGTAACAAGATCATTCAATATTCATTAGTGGGCACAGTCTATATTACTTGTTATGTAATTAGTTAATCAACTAACTAATCAACAAGTGTAAGTAGAACTATGGTAGCATCCTCTAGATTACCGAACACAATTTTAATATACAAATATTAAGTTATTTTTTAATACAAAAATATCTAAAAATTAATATTTTTTTTAAATTTTTATACCATTATAAATTTAAATGCTACATGCATACGTACCATGCTGCGAGCAAACCGGTTTTTTGGCCAGGAGGAGGCTGCGGAGCATGAGCTTGAGGTGGATAGCCGGCTGCCGGCGCAGGGTAAGCCTGAGCGTAGACTCCTTGAGCTGGCTGAGGCTTTGGTGGATACCCATATCCTATACAATTCATGACCACCACAAATATTATTGTTAATTAATTAATTAATTAACCCAATAATAATTTAAAAACTCTGAAAACAAACCAACCTATACCTTGAGCAGGAGGAACATCCACTTGAGGCCGACTCCGAGTGTTGTGAGCACTCATGATGATTCTCAGATTTACCCTGCTGTGCCTTTGAATGAAGCAGCAGCTAGCTGAAGTTGTTCCAGCTGAAACCCCATGTCCAGCTTCAATTTATCAACGAAAAAGCAGAGAATGATAGACAATATTGACCAACCGGAGAAAAGGGTCTAAAGAAAATTCAACGATACTGACAGTATCCTCACAGGAAAATTCTATCATGCTAACTGCTTGCATCTTCACAGGAAAATTCTATGATACTGACTGGAAAAAGATCCAGGCTACTATCAATAACTGATTTTATATGGTCCTTAATTTGGACTAAGCCAGAGAGTTGATTTTTCTTCGGTGACAGTATGAAATTTTAGTGTAAAAAGAATCATGCATACAGATGATTAATCAAAGTTTGTTGGTATAACAATGTAATTGAGAATGTAAGGGGTCTATTTTCCGGGAAAAAGTCAAGTGGAAAAACATACCAGTCGCAGAAGGAAAGATTGGTAGACTAAGAAGAACTTTCAAGAGTGGAATAACGTGAAAGAAAAAAAAAATGTAAGGTGCGACTAACTGCACCATAACCTTGCCCATATCTCACGGAGTAGAAGAGAATAGTTTAAAGGCGAAAAGAATTACGCTTCAACTATACTCCAAGATCCCTGACAAAATATTTCAGATAAGTCCTCTTCAATATCCATTTCAAAGTCAGGACTTGTATGCAAAATTCTGCTTGACGTTCCTGTTGGATCAAGCTCCAGCCTGCATGGTAACAAGTAAAACACCAACCACAGCAACATCATACTTTACCCAAATCATTTAAAAGATGTAATCTCTCGTTAAATGATCTAGGAATTTGCTAATACATGGAAAAGATTTCCTAGACACTGAGAAGACAATGCTCCAATTGACCATGGCTGAATTAGCTGAAACTTTTCCTCAAATTCAAGCTTTCAGAATACTAACATCAGCAGAGAGCCGCTAAACTGCACAAATTCACAACAATGGAGTGAAAAACATCATAATTATTCATAGAATAAGCTCATATATTTTGCATATTTTGTGCTCATTGTTGTATCTAAGAAATATCTGCACGTAAGCTTCCTCTAGGATACAAATGACACAATCAGTTCACTGGGTCTATCAACCTTCAAAGTAAACAAAATGAAGCACCCTTTTTTAACGAAATCATCCTAGCATATCAGTTTAACTTAAAATGTAAAAGACGACTTAATTGAAGGAAATCCGCAACTGAATAATAGCAAGCCTTCTATGCTATCCTCAATTCTTTATGAAGTTTACAATGTTACCCAACAATAATCTTCCCACCATGTCAAGATCATGAATTAACTAACAAGGGAAAGCACCTCATTATTTGGGCCGCTGTCAATAATGTGAAGTTAATTAAGCATGATGAATGCAAGATGAATATATGGGTGGGAAAAGAGGGAAAGAACATATTATATTAACCTTTTCAAAAGAGATCATACCATTAATTTAATCCTCTAATTAGCAAAGGGAATATTTGAAGTTTCCTATTTCATTTCTTATAGTATAATCTTACGAGAAGCTTTTGTTAATATCATTTTGGGAAATTTTCTAAAATAATATTATTTTAATTTAATATTTTTAAACAAACCTAATATATTCTTATTAAAATAATTATTTTGGACAAATTCAGTTTCAAATCCCACTTTTTACACTTATAAATATAACTCATTCGTACACTTTATTTTTTATATATTAAGACTTTTTTCACTTCTTAAATTTTAATTAATTTTAATATATCCCACTTTATTGTAATTTGCTTGAAAATTTGATCAAAAATTAAAATATATTTGACATAACAAAGAGATAAAAATAATTGTCCTAGTATGACTAAATATCACCTTACTTTGGTTACACCAGGGCACTAATTATATTTTGAGTTGGCCAACCTAGGGTATTATAAAATGCCCTGAGTTGGCTAACTCAGAGCACTATTTGCAACCTGGGTTGTCCAACTAAGGGCATTGTACCTCTGTGTTTTAATAATATATGTAAACTAATATAATTATATATATATATATATATATATATATATATATTAAAATTATGTTGAATATAATTTGTAAAATTTTTATATTATAATTTTTGTTTATATTGACTTAATAATTTATTATATTTTCTTTCTAATTTTTAATCTATTTTTATGCATTGATTTATTTTTTTAAAATTTATTGTTTTATTTTTTTGTATTTTAAAAATAAAAATTTTAGATATATTTGTTGAAAATTTTATTTTATTATTTATTTTTATTGAATTAAGAATTTATTCTTTTATCTTACAAATTTGTTTAATATATTTTTTATTTAATTTATTTTTAAAATATTATTTTATTTTTTTGTATTTAAAAAATATTCAATGTTTATTAAATATATTTAAATATTTATTTAAGGTATATGTGCCCTAATATAATCACACTAGAGTATTATATACACACACACACACACACACACACACATACATATATATATTATGAAATTTTTATTTTATGATTTATTTTTTATCAAATTAAAATTTTATTTTTTACATATTTATTCAATATATTTTATGTATTTATTTAATATATTTTTTATTATATTATATTATAAAAATAGTCAATGTTCAAATATTTAGATATTTAAACATAGATATTTTGATATATAGATATTTTGATACATTTCAAGTATATGGCTGAGAACTTACCTGTTGGTGTTCGTCACGGAAAATTGTGAGTTACGTTATCTAATGATTTAGAAAAATAACGTAGTAGAAAAGTTCGATTCAAATATGTTTTTAGAGATATAAGTATCATAAATTATTGATCATAATATATGACTGCACTAAAATTAATTCAACAGAATTCAGCATTCAATTAAAAACGAATTTCACAGATAGTGAAACATGATCTATTATATATGTGGATATTGATAATTATTAGAGTATCTTCGGTTTTATATGCAATATTGCATTGACAGGATCTAGACATCTAAGTCTACTTTACATCATCACGGAGTAAATAATTACTAATGATGTTAGACTGACTTGCACTACTTTGCAGACTATCGATATAGAAGTTCCTATACAATCGTTTATTATTTTTTTTTTTGGGACAGTAATCAATTTGACTATGGTCAACATTATTCACAAGATCATATATATCTTATAGATCCTACACCAATACATCATAAAGGTTCTGTAAATCATGAAAGATATGTACCCTGTTAAATCAATGAAAATCATATAAATGATTTTTTTCGAAGTCAACAATGTGTGAAAAGTAAAAGTGCTGACATTCCTAACGATACACTGAAGACCCCATGCAGAAGTTATTGCGATGAAGATATTAATACAACGACAAATTCGAGTTATAAAATAAGTCGAATTAACAGTTTTATGAGGATTGGGAAGGATATAACTGGACCATTAAGTTCTCGTCATATATTACTTATTCCACCATTATTTTCTTAACCGCAGGATATACTATCTAGCTCTACATACAGTAGTATATATATAGGACAGTTTTTCAATTCAAAGAAGGAATTACGATATGCACTAGATTTATTAATATTAAAGAATCATTTTCAGTTTCGAGTTTCAAAATCAACGACAGATCGATTTGAGACAAAATGTATAGTTGATGAATGTAAATGGCGGATTTGGACAACTAATACAAACGAAGATGGTAGATATTAATCTATTAAAGTGTTTGAAATAGATCATACTTGTCGAAACGACCTATTACAATTAGGCTACCAATAAGTAAGTAATCGGTTTATTGGTAAATTTATGATAGCCAAATTTTAGAATCCTAGTAGAATTTATACTCCAAATAATATACGAGATGATATGGACCGAGAGTTTGGAGTTTGTGTATCTTACCGTAAAGCATGATTAACTGAAGAAGAGGCACTAA
Source organism: Swietenia macrophylla (assembly GCA_032401905.1). NCBI lineage: Eukaryota > Viridiplantae > Streptophyta > Magnoliopsida > Sapindales > Meliaceae > Swietenia > Swietenia macrophylla. Next base: position 3,006,007 of record CP135586.1, on the reverse strand, counting down.
AATTAGCATGTGGGGATCTAACCGAATTGTTTAATTTACTGCTATAATTTTGTTGTATTTTAAAGAAAAGAAATTCGGGTACAATAATGCATATAGAAACAGACAAGTATAATAATTTCTTGTATTTCTTCATGGCACTTGTAGTATCTTAAAGTGATTTTTGCACAATAATTTGCCTCGTAATTGTTATTGATGGAACATTCTTAGAGGGTACATATTGAGAAATCATGTTTGTTAATGTTACTCTTGATAGGAATAATCAAATTTATCTCGTAGTATTTAGTATGAAGAACTCTGAAAATAATATATCGTGGGAGTAGTTTTTAGAAAAACTACGAGATACACTTGAATCTATTTCAAATCTAGTATTTGTGTCAAATTAGCATGATAGCATAGTTAAATGGATAAGAATAGTATTTCCTTATTCATATCACAGTTTTTGTGCGTACCATATTGAAGAAAATTTCAAATCAAAATACAAATTTAAAGACAACAAGAAATATATTTTCTTAATAGAATTTTACATTATTGTTAAGGTATTTGTATTTAGTAAATTTGAAAAATATATGGATAAATTAAGGTTAATACATCTTAATGTTGTAAACTATTTAGAAAATGAGATAGAATTTGATAAATGGGCCAGATATCATTTTTCAATCCAACGATACGATATAATGACTACTAATATTGTCGAAAGTATCAATGTATTGTTAAAATATATACGTACTCTTCAAATTATGGTTTTAACATATTGGATACAATTAATGGTTTTACGAGAAAAGAGAAGAAGTTGCTAAATATGATAAAAATACCTTAACTGGAACAGCAACTGATAAAGTTAAAGTGAAAAATTACACTTTTCTTAACTATTAATCTATCCAATTTCTCAATTTGAGTTCGAAATTAGAGTCAAAGGAGAAATTATTATAGTTGATCTGAACTCAAAGACATATCAATGTAGACACTTTAACTTACAACAACTACCATATGTTTATACTATAATAGTAATTAGATATGTTTGAGGCCAGTATCAAGATTTCTGTTCAAAATATTATAAGAATGGCACATTTGTAGCATATGCACTAGAGATTTATCATGTTAGAGACCCTAAATTTTAGGAAGTTTCAAATGAGGTTTGGGTCATTATTATAAAACCGCTGATAGTTCATATTCCATCTAGTTGACCAAGGGATATACATATCCCATCTTTAGAAGAGAAAGTTGCAATCTGAAGGTATTCTTGTATTTAATTATTTATTTTATTCAATAATGTTGTATTTAACTATTTATTTTATTCAATAATATTGTACATTGTTTAATTTAATAATTTATTTATAAATATACACATTATTTATACTAATTATATAATATCTAATTATATCATATATACAACAAAAATAAAAGAAATATGAGTATCACCAATGTAATTGACCCACATACAAATCACCAAAGTCACGACAACCCTGGTTTTATGTGCTCTAGCACATGCGTTGCATGCACGAGAGTTAAAAAGTCACCTTTTCAGGCGCGTGCGTTGCACCTGCCCAATAGTTTCTTTTTTTTCCTCTGGTTTTTGCGTTTTTCAACTAATTTTTTCTACCCAAATCATTCAAAATCTTCTTATTTATCAATTTTTTTAAACAATTTACTCATATATTTTATTGTATTTATACATTTTAAGTATTATTTTTTACAATTATCATATAATTAACTATAAATTAACACACATATAATTATTTTTAAATTTATCAATAAAATAAAAATTAACAATACAAGTAACAATAATTTTTTTTTTGTTATAGTTGTTGAAATTTATTTTTTAACTCGTACGTATTTATCTTTCAAGACGAAGAAGAAAGTGAAAAAAAAATAAAAAGAGATAAAAGATGGAATTTCATTTAAGGTAAAATTATTAATATGATTTATTTACAAAAATAAAATCGTTAAAATTAGTTATTTTAATAAAAAATTTTAAAAATTAATTATAAATATAAAAGAATATTAAAATAGAGTTATTTTCAAATTTTTCCCCGTCATTTTCTGCCCATCTTTTTATTATTCCTTTTGAATAATAGAAGAATTGAGGGCCCAAATTTGTACATTTTTTTTAATATCCGGACTGCCTATTAGGAGTCTCCTACGCTTCAGATGCATATCGAAGTTGTTTCTTTCCTTAAGACGGCCCATATTTCATCAACCTCCATCTTCAACACTCCATCGAAACCAACTGCAATCTCTCCGTTATTTTTCCTCGCAGCATGTGGCCGCCGGAGTTCAGGATCTACTGTGGAAGCTTGGATTCACTTGATAATTGGGTAGAAGTTGATCAACCGTTCAGGAACTGCGGATATTACCTGATTCGTTATGCTTTAGTGACTGGTTGCTCTGCACAATTTTGAAGAGAAAAGTATTTTATTGCTTAACACATCAACTAAGAAAAACCGAGTATCACCCAACTTTTATAGTCACTCGCATGCTTATTTTGATGGGTTCGGTTATGATGTTTCTACCGATGATTATGAGTTTGCAAAATCGTAGTTTTTGGCAGCCCATTGTCTAAGGAAGTAACAATTTATAGCTTGGAACACAAATACATGCAGAAGAATTGAAGAATTTATGGGACTCTTGGAAATGGAGCTTTGGTCGACGGGTGCATTTAGTGAATATAATTTAATCATCGCTTTTGATTTGCAAAGACAGTAATTTTACCAGGTACCAGTGCCTTCCTGCTGGGTGGAGAATTTATTTTTGGTTGTGGATGCTTTCGGTGGATGTTTATCTGTAGTTTGCATGTATAAATATGAACGATCTTGCGATTTATGGGTGATGCAGCAGTATGGTGTGGAGGATCCTTGGACTAAACTTTTTTGTTTCCAGAAGGGAGAAATTGTACCTGCTGATTGTGTGCGACCTTTGATTTCTTCAAAGAGTGGGAACAAAGTTTTAGTTAAACACTATGGTGATCTTTATTGGTACGACCTTGAAGAGCAGAGAATTTAGAGTCGTGTTGAGATTGATGGTAAGGGGCGAGGATGTTCTGATGCCATTATTTGTGTGGATAGTCTTGTTTCACCTGATGCTTACACAACAACAGATGATTAGAGGCAGAGCAGTGGGCAGAGGAAGAGGAGCTACAAATTAGAAGAGGTAAAACCATTCGAAGTTTTATTTAGTTCTTAACATTAGACCAACCGTGCATTGATAATTTGCAGGATGAGATAATCTAATGTTCGACTTTTCTGATCTCGTCTCCCAGTCTTGTATATGTACATTTGTTACTGAGATATCGTTGATGGTATTGTTTTTAGCGAGGATGGATATTTGGATGGCTTGGTTAGCAATTTAAGCTCATGGAAAAGTTTCTGAAGATGCAAGTGTATATGAAACTCTTATTTGTATATTTGATTTACAGAAGCAAATACCTATTGTGCTTTCGCAGTATGCTTTACAGATAATTTGACTATAATGAACACATGCTTGTATATTCTTTTTTGTATTGCTCAAAAGGATTGGCAACTGTCACACACACACGGGAAATATTTAACAAGGAATGTTCCAGCCTGCTTTTAGAAACACAACAATGGAGAAAGGCTCAAGCCTAATACATATGCATCGTGTTGGTAAAAGGGCACCACATTAGTCTGAAATTGTTCAGCAACAAAATCATCGTAGATTGTATTACTCTCTTACTTTGCAAACTACTATGTCTCACAAAATATTTTCTCCTACGATTCACATGATGCTAATTTGGCTAACAGTAAAATTACTGCAAAAACATCTGTACAACAGACCTCGAGGTTAGTACCTAAATGCATGCATTAGACACATAAACTGCCCCATGTCTGACAGCTTGAGTCAATGAATCTAAACTCTTCTCAGACGCCCAACTGATGAAGAACTTAGCATACCATAATTGATGTGAAATTTTACAACATTTCTATCATTCTCAATTCCTTTGTCAATGAATCCAAACTCTTCTCAGACGCCAAACTGATGAAGAACTTAGCATACCATAATTGATGTGAAATTTTACAACATTTCTATCATTCTCAATTCCTTTCTCCCATGCCAACCAGCAATTACAAGCCCACGACGGGTTTTCTTAAATTTTGCAGCACCTTTCACTTGCTATGCCTTTGACTTTCTGAAGGAAATATTAGCTGCTTAAAACAAATGAAACCATTTACGGCGCTGAGCAGAAGAATCAGCAGAGGTTTTGCTGGGAGTTACAGTAATTCTTTCAGCATTAGTAGCAACCCATTTGCCAAAGTCGGGGGAACAAACAAGTTCTTCTACTGCTCTTTTTGTCGAGTCTCTGGTGAATTTTTTCCACTCTTCTTTTGAGAAATTTCTTCTTTCAGGAGTGGTATGAAAAGCAGAAGGGAAAATCTCTGAATCTGACAGCTCCCTAGGCGAAGACCTGTTAATACCTGAAGCAACAACATCATGGAAGAAGAGCACAAGGTAGTTAACATGGTAATCCTCACTCTTCTAGTGCTATTTAGGGAGAAAAAGAAAATCAAATGTATGCTACAAACCTTGCTTAGAAGAACATGAAGTCAGAGACAAGTGCTTGGATGAACGTTGGACACACTTAAAGTCATCAGGACTCCTATACATATATTCATCATAAGAGTCTTTAAATGGTGACAAATCAGGAACCTGGGAGTGCCGCCAACAATTCTTTACTAATTTGAACAATTTCCTGCAGAAGTTGTACCATGAATAATATATTTCCAAGCTAGTCAAAAGGCACTAGCACAGGAAACAAAAATTGCAAATGAATAGAAAAGTGCACAACGGAAACAGCCGAAAAGTTGAAACATGTAGCCAAAGTTCTGCAGCACAAAGCTAACTAATTTGTTGATGTATGGTTCGGATAGATAACATCATTTCACTACCAAAACTAGAAAATATCATTTTATTATTCTTTTTAATGACAGAATAAAGCTAACAGAAATTCGACATCATTTACCATCTTACAGGATTTTCTGCTCGAAGATACATATAATATAAAATTATCAGGCTGTAAAAAGTGATCTTGGAGATGAAAGAAAGTGAAGGAGCTCCAGATTAGGACAAATACACTTACTTGAAAGCACGACGCAAGAATCTCAATCTAGTGACTTTCCTTAATATTGATGAGACTAATATTCCAAATATTAATGCTTCAGCTGCCAATAGTGGATCCAGTGAACTCTGGAACAACAAATACTTGATTCAATTTGTAAACAATGAAGTCCATACTTCATTCCATGAATCAATGCAAAAGATAGAATAACAACTGGGGGGATTGAGAAACAACCTGAAGAATCATGATGACCGCCAAAATGCGGACAGACCAAGCAACAAAGTTAGATGTGCTTCTATCAATTGATCCATCTTCTGTGAGGACAAGTTTGCGAACAACCAAGAAGCCCAACCATGCTCCCGCCAGAACAACAGAAGCGACCAGAAAGATTGCCAACTGCATTTTATAATTTCGACAGGATATAATTTTTCAAACATTATTATCAGCCACTACAAACAATCTCAAGCAAACCAATTACATTTAATGTATACACAATTTATCTACAGAAACCATAGCCACAAGCAAATTTAAATGAAGAAGCAAGATAACAGCAAATGTATACTCCATTGTCAACAAATAAAGTGACCAATAGAAAAACAAGAAATCATGATTACTATAATCACTATTATCATCATCAGTGACAACAGAAATAGCTGGTACCAAAAAATAAACAAAAATTAAAATAGGGTGTGAATCTAGATTAGCTTGAAAATGAAGGATTTACAAAAATTATTAGATACATGTACCATGGTGTTATATAGAACACATTCCAAAAGTTTTCTCATGGAAAATAACAGAGACAAGAGAAAGGAAAAACCATTATTTCTGCTTACGTTATATGATGCACCTTATTCCAGAAAGAAGGCAAACCATAAGCAAAACAAGATGCTGGTGCAGTTCTACATAAATTTTTATCATTTCATTGATGTTATGGATCATCATTTATTACAATGTACACACAGTGCATCATTGTTTATTAAAATACACTGACTTTACAGTTCCCTATCCTGACTGGAAACTCCACTTCAACTATAGTTTTGACAATGGATTTCTAGCCATTCACTCAAACTTAATGAGAAGTACCACAGTTTAGATGGAAGCTCTAATTTGTGTAGCTAACCATATTGTCTCTATCTAGGTTGCATACAAATGGAATAAAAGATATTACTTTAGTAAACATATCTAAGTATAAAATCCTAATGTGTTCTCTAAGTAATAGCTTCTGACATACACATACCAGTGAAATTGCATAGAGCATGTATGTGAACCATCATAGTCTACCGATCGCTTGTGACCACAAAATATTCTCTACATCACTGAATCGATACAAAGCTACAATCAACATATGTAAGAAAACTTACATACAGGTTTGTACATGTCTTCACCAATTCCAATCTCCAAAAGTACTAAACGCAACAGCTGTGGCACATAGCGTAGGAGAAATGATCCCAAACCAATCTAGGTGGAAAAAAAAAAGGGGGAGCAAGATTTAGACATATTCTTTCAAAATAAACAAACAAACAAACAAACAAATAAATAAAGAACCAAACAGAAAAGTTGATACTCACAAGAGATGAGTACATAAATATTGCAAGTGAGTTCTTTCGGCCAGTGGGTAGAAGTTTCATACCCTGTTGATAAATCACATTATTGACGTTAGTCAAACTAAAACACCCAATTGAACCAGAAAGAATAATCACAGATTATGGTATTAGAAAAAGGTATCAAGTTAAAATAATTAATTTTGCATTCTAAAACTAGAAACAAGAATCCTTCATCTAGTAGGAATAAACTTCAACCTTGACATTAGTAACAGAACTGATATACACCATTCAGGCAGGAAACACTTAGACATGAAATCACAAATAAAGGCTACTACAGTGTAAGCAAAGCACATTCAAAGTTTTAAACCATAACTGTAATGGAGTTAGAAGTTTATACACACTATTAAAGCCTCATCCTCCATTAATAATCATACGTGGGCAAGACAACGACAAGCAATTTGCAAAAGAAGACTGCCACAATTGAAAATCAGAAATAAACCAAAACAAACAGAGGTGGCATGTAAAACATTATTCAGAGTATCACTCTTTGCTCCAAGTTCAGAGCTGCTGCTACCATAATTGCTGTTGTTACTACTCAGAACGATAAAAAAGAAGGAATAAAAAGAATATCAGATATCGGCAACATAAAAAAGGAAAAAAGAAAAAATTAATATAGAATAAAAACAATGTGAGCAACAAGTTGACATCAACATAATATCCTATATTCGTTAGGTATAACCTAGTAATAAACAAAAGTTAGAGACTTTTGTGTACAATAAATTTTTGTCAACAGTGCCTAAGGATTAAAATAATAAGCATAGCTTTCATGTTGTAAACAAAATCTAATAATGAAAGTTCCAAAAAACTGCATTACCTGAAAAAGGACCATCAATATAACGAGGATGACCCCAACTGCCATAGCACTGCTGTAGTAGAATACCAATGACTTGCTCAAAGTAGATGCCAAACTCATCAGAATGATGCCCAAAATAAAAAATATAATACGATATAAAAAAATTTCTGCAAAAATAAGAAAGAACATAGATAGACTGGTTATTAATGTCAGGAAAGAGTAAGAGAGACAAGCATTCACTACATTGTTCTTTAAAAAGCTTACCTTCTTCAATAGAAACGTTGAGTGGCTCTAAAGAAGAAGTGGCAGTCCTTATGTCTAAGATTTTATGGTCAAAAGGTGACATTGATTGCACCCATGAACCCTTGGAAACTTTCTCCCAATGACCTTGAGAGCACATTGCCACCCCAAGAGATACATTCCTGCAAAGGTAATGCAATATGTTAGAAAAGAAAAAGACAATAACCATATGCTTACACAATCATTGGCAATCAAACTCTGCAAAACTTTAAGCCTTTCACGACATCAACTTGAGAAAAACCATAAGAAGTCCACTTAATTTGCTAAAATAAAAATTTGATGTGTTTGTTACCTGACATACTTTTCTCATGAAGGGCCTTATAACACCAACAATATCAAATTAAAACAGAGAACTCCCAAAAGTAATCATTCAAACCACTCATTATGCAAATTCGGGTGTAACAGCACTCAGTACAATCACTCACCTATGGAAGCAAACCTCCACATTTGGCCTGCGTAAGCTTGAACAATTTTGCAAAACTTTCACCTTCACTGAATGAGCAAACTTTCTCAAATTCTTCAGCCTTGACAATCCACAAATGCTTATTCTTTCACAAAAAACTTTAGTCCCCAGTTTTAAACCGGGAGAATTCTCTACTGGCAAGCCAGGAGACAGCTGCAGTGCAGTAGATTGACCAACAACTGCAGAAACCGAAAAAGATAAAAACACATAAACAGCCAACATGTTACATGTAAAACATTTTACATGTACCCACCCCATTACTTTATTCAGATGCTTCTTATTACTACAAAAATAAGGACGCACAAGGTTCATGTACTTTTGCTAAGACATCCATCTGCTTAGTAGCTCAGTTCCTAAGAAAATCAAAGACACCAACTTAATTAAGTTCTTTAGTAATTAACAACATAAATGTTACTATATTAGCTCAATTTTTAATCTTCTTGGGCACTAAATATTAGAAAAACATAAACTTTTTCCTGTTATCCCACTAACTTTCTAAAATTTCCCTGACAAGCAAACACAAAACAAATAACTAACAACACAGACAGCTGAAACCCTAGATTTCAGAATTCAAAAATATCATAATGAACTGACAGTGACACACAAGAAAAAAGATAAGAGAACGAAGAGACAACACCTAACGAGTGTTGATTGGCGTAGACGACGGGGTACGAAACAGAAAATGCTATGAACAAGATCAAGAGTACAAAATCGGAGCTCCCAATCCATTTTGCGATACCCATGAAGAAACGCGATTTTGAAAATACGACGTAACGGAGAGGGTATTTCAGCTATTCCGCGTGTCGGTGGTTTGGGCCAAGTAAAGACGGCTTTGTGCGATTTAGGCTCTAGGTGGGCCCAATCAAGCCCAATCTACACGTTTGATTAGATTGCTAGGCACATGTCGCAATGGTGGTTAGAGGTGATAATTTAAACTATTGAATTTTATTAATACCGTGTCATTTTAAAATTAATTAGTTTAAAATTGATATTTAATAATTATATTAAAAAATAAAAAATTTAATCCAATTCAATTATTTAACGATTAAATAGATTATAATTATATCATTAATTTAAAATTTTTTATTTTAATATTTTAACATATTTTTACAAAATTTATTTTCTTAAAAACTAGTTAAATATTATTAAATACTTTTTAAAAATAAATAAGTATAACTAAAAAATTATAAAATAAATTTATTAAATTATAAATAAATTAACATGATATATTTACTAAAATAATTAATTATGTTATAAATAAATTCGTGTATCAAAATTTTAAATTCAAAATAAATATAATTATTAATATCATCGTATCATATTAACTATTTAATAAGAGTGTTAACTTATTTTAATCCAAATTTATAAATTTTGTGTTATATTCGTGTTAAGTTAAAAAAATTATATAAAAAATTATTACCCTAACAATGATGAGCTTGCTTTTCAACCTTATAATAATTCCAACGAAATCAAAATACCATGTACATTTTGTAATTTACAGCCAAATACCCATTTTTCACCAACAACTCCCAAGGATATAATTGATCAATTATTCAAAATTTATAAATTAATTCAACATTTAAATAATAATATGATATAAAAAAATCAAAACCGTCTCCAATGAATTTAATAAATATATATTTTTGAAATTCTGAAAAATAAAAAAATTACTAAATTTTATTTTATGAAAACCCGAATCAAATCAAACTAATCCTCTCATGCTTACTCAAATGATCATCTCACTCAAAACTTCGTCAAAAACACTAGTTATCCTCAATTAATATTATGCAAATAAAACCAATAGCAAACTAATCTTCAATAATTGGAAGTATCAGTTATTAATATTATATTAGAATATTTTGTTAATTTTTTTATTTTTAATTTTTAAATAAATATTGATATATATTATAATTAATAATAAATAATTTAAATAATATTTATAAATTTAAATTATTTATTATTAATTATATCACGTATTAATATTTATTTAAGTCAATTATAGAAAAAAAAATATTAAAAAAAAGATTGAGAGAGTGGGATCACATGACTTGCAAACCATCAACTTGACAAACAAGAAACGCGATCAATATAGCTAACACATTCATATATATGACTTGAGAGCAACGTAAGCTTGCTCAAGAGTGATGCATGCATGGTCCCGACCTCATTAATAAGTTCTAGTTATCAATGTCTCAGTCCATCATCAATTCCCTTTCCCATATGTAAATGAAATCTGCAACGTTTCTGCTATCTCCTTCCCTTTGCAGCATCCTGAATATTGCACAGTAATTAGACACCATCACAAATCTTTGACGCAATCATCTTTAAAACCTTACTTGAGAGTGAAGAAGATCAAGAGTCTTTTTCCTTCATTTTTGGCAGACTACACGTCAATTGATTTGTTTATAACGATTAACTAGCAAAGTGAGCTTACATACATTCATGTATCTGAAAGAAACCATAAACAAACACTAGTAGAAACTGAGAATATAACATGGCATATCTAGAAAGAACACAGTAGTGGGAAGAGTGAAAGCATGGGCTTAGGGTTCTCCTTTAGTTTTTATTGATCAGAAGAGAATGACAGAGAACCGAGCTGAGCTAAGGTCTTGGCGTGGGGTGAATAATAGTATTTTTCAAGTTCCAATTTCTGCAATGCTTTGTAAGGCTGGCCTCCATTGCCCACCGCCGGCACCATTTCCATGATGCCTTCCCCAACCTCTGTTGCTGCTGCTGCCCCCTATATAGCTTCCTAGTTGGTGAACCTCTTGCTGCTGCATCCGCAAAAAGTGATAATCACAAACGTTGCATAATTCATTGACACATGAGACAGTGACAATACAAATTTATCGAACATAGGAAACCACAGCCTTACTAAATAGCTGATGACGTCTTTGGTTCTTTGAGGTAGAAAATGCCTTTTACAGATTTTTGTTGTCAACATTTGCAACTCATCCAGAAAAAATCTCAAACTCACTTCACTTTGATCAAATTGAATCAAAATTTTTATATAGAATCAATAATTTCCCAGTTATTACATGGGTATTTACTGTAATTAAGATATTAATTATCGAGGCCCTTGACTAATATTGCTATTAACACTCATTCTGGTCTCTAAAGCCTCTTTATGGGTTGGCCCTCTTTGTTAAATAATTCAGAAAAGAAGGGACTCGAAGCTCTCATTGTGCCCCCATCTCAACAGTAAATTCACAATTCTCAAATGCATATATGAAAATGCTATAATAATTTTCCTGTGACTTAATTAACATACAGTAATGGTATGTTTCACAATTTCACAATTTCACAATTTATATTATTAGGTTTAGGTGGTTCATTTTTACGTACCTTAATATAACTGCAGTTCTCAGATATTGAGTTCGGGTTCAGGTTTGGATTCCTATTGCCAGAGACTTTGTTCTTCATTTCTACTTCAAGCCCTCCTCTCTCCTTCAGCAATCTTCCTAGTTTCGTAGACTTCTTTGCAGAAAACTCTTTCAACACATCTGCAACAAAGCCTCATAGAAAACAACACTTATATTTGAGTTTTACCTAATTATTGTAGGCATATGAATTACAAAATGTTATGTTACCTTCGAAACTGATAAGGCGATAAACATTGCCGATTGACAAAGTATCATCGGGCCTTAAGAGCTTGAGCTGCTTCAATGGCGTGCCATTCTCCGACTTCAACGTTGGTGAAGTCACCACAAGTGCTACATAATGTCCTGGATTTGAGTTCATAATCTCAGTAGCACCAACAGACCAGTAAATCCTCTCGGTCTTGTTCCCCGGATGTTGAATCATCACCGTCGCTGCCTCTGCGGCTTGACAGTTCCCCATCTCAACCAGCTAATTTCCAGGCTATTCAGTATCAATACTATTACTACTACCGCAAACAAAAAAAAGGTGGAAAATGAACGTTTTAAATATTTCCTGGACGGTTGATGTCTCGGAGATTAGTACAAATAAGCAAGAAACAACTAGTTTTAATGGCTATGGAGAGCTCCTGACGCCCTTCACGTCCACCGATACGGTGGATTTTGACGAAAGATCACCACAATGGAGAAAAAGAACAAAAACAGCTAGTGCTCACAGGTTTTTTTCTCACTTCAATGATCCAGAAACAAGTGTTAAACTACCGCTAGCTATGTACTACGACTGCCTCGGACTCCAGGCTAGATTTTAATCGAACCTCAAGCCAATATGAACATATACACAAGTGAGAATACAACTAATTACTATATCTGGCTTGAAACTTAAACAAATTAAAGGAAAAAAAATATATGGGTTGATTGAAGGAATGATACATGAGTGATTAAATCACGTAATTAATAAATAAGAAGCAGAAAGGATATATCAATTAGAGAAAGCATAAACTGCAGGACGCAGTGTTGGTGGTGGTGTTGTCAAATTGTGGAAACGTGTAAGATCTGCAAATTGAGAAACCCACCTGAGGTTGCGTCTAACAGGAAAGAGAAGAGCGTGGGGTCTCAACCTAACTGCTGCTTTTTATTTAATGGTCTGAACAGAAAATAGTTGGCTGGTGTGATTTCAAAACCGAATTTCTTTTAATACAGAAATTTGTCTACAATTTTCTTGAGCTTACAGGATTTGATACAATTTCAGAATCTGCAATGTTGGAATAATACTTCTTCTACATTGCTCTTAATTTTATATTATTTAAATAAGGGACCACCTTTAATTTTCTAAATTTTTAGGGTTAATTAGAAAATAAATAATAATAATAATAATAATATAACTGATTTTAAATTTAAAATATAAAACCCTAATTTTAAACTGAATTTTGGGAAGTGTAGAGCTGCCACTGTCCACTGATTTAAATGCTTGTTAGAGTCATAAATTTTACACGAGGGTGTGGAAACAAATCTAAACACTGAGGCTAGTGAGACCCTCTACAGGACTAATGGTCCCAATTCCTCACTGACACAGTGAATTTACTAGACAAACATTGAAGTAATTGGTCAATCACAGTGGTGCACAATTAAAATTAAATTGGGATGTGACTAAAGCATGGAAGATTCAACGGCTGTGGAGCCAAGCTTACCCTCTATGTCTATCAATTTTACTTGCCTCTTTGTCAACTTCGTAGGCAGCTTGCTTTCTTACTTTTTTAATGTTTTTAATTTGGTTTTTAGTTAAATTTACTATTAATTTCTTTAAAATTTTTTCATTTGCTATTATTAGTTCGTGGGTTTACTTTTCATAGCCGCCTAATTATTAAGAAAATTGGGCACCTTATTTTAAGTTCAAATAATATATTGCTTCTGTTAACAAAAGCTGAAATTTTGACTCTTGAGAGTGATTTTTTTTCCAATTTTTTTAAAATATTCAATTATCTTATATACCCTTATTTTATTTTAAAAATTTTACTCTAATTTTCTCGTAATATAATTCTTAAAATTTTGATTGTTGAATTGATTACAAATTTTTTTACTAAAAGTTATACACGATAATCAAATAATTCATAATTTTTCTGGTCAAAAATTTCATTATAAAATTTTTACCTATAAAAGATTTATTCTAAGGAGTCAAAAAATTATATGAAATAGATTATTAATGTTAATCATAAATTATATGTATATATGTACGTATATGTATAATGTTATATATATTACTACCAAATTTAAAATTTAATTACACGAGTTATTAAAAAGTTTTTGTTACATTGATAGAATGTTAGAAATGGTTACAATGATAGGTTTTGATTAATTTTATTTGGATATATAACTTATGGTGACTTACCTTGAGTAATTTTATTAATCAATTGGCTAATCAATGAAACATCGAAACTTGTTAAAGTGTATGACAGCAATATTTGATCTAGCAAACAATGAATGAATGAACCAACTTCTATTACTTCTTTGAAACTTGCTTATAATGGATCACAACTACTCTTTTGTTTCTTCTATTAATTTGCTCAAATTAGTTATACATCAATCTATCATAAATGAAGAAATTGCTAATTTATATGCGTTGCTTCAATTAACAGAAATGAAGTGAAAGGCTACCATCAAATTGTGATTATGGAGAGGATATTATTATTTTGCATTTTTTTAGTGGTGATTTTGAACATGGGCAACACAGATTATTAGTTGAGATTTTTAAAATTTAGTTTAAAATTAGAAATTTTAATATATATATTATTTATTTTTTAATTTAATAATAAATTCAATAAAATTATACTTTAAGAACTCGTTTAAAATTTTTAAAACTCAAGTGACATCTGCCTTTCTTATCATTGCCATTTATAACTGTATCCAACTATTTTTCTGCCATTGATTTGGATTTCACTAGAGTTTTATCTTGACACTTTTTTGTTTGAAACCCTGATTGAAAGCTAAACATGTACAACAATTAACTTTTAGTGCAACATCTACACAAAATAGAACTAAACTGTTATTGCCAAATCACACCTTGTCACGTTCGAAAACTTCAAAATAATTTGTTAATGATTCATCTCAACTAATGTTATCAAGAGATATTGGGTGATACTGTTGAATTTCTGTAAAAATATCTTTCTTTTCAAGCATGGAACTAACCTTTCATGGTCATTTTCTCTCGGATGGTGGACTTTCAACCAAAAATAAAACTGAGTTAGGCAGGAAACATGATGAGTTTGGCTAATTAGCAAGCACAGTTATCTTCTCTGGTGACAAGGATTCTGTAATAATTTGACAAGTAGGTTTGTTGTTCACTGCACAAAGCTTGCTGGTCAAAAGGGTATTGGAGAAGTTTAAAATGGTCAATGTAACATTGAAATTTCACCGAATTGTTTGCATGGTCAATATAACAATGAAATTTCACCGAATTGTTTGCTTGTTGCATTTGCTTAATTGCATCACGATTCCAACATTGACATGCTTGTTGTATTGGCCTTGCCACCACCCCACTTGTTCTACTAATGTTATGCTAGGTCATACATCATTTTTAACAGTATCGTGAGATTCATGCTACATACTATATATATATATATATATATAATAATACTAGGGGTGACAATTAATATTATGTCAAATAGAGATTTTTTAAAATATGATCCGAGTAATAATCGTGTAAAAAATTAAAAATTTTTATTTGACGTAATTATTAAGTAGTTAAATAAATTGTAATTGTATTACTCATTTAACATATTTATTTTGCATTGTAATATATTTTTATAATACTTAGTGCTATATACTCAAAAAATAATTAATTTTATTTTAAATATAACTAAATTATTTTTTAGAATATGATAAATATAATTAATTTTTTTAAAATATAATAAAATTTATTACATCATAAATAAATTAGTGCATTATAAACATATTCAAATAATTAATCATCTTATAATTAGATGCATATATCAAAAATTTTAAATTTAAACTCGATATAATTATTTATCTTATCGTATTATATTATTTTTTTGATAATTGTGTCATTTTATATCATCTCAAATTTATAAATTTGTATTCAAGTCATATCAATTAAGAGAGTCGTGCAAAAATTATCATCCCTAAATAATACTAATTTATGACATAATTTAGTTCAAATTCATCATAATACTAATTTATTGCATAATTTAATTCAAATTCATCGTCATAAATTTTACATTCGTAGTTGTAACATGTCAATACAATGCATTTAATTATAAATAGAACCTTTGGAATTATTTTGTAGAATTCGATCACTCATTAAAGCTGAGAAATTTTAACTATTAATTTTCATCAACTCTCTCCCATTTTCTCTGACTTTCACTTGCATATTTTCTTTCCAACCAAACATTAATTAAATTCAAAAAGACATTTGTAGTTGTTTAGGGAAATATAATTACCACGAAAACTTCGTCGTTTAACCACTTCCTTCAGTTTATGACATACAATTGTTTTGAATTTAGTTAGTATGAACTAAGGATATTAGTGCAAATAATAAATAACTTTTGTAAATTTTTCCAAGTGTGATTTCAATAATAATGTCTCTGTTAATTGAATTTCTTTACAGCAAACAAACGTCGGCTCAATCTCTTGGCCTCAGCGGCTCGGCCCTAATTCTTTGCACGTGAAACAGCACTGCTATCCCATTATCAGATCATCAACTATTTATGCTCCACAACTAGCCCATAATGTATACGAGACTCCTTGACCCTAAACCAAGAGATAGTCTTGATAATCTTCTCACATTAATTACACCCATGATAGGATCAATTGTTTGATGTGTAAAGAGAGAAAAGATGACTTGTCGGTGCGAGATAAAAAAATATTAAAATAATTTTATTTTAAACGAGATAAAAAAATAAGTTGACAATAGAATTTAATTTTAATTTTTTTTATATTTTTAATTTTAAATTAATAAATAAAAATTTTAATTATTATATTATATTATTATAATTAATATAATAAAATTATTTTACTTAAAAAATTTTTTAAAATGAATAACAGATCAATTATGAATTGGGCAGGTGGACAAGTTCACCCAAGAAGAGAAAAGAAATGGAATACAATAAGGGCCCTGGCCCTAGAAGAGATGAGATTGAACCCAAGAGCATCGAATGGGTGTCTCTCGCTTGACCAGCTGGGGAAATCAGGAAGCCTTCCTACATCCATTCGGTGAACTAGTAAAAGAACATTTTGATTCCAAAATTACCAAATATGATATGGACAGCAGGATAAAAATGATTTAATATGGTTGTCAGCACAATAAAAGCTGACAACCATACGGCCTGAAAATCTGCAAAAGACAAAAGGATATGAATGAACAATACACGGAAGTGAAATCAGAAATGAACAAGTTTTGTACCATCTGTATGCGCCTGATGGATGTTGTACATTCCGGTACCAAGTATTGATTTGGAATCAATTTAGTCGCTTGTCTCAAAGGAAATCATTTATATTTTGAATCCCTCAAACAAAGAATCCTGAGAATTCCAGGTAGATTTCCCAGGGAACCAATTAATAATAGAACTAATCCTCTCTACCACGTCTCAGGATTGGCCCATATGGCTTTTTGCGTCCCTGCAACGAAGTTTCATGCAAAATTCTCCAGGCCCACTCACTTCAATATCTCTTGACCAAACCAAGAATTCACTTTCCTAAGCTCCTCTGGAAAACAAGCACTTCTACCACTGCATAAAGCTCTCCAACTTTTCTTCTACGATGATACTTTGCTACCATTAGATTTTACATTACAATCATCTTCAATGTCTGTGTCTCCTACTTGCAACTTGTACTGCGATGAATCAGCCGGCGACGTGGTTTCTTTCGATACAGACATTTGTAATGATTCTTATCAATCTTTCGATTCCGTTACTGATGATGATGAGAACTATATTTCCAGTATTTTCAACTCTGAGG
The DNA here is from genome assembly GCA_032401905.1 of Swietenia macrophylla. NCBI lineage: Eukaryota > Viridiplantae > Streptophyta > Magnoliopsida > Sapindales > Meliaceae > Swietenia > Swietenia macrophylla. The sequence continues at coordinate 2,988,429 of CP135586.1, read as the reverse complement.
TTGATCAAATGCAAGGATCGGAGTTACTGACTAAATATCGTAAGCTTCCAGGATTTGTCACTGCTCGTCAAGAGGCAATCACTTGGATGATGAAGGTACAATGTTTGGTTATTAGATATGTGTATGCCTTGCAATTTGCATACGTTTATGTAATTATTGCTTTTTGCATTTGTCGTAGGTGCATATTCAATGCCGATTTACTCCTCAAACCGCTTGTCTTTCGGTGAACTATTTGGATCGTTTCCTCTTTTCCCGTCATGTGCTGGTAATGCATTCTCCATTTACTTGTGTATATGCATGATGAACGGGTTATTGATTGGCTTTATGCATGCAGCCAGGGAAAGGCTGGGAATGGCAGCTGCTATCGGTTGCTTGCCTGGCTGTAGCAGCGAAAATGGAGGAAACCGACTTCCCTCATCTCTTAGACCTGCAACTAATAGAACCCAGCAGATTTTTGTTCAAGCCCAAAGCAGTACAACGCATGGAGCTTCTAGTCATGTCCAGTCTCAAGTGGCGATTGCGCACCATAACACCTTTGGATTTTGTACATTATTTCCTTTCTAAGATTTCATGTTTCAGTCCCCAACGTAATGGATTTACCTCTGTTTTCTTCCGTGCCTCTGATCTTATTGTCGGTACAAGTAGAGGTAATTCCCAAATTCAATTTCTCTGTACTACTTCCCTCACTCCTTGACGCGGTACATCTTAAACTTTGTTTTCTGTAACTTGCAAGCAGTGATCGATTTCTTGGATTATCCTCCGTCCACAATAGCAGCAGCTGCGGTGCTATGGGTTACCAATCACGGTGTCGATGATCAAAAGTTGGACTACTTTCATAAAAGACTGAACAAAGTAAGTCAGACAGTATACTTTCAATCTTGTTTCAACATGTCAAGAAATGTAACAATAACAGTACACCTCAAACCTGTACAAACTCATGTGACAACAATCTACATATGTCCGAGCAAAGTGTATTTAATATATTTCATAAAATGTCTGAATAGCTAGCAGCTTATCTTATTCATTATGGTAATTGTTTCCTTGTACTTTTTCTATGGGAGATTCGGCAAAACGTTTAACTTCTTTTTTATTACCTTAGAAATGACTGTTTCAATGATGTGTTTGGTATATATTAACATTTACCCAGATCATGAAAAACTGTGTTTTGTCGTGAACATTGGTAACAGGATATGGTGAAAAGGTGCTACAGTCTCATAAGGAAGAAAATGTCCCAGTTGCTGCACCTCTAAGTAGTGCAAAAACCAGAGCATGTAACACCAAATTCCAAGCATAGTATGGTTTTCTGGGAAAGCAGTGATAGTCTGACGACCATTACAAAGGACAAAAAATGGAACTAGGACTTGCTGACTAACGAGTGTTGAAATCGGGAAACGATAGATTTACCCTAAAGATTATGCTTTGTACTTGATTTCAATTCTTTCCAAAATAGCATCCAATTGTAAGAACATCATTTATTTTTTCTTTAATTAAATTTTCTCATGAGTTTGATTGTTTGTGAAACTGATATGGTGATCCTGAGGATGTTTTTCCGCATTAAATCACTTATTATCCTTGACATTTCACTACAACCTCGTGCAGTCCTACTTTCTGTTGTTCCGAAACTAGTCTGAATGGCTTACCTCTTGGATGTTCTCGGAATGGTCTTTACCTAATATGGAAGGACGAAAGACAGTGACCTATAAAATATATATATATGTTAACAGAAAACAAAAATTGCAGAAAGTAAAGATAGACACAAGGAAGGATCGTTGGTGAAAAAGCAACAGCAAGAGTAATTAAAAAGAACTGATGAGCAGAGCAGAGCGGGGCCCTTTTGTTCGTAGAAATTTCAACATTATTTGATACTCACGAGTGTGGCTTACAAATGTTAAAGCACGTGGAGGACTGATGTGATAGAGGAAGTTTCACTCTTTGCATGCCCATGGCTGTGTCTTAAAATCAGTCGCAAAAGTTTTAAGTCTCTTTTGCTTTACGCTCTCTTGAAAAATAACTTAATTAATGATTAAACATGATTAAGCTAAAACATTGGGAAATGTTATTTATCTCATATTTTGAAATAGGCTTTACGTGGACTAAATTAACCGCAATTTGTAGTGATCTATAACTTGCATGCATCCATCCAGCCCCTAGGTAAAGTATGTTAGCCCTGAAGGACCGAAATAAACATTGCTTACACTAGATGAACAATCCCAACTCTCTCTACTTTTCATGTCTCTCTTTACACTAGTTTCTTCTTGTTCATTCATATCTATTTTCACAATTTTAGTTCATGCATACTTGAAATTAACTAACACCCACTAGTCAAACATCATCTTGTAATTCTTACATCAACGTTTAGTCATTGAGATAAAGTCAGTATTATTCAAGAAATAAATAAAGACAGAATATTTTCTTGATGCACATTGTTTAGCATCTTTTTTTGGAATGTTTAGTATTCTCCATAACTTTCTTTCGCTGTTGAAAAATCCATGATCTTCTGTGTATTGTGTGTGTGTGTATATATATATATATATATATATATTTATTTATTTATTTATTTATATCGAATTAATGATAAATGTGTCTCACAAATCCACACACACACAAAAGTTATTCGCAAAACAAATATAAAGTACGATAAATTTTTATATTTGAAGGTCTTAATCGTGTTGTGTTAATCTCAACGTGAGCAATTTAGTATTTTGGCTGGCTTCTTCTTGTTTTTTGCAATTAGATTCTCCCAGGATATGTATATGCATGCATTGTCAAGCTTTCAGTGCTTAGATATTTTCGTATCTCTTGACATTTGTTGGCATTTTATTAGTTAGTGATTGATTCTGTGTAGCTGCACCTCGTCCCGGCCTTTCCTATATATTCTGAATATACTGTGTAGTTGCACTCGTCTGGGGTTTTCCTATATATTCTGAATGTATATTGAACCCCATCTGGGTTTTTGGTCTTTGCTGCTGATTCTTCAATTTCAGGTACTTTCTCTCTCGGGGTTGTTTGACTGATATTCTTTTCTTCCGATCATTGCTTTTGTTTCCTGTTATTCAGTTGATCAGTTGTTTGGTTGCTAGTAAACTGAAGGAAAATTAAAGAAAATTTGTGAATTTAACTTGAAAAGAAACAAATTTGCTTTCTAAAGCGAAGGAAAACACAAGAAAAGGGTATTTCCATATTAATTGGAAATGAATACAATCATACGTTACTTTCTATGCAATCTTCCCCTTTATTTGCAGTTAAATGCAACCGACAATCTGTAACCATGAGCTTGTATCATGCTTAGCTAAGTGTAGCTGTTCGATGTGACTCGTTTTAATTAAAGAAATTTCTATGGTCATCTTTCTCTCTTCATAGTGCTTTTTTCCCTTTCAGCTGTCAAGTTGACAACCTTTTAATTTTCTTTCTAATTCTGCTGTGATATCGGTTTGGACAGAATATGAGCAGTGGGCAGCAAAGCTATGAGCAAACACATGTATCTTCTGAAACAATGGAGAACCATGGAATATGTTCTTCTAAGGAAGGAAAAGAGAGGAGATTGTGGAAGAAGGTGAAGTGCCAGCTCGTAGAATATCATTCTTTGCCTGCGTACTTGAGGGATAATGAGTGTATCATTAGTCATTATAGATCAGAATGGCCATTGAAGCAGGTTTTGCTTAGCATCTTCACCATCCACAACGAGACATTAAATGTTTGGACGTAAGTTGCTCTTTTAAGCAACTATTTATTTTGATTTATGAGAAGGGTTAAGGAATTGCTTTGTATCTTGTAGTTTATTGCTCGAGTCATATCTGAATGAGTGAAATTCTTTTCTTCTCTATTTAAAATAGATCGGTATCTTTGGTTTCTTGTTTTGATACTGTAGTAACAGGAGTTATTCATGTATAAATAAAACAAGTTATATTTTTTGCCTTCACAACAAGGAAAGAAATGTGTTGGTTGTGTGTCAAAAATTTTTCAAATATATTAAAAGAGAAGGGATTGAATTTCAAGAAAGAAAATAAATAAGCATTCTCTTTTTCTTCTTAGTTAACTGAAAGAAACATGTTGTGTTTAAATGTGCTTATTGACTGGGGTTACCCTGACTTACAAAGACTAAATAGCTAATGGTGAAGTCGAGAACTTTAGTGTTATAATCTAATTCCGAATGACTATGCACCAGTGAAAAGTTCAAAGTTCACCAAGTGTTTCTGCCCAGCTTAACGGCAGCTTGATTGGGGAGAATTTTGCTGATGGTTTTTAATAATCTGGGTGTAGTAGCCAAATAAATTTATAAGATGCTGCATTCAGAGGAGCTAAGCTGTTGAAATGATGTCTATTAGATTTTAGATAAAGGTCTCCAACACTCTTGTTCGGTGAACTGCAGCATTGTATATCTGAAATTTGGTTTTTTAGGTCCCAAAACACCAGTCAGGTCATCCACATGAAGGTGTAATGTCATGAGTTTTGGAAGTTGTATGGGAGAAAAGTGAAATTGAGTTTAGGTTGGGGCAGTTGGAGAAGCCTGATGACTTGTTGATCTAAAGATGAATCAGGGAGCTAATATACATTGGTTAAATAGGATTTGTGCAACAAAACTTGTATAGCCAGTGTATGACTTATTTGAGACAAATTAGGCTTTGGCACCCTACTAGATAACTGGAGTTTATACTACTCTTATTACATTTCAATAGTGCAGGACATCTTATCTAAGAATGAACTTGAAATTTTCCAGAGTATTGCCCATGTTGCTTCTCTTTCATTGATTTCTTTCCCAGTCTTTCTGCTGAGTAAAAGTAGCCCTTTAGTTGCTATCAATTCCTGTACGGGGATAAAAAAAAAAATGCAAAATAGCCTTTCCATATGCTTTCCACATTCTTTTTCACACACTGTTTGGCAGGTGAAATGGGAAATCATACGAAAAGCATAGGAGAGTATGTAATGATACAGAAGTTAAAAAAAAAAAATTTGATTTTCCATTCTTTTTTTTTTTTTCCGCAATGAGGATTTTTGATCAATGGATATGGCTATATTTATGGGTGTAAAAAATGGTATCTGTGGACAATGTCCTCTGCTCTATCTAATGGTGGAATAAAACCAGTCTAAACTCTTTTTTACCCCATATGCTCTAGGATCCCAACCTGATGTCAACAAGATTTAACCTCGAGACTTCTTGTGCAACAATAAGAGATCATTCTAGCTAAACTAGCCGGCACCCATGGACCTCACTCTAATGTGTATATTATAACATTTTTCAAATGTTTGCAGAAGTTTTAGTGTCTGGTTGTCATCTAATGACATTATGCACTGGAGTTGGTTTGAAATGTTGGTTTTTCCTTGTGGATTCCATTGTTTTGTTGGAAAGCACAAAGTTCTCATTGTGTAACAGTCGATCATGAGGAATTTGTTTAGTAAAGTATGCCAGCATTATCTAATGTAACATAAAACCATAGTTTATTTCAAATAACATTTTATATTAACCAACTTGGTCTATTATGAGTTAATATTTTTCGAGCAGCAGCTCTGGGAGTTGGTTATTTTGCCTTCTGTTAAGGATTGATAACTGTGATGTGCACGTACTTCTCTTCCCCTAGACATTTTTGTTGTATCTTAAATTTTAAATTACAGATTTTCGAACTAATCATTGCTTGATTCTTGGTTTGGTGAATAGCTTTTCCTGCTATAACTTTTAACAACATAGTTTATTTGTCGCAGACATTTGATTGGGTTCTTCATTTTCCTTGCTCTTACCAAATATACAGCAATGAAGATTCCGGGGGTTGTTGATCTTCATTCTCTGCAACATATTCTTGAGGTCTTGAGAAATACTGATCTGCAGAAATTGCATGCAGAACTCTTGGCATGCCTTCCTTCTTTACCACACATGTCCAATCTGCAAAAATTTGTGGAAGAGCTAAAAACTACATTGCATTCTATGGATTTACTTTCATCACTCTCCGATTGGCATGTCATGGAACTTCTATATAATTGTTTGCCTGAACGATTCTCCCATGCAAATCACAGACACATTTGTGTTCTGGTAATGCTTCTCTTCCTTAACTTGGTAACGGTAACTTTGTGAGCTTATGTCTTAGTCGCATGATTTTGTCTTTCATTTATTGAATGGATAATAGTAGCTGTCTGCAGTGTACTTTTTAGCTGTGGTAACTGTGTGATAGTATGTAGTGCAATGGGTTGTGTAAAAGACATCTTGCCCTTGAATTTCCTACACTCAACATGGGAGGGATAATTTTTCCTGATGTTTGTTCCCTGCCAACATATTTGCAATTTTTAACTTATTTCCATATCTGTAAGAGCTTATGGGAATCTGTGCTTTCAGTTCCCTTGTTCATGTGCGGCACTGCCAACTATTCGGTAGAGTGTGGAATTTTAGTGATATTCTACTCACATAGAATTGTGAATTACTTTGGAGCAGTAGTCCAAATTATCCCTTTTTCTGTACCCATATAACATTTATGTCAAGTGCTGTTTATATGCTTTTTATCCATGTCCATCCATCATGCAGCTTCAGAACTGCAGAAATCCTGTGTGTTCTTGATGTTGTTGTGACATGAGACTTACTCTTGAAGTAGTCATGATGTTTATTTAATCTACTTATGCCAAGTACTGTGTGTAAAAAGGTGTTTTTGTTAGCTATCTGAGCTTTTTAACTTTGGAACTTATAATCTTGGTATTGGATTGAACTACAAATTGGCATGCAATCAATCCTTATAAACTACGGATTTACTGTCTCAAAATTTGATATTGAAATCTTTTGCATTTTCATTTTTCTGCATATACTTTCATAGGATCTTGCCAAGCTACATTTGCTACATTTGCCAGTTTGGCTTTCTGATAGAACTGCATTTGCAATAGTATGTATTGTTGTAGTTCCAAGTATTAAAATATAAATATCTATGTGTTTTTATTTATTGATGTGAGTCTTTATCTTGGAGTTTCATGCTGCTAATAGCAATTTATTCTTTTGACTAAATGCAGCGTAGCATGAAGGAGGATGTGGGAAACATAACAGCACCATTGATGATGAGACCAATAACACGGTGGCCCTTTTTTGCTTTCTTGGGCGGGGCCATATTCCGCTTGCTAGCGAGCAGCACGTGCCATCTACTCTCTTGCCACTCTGAGCGATTAGCATACATTATGCCTAGGCTCGACTATGCTGGAATTGCAGACCTTCTCTCTACCTCCTCCTATCCCCTTGTGTACTACTCCTTTATGTGCAATCCCTTCTACTGCAACCTCTATACGGGATTTATAACACTTTTAGGAATTTCAACAATCCTGATTTCCCTCCTCCCAGTTTTTCAGAAACCTGAATTCCGTACCATTTGTGCATCTCTTTTCTCTGGAATGGGCTTGTCTGGGGTTGCACCAATTCTGCACAAGCTTTTCTTGTTCTGGCACCAGCCTGAGGCACACAACACAACTGGATATGAGATACTGATGGGTTTCTTTTATGGGATGGGAGCGCTGATATATGCCACAAGGATTCCAGAGCGTTGGATGCCAGGGAAATTTGACATCACTGGGCATAGCCACCAACTTTTCCACGTACTGGTAGTAGCTGGGGCATATACTCATTATCGTGCCGGTCTGGTTTACCTCAGGTGGCGAGACATGGACGGATGTTGAAGAAGCGAATTCAGACAATAATTGATTAGTGGCTACATGTGAGCAGCAGTTAAGATCTTGTTTGTTGTCAATTTGTCCTTAAGCAGATATTGGCATGGAGTATGGAGCATGGTCGAATGTAGTAATGCACTGAGGGAGAAATTTTATCCCCCTATCGTTACTTCTGTAAATGTATTCATCAAAATTGCCCACTTTCCAGTCGAACGTGTTGTTGAAAAACAATTTGCTTTGCTTTCATTGAGAATCGAACTCAAGACCTCCCGCTTACTAAACGGGTGCTCTAACCATCTGAACTATGAAAGCAATGTTGCCAGCGGCAAATTTCTATTAAATATCACATAAGTTGATCCACGATTGTCAGACGATCACATGACGATGGGGACCCGAGTTTCAGCGAAGCGTCGCTGTGTCTGCTGGTTGGTTGTACAAACTTACAATGACGTTGCCTTCAATTGATAGCCACCACACTCCACATGCACAATCCCACCCACCCATTTTGTTTGCATCTTTCCATCTTTTAAATGGTAGCTTTAATAAGAATCGTAAAAATTTATTTTAAAAAATTTAAATAAGATGACTGTATTATTTAATATAATAAAAATATTTAATAAAAATTACTTAAAAATTTTTTTTAATTATTAATAAATAAGTTTTTTATTTTATTTATTAAATAATTTTATCACATTAATTACATAATATATATGAAATTATTTTATTTAAAATTTTTTTAAAAAATATATTTTATTTTAAAAAATAAATATTAAATATTATTATTTTTAATCTTTTAAGCCTTCAAAGCGCCTAATCAACTTTTTGTGCATTGGCAAAGTGCCGGTTAGGAATATTTGTTGGCGACTGCTATTGACTCACACTAACTCGTAAGAAATTCTTCCTTCCATTCCATCCCACCATGGACTTGGGCCATTTCCTAATGCGTCAACAACTACGGCAACACATCATAGAGGCATTTTCCCTCAATTTAAGGGAGCAAATCCTCTCAATTCTCACTGCATACTGTGTTTCCATGGCACTCTTCGCACTTCCTTCGACACAAATGATAATCTGTTGACCGAAAATCCCGTCTTTTACGCAAGAAATTAATTTTATTTCACTAAATTTGACAATCTTCAATTTATTGTCGTTTATGAATAATAACACTTAGGTCCCCACATTCACAAATAAAGACAAAATTTGCAATATATTTTATCCCTGAGATTTTCAGTATTTCATACGAAACCGTAAAGATTTCGTCAACCAAGACGTATTAATTGTCTTGCATTGTCTGTTTTGTTTGCTGTCAAAAAATTAATCGTAATAAAGCTCAATTAGGCAGACAATTAAACGCAAACTACGGCGAAATCCGAAGGGCGTGATGTTTGAAAACCAGAAAGAAATGAAGTCTAAAGTGTCGGCACTCTTAAATGATATTACGTGTCATTCACAGAAGCCCGACACCTAAGCTAAGTTCCAACGCAGTTCACGCCTTATCACACTTTCAACACATGCAGCGCATGTTAGCAACTGCGGCGCTACTGAACCGACGTTTTCTTAAATGACCCACCCGAACTTGGCGATGGGAAATTTGTTTGTCTGGGTATCCGTCTCACTAGAAATCCCTACTATAGTTACACATGTCGTGCTGCCGCGGACATTGATTGAGTGAGTTGAGTCAACGAGTTAAGGTTTTAAGTGGTTTTTTTTATTGAAGATGGTCTCGCCTGAGTTGTCCCATCAGTATTCTCCAATGGCGAAACCAAATGCGCGTAACAAAAACTCTCCTTGTCTGACAGATGGGTTTCTCTTTCTGGGTGGAGCTTTCTTTGCTCTTTTGATGGTCTGGTTTTTCTCTTCTCTGTTTAACTCTGCTCCTTATTTTGAGGCCACTACAATCTCCGACTCAACAGCTGCCGGCAAAGGAAAAGCATCAAGCTCGCCGGGTTGCGGTACAGGTGGTGTTAATTTACAATACGACCCGCCGGATGCGACCTTTTACGACGACCCGGAACTGGTTTATTCTATCGAGAAAAAGGTGGAAAACTGGGACGAGAAGAGAAAAGAATGGCTGAAGCATCATCCTTCATTTGTCGCCGGCGCACGCGAGCGAGTTGTTCTTGTGACAGGATCACAGCCGAAACCTTGCAAGAATCCGATTGGTGATCATTTACTTCTGAGATTCTTTAAAAACAAGGTTGATTACTGTAGAATCCACGGCTACGATATATTTTACAACAATGTGTTGCTGCATCCGAAAATGAACTCGTACTGGGCAAAGCTACCGGTGGTGAAAGCAGCCATGCTGGCTCACCCGGAGGCCGAGTGGATCTGGTGGGTCGACTCGGACGCGCTGTTCACCGACATGGAGTTCAAGCTTCCGTTAGAGAGGTACAAGAATCACAACGTCGTCGTTCACGGCTGGCCGAAGTTAATTTACGAGAAGAAGAGCTGGACCAGCTTAAACGCTGGAGTTTTCTTGATAAGGAACTGTCAATGGTCGATGGATTTCATGTATACATGGGCAAACATGGGTCCTATTGGTGCAGAGTATGCGAAGTGGGGTCAGATTCAACGATCAACGTTCAAAGATAAATTATTTCCTGAATCAGACGATCAGTCGGCTCTGATTTATTTTCTCTACACAGAGAAAGAAAAATATTACGATAATATTTATTTAGAGGGTGAATTTTATTTTGAAGGCTATTGGGTAGAGATTCTTCCGACGTACGATAATATTACAGAGAAATATTTAGAAATAGAACAGGGGGCGCGCACGTTAAGGAGAAGACACGCTGAGAAAGTGAGCGAGTACTACGCCGCGCAGAGGGAGCCGTATCTGAAGGACGCCGGAAACGGGAGATGGAGCTGGCGGAGGCCATTCATGACGCATTTTACGGGGTGCCAGCCGTGCAGTGGGGACCACAATCAGATGTATTCTGGAGAGACGTGTTGGGGCGGGATGGTGAAGGCATTGAATTTTGCGGATAATCAGGTGCTTCGAAAGTATGGATTCGTGCATCCGAATTTGCGTGATTCCAGCTTGGTGTCTTCTGTGCCGTTTGATTATCCCGACGAAGGGCCTTGGGGTTAAGGTAAAAAATAAAAAAGAAATGTCTGATTGTACATTTTTCTGTTATGAATTAGCAAAATATTTTTAAGTAATTAAAAATGTGCCTATGATAGTCTTCAATTGAAATAAATAAACTATTTTATGAGATTACAAACGTGTTTGTAAGTAGCATTATTGTGTATTTATGTTGATTCTGGGGTGGAATTAAGGTTAAGGTCATCCATTTAAATTAAAGATTGGAGATTTGGGGGATCTGGGATTTGTAAGTGGGGTAAGCTAGCATAATTCTTTTCTTGTTTTATTGTTAAGTTGTCAAAGATGAGATGGGAAAGATGTGAGAGAGATTGTGGGGTTGATTTTTTCCTGTAAAAGAAATAATATTAAACCACGAAGCTATGAACATCACATTTATAGATACATATACATACACACACTAGGCAAAGAGACAGTTAACCTAATGTATCATAGTGTAGGTAGATAACAAAGAATTCTTTTAAGAACTGTTTGGAGGGCAAACCATGTAAAGCTAATGGTTGAAGTTAGGATAGAGAATATGAGTGTTCATACAGTAGTAGCATTACTTATCTATTTTTAAACCACTTGATTCTCCATTCTTTTGCTTTTCCCCTTTACTTTAATTTACTTTACTTGTTAAAAGGGTTGTGTATCTTCTCTTTTATGGGCAAAAACTGGTGCATGATAGAAGCATAATTTTTTATGTGGAACACTTTTGCATGATGGAAACATGATGTTGTTGGGTGAATGTGGTTTGTATGATTAAATAAAGAAAGGCATGTTAATGGTGTTGCTGGTGCTTGACTAAGTTATAGTGCTTTTTGCACGCATGAAAGTGACTCGAATCTTTGGTTTCTGCAAACTGGTTACTAAACCTTGAAAGTTCCATTTTTATTCAGCATTGTCAATTGGCTAGATTTTGCTCTGAGAGGTGGTTTTCTTACTGTCAAATTTTGGATATAGCCTGCTACTGTACCCTTGTAAATTTCTTGCCATACTGCTTCAATAGCAAGATGTATTACCATTGTGTATATTCTTAATAAGAAACACTTGCTTGTGGGAGATTATAAACTTATGGTCCTTAAAATCCTTTCCCTTTTTTCACCAAGCCTGAAAATATCGCTAAACGGCTCAAAAAGATAACTTTCACAATAAAGGGATTTGGGCAACTATGGAAATGATAAATCATATTCATTTGAGCTCGTGGCCCCTTGATTAGATTTTTCTTCATTGGGTAAGTACCGTATTTATGACCTTTGAGATTAGGGGTTCAAGGGCAGCTAGCAAGGGACATTGTTAAAAGTTTAATGATCTTAAAATTGTTGATAATCATTACAGATTAACCTGCCGAAGAGCTGTGTGATATTTTTATGACTAGGGTATTTCCTTTTATTTTTTCACCTAGTGGCATTTGATGTTTATCTTAAGTAGCAATCTAATTTCATTTCTAATTTGCATGGATTGCCTCTTATATTTGTCTGCCAAATTTACTCTCCGCATGATTTCATACATGAGAAACGTCTATCATATTTGATTGCCTGATTAGACTATTAAATAGATTAGCCAAATTGGTTGAGCATACTAATTTGTATAAAACTTGCACAAAAAATGCCTGGAAAAAGCCAGATTGGTCGAGACTCTAGGTAATCTATCTACATTAGTTAATACTCATTACATTCCTTTTGTTGACAGCAGAAGAGAAGGCCTCAAGTTTTTCAAGCTTCTAGTCCTCGAACAATGAGTTATGGTACAAGTATCTGTCATTCCTTCAGTATGACCATTGAATTACTAAGATGGGAAGTAACTGCATATCTGCTGTAAAATTTTCAACTGGTTGTACTCTAGGTAACGGGCAGATCTTCAGATTTCGTAATCTGCATGGATGCAGCTCATAGTTGGTTCCTTTTACCTTTACATTTCTGCTTAGAACTGGTACATTACATGCTTTGAAATGTGCAGAATTGCTGGGAGTCATCTGCTACTTTGATTTAGGGTGTTCTTGTATCAGCTTCATTTGGGATAATAATTAGGCTGAGTAAACATGATTAGATATTTCTTAACTTTGAACGAGCTCTGATCTTTTGTAACATGGAGATGCGAATCCCATAAAGTTCCGCTTTTAAGCCGTAATAATATTCTTTTGAGCTTGCTTCTAGCATGAATGTAGGAAATCTTGTTCTGCTTTTTGGGAACAAGGCTGTGATTTATTACTGCTATTATTATTATTGTTATTCCATTTCTTCCACGGGGCACATGAAGGATGGAACTTTCTTTTTTTTTTTGGGGGGGGGGGTGTGGGGGTGGAATATGTATTTGGGAGAGGGAGTAGGGAAGAGGCATGCAGATGCAGATTAAAGGGAATTTAAGAGCTAACGAGTGTGACAAATATACTTGAAATAATTCCTATAATTTTAATTTCAATTGACAATGAAATGCGAACCCATGTCAAAGTAGACATCTTTCAAACATATTCTCGCTTGTTTGGAAAGGAATCCATGCTTTCAACTTTCGCCAGCGGTTAAGCGAGATTCCCGTGCCACTCAACAATAAGAAATAGTTAATATCTGTGCTATGTTTGATTTTGAAAGTCAATCGGACATGGCTTGTTGACGAGATTCAATATTATTTGTATAGTGAATTTTTTTAATAGAACTATTAAATTATTTTTTAAAAAAATTTGTCCGTGTTTAATTATACAGGAAAAAAAAAAAATCCTTTGCATAACTGCAGATTATGTTAACTGGGATCAAATAGCAGTCAATAAGACATCGTTCATGCAAATGTATGCAAGTTGGTACAAGATTAACATCAGAATCCTGAGCCTGATTTTCCACAATTGCAGAAGCCTATAACATATATTTTGCAAAAGATTACGAACCAACCGTGGACATGGAAAGCTCAACAACTACTACCAGTTCAAACACTGGTTTTACATGTGCAAAATACATATAGCATAGATCCAGTTCCAGTGTAACATTGGTGATAAATACAATTGATAAGGCAAGATTGATGCACAATCACAATATCTCAAGGTCTAGGAGGAACTATTCGGCAACCATGGCATTGGAATCATCTTCACCATCATCTCCAATTGACACTTCGTTGATGTACTGGCTCTGGTACTCCATCAAATACTGTGTTGATCTCTGCACGTCCAAAAATAGTCGGTAAACCCGATCAATGTCCTGAACATCCACAATCTTTCCCTTCCTTTTCTGACATGCCAATGCAGCAGTTGTAATGAGATGGATAGCATATCTCAAGGATGTTCCTTCCCCAACACGGGTCAACAATTGCTTTGCATCTTCAGTCATCTCCACGTCTTCCTCCTGGCATCTGATGTCTAGAATTTTGCGAATCTCATTCTTAGTATAAGGTTTAGTGGAGATGATGAGTAAGCGATCCAGGAGATCCATTGGAATCCCGTGAGCAGCTTTGTAGTTTGTGCCCCTGATCCTAGTGATCCCTCTGTTGGTAGCAACAACTAGTATTGGAGCCATCTCATTCTCCAAAGCACGATTCAGGAAAGAAAAGCACTCTACGTCAAGCATGTGCACCTCATCAATAAAGAGAACACCTGGTACAATCTCTGCCTTTCCTTCCTCCCTCCACTCTGCCACTTTTGTATCAATTTGTTCCCTTACTTCTGCACGGATCTCACCAGTGTCACCAGTAAAGAGAGCCAAAAATCCCTGTGTTCTGATAAAATGGAGAGATAATAAAGTTGTCAAAAACAAAAGGGCAAAAATAATCTTTAGGCTTATCTGAGTTCAGTGTGTTTTCATCAACTTGCAGTCTACAAAATTTTGATGGAACAAGGAGATTTAAAGCTTTATCAGAATATATATATATATATATAAATTATTCTAGTTACTGTTAACAGTATATTTGATTTAATGCCAATTATGTGCAAAAGCACCTGGAGACTTCATCTACCCAACGAATCACTTTGGCAGAGTGCCATGCAATTATAATTTTCCTTAAACTGATTCTTAAGAGAGAATGAAAAGAAGAGGAAAAAAAAAAGAACATATCATTATATAACATGCTATTAGGCTTAAAGATTTTACCAGCCACCAACTTTAGCCACAAATCTTCAAATCTAGTTAATCATTATCAAGCAATCTCTTTCAACTTCAAACTTGGGCATTTGTTTATTCCAATTTTAGATAAAATGAAAATCCAATGATAACTACCTGTTGAAGAAGGTGACAAATTGATCAGAGATGGCCTGCAATGGCTCTTTTAATAGATCAATTTTCTTTCATTTTCTGGTAATACAAATAATACAACTGTGGCAGATTGAAAGGAACATGGACAGCATGAATCTAGTATTGTTTTAGTTTGGTTTTTGGTCCCTTGTTAATCAACATTTCACATTCTTTCCACAATATCCTCTTACCCTAAACTTCAAAAATTACAGCTCAAATCTCACTTTGTTCTCAATTTTCTCTTCCAAAAACTATTAGGAAGCTGGTGGGTCCTTTTAACTATAACATAACTTAGAAATTAATAAAATAATTGTTATGTAAGTAGGCAGTTTAGCCTTCCATCTTAAATACAATAACAATTATGAACCATAGCCTTTTACATGCTCCACATAAAAGATTGTACTACTTTCCTACAAGTTAGAGAAATGTTGTAATTCTTTTGTGGTCCAGTAAACTCCTTTTAGTATTTACCCATAACTGTATCCCCCACATTGAGGGTATTACCCCATAAATTTGGTGTCTACTATTATTGTCTTTTTATTCATTTATATGATTGGAGAAGCCTTCTAATTGTTATTATTCTTTTATATGGAAGGCTATGTCTCCTAACTGTTATTGTCTATAAGATGAAAGGCCAAACCATCTACTTACATAATAATTATTTCTCAATTTTTACTTGCTGCAGTTAAAAGGACTCACCAGCTTCCTATCAATAACCACCACTCAACTCATTTGTGGGGCTCCATTTCATATACCCCTTCTTCAAATCTATGCCCACTCTATAGAATCAACACAAGTCAGGACAGGTTCACACTCATTTTTCTCATTGGCCACTTTCCATAGCATTCCACTATTGAAATCTTTACCAGCCACCAAAACCCAATGTCATGCTATCCACAGATAATCCTTATGTCCAACTCTATTTCACGGAATTAATAATTTTAAAGAGTCTTCATTTACCTGTTACACAAATACTAAAACCAGGTACAAGGTTACAAACAACCATTTGCTGATCTTGTGTTGAGGAAGACTCTTACCCATTCTTAAATTTGAAAATGGAAAAATAAAGAATCCAAGATAACAACTTGAGCTAATTAGCGTATAAAAAAGGCAAACAAAAGAATCAAATAAATCTAAATGAACTATAATCCAGTCATCCAAGTCCTTGTGGAAAGGCCCTAGAAGCATATACTAAACAGAGATGCAGCTACTCTAACAAAACCAAAGGAATTCTAGTCTTCTAACTCAAAAGCTAATGATATTGTCATGATTATCATTGGCAAAATGTGGGAAAAGCACACACAGCTAAAAAAAGATTAGTGATGCTCAGTCATTTCAATTCAGTATTTTTTTCAAGTAAATTAAGCCACTGGTTATCGTTTCTAGCTTAAGCATGCAATGTGCTAGTAAAACAGTGAAATTCAATATTAGTATTAAGTGTAAAATAAAAAACCAAAGACGTGGATACCTGCTGTTGATTACATCAATCTCATGAAGTGTAACGCAATGCAGAACCTCCTTCCGTTTCTGCAACTCCCCATCAGGACACTGCACAAACTTAGTCTGAGGGCCCATGGCGTCATAATCTCTAGACCTCGCGAAAGACCTCCCAAGCTTCGTAATCTTTCCCGAAACCTTATCAATCGCTATCACATCCCCACTCTGCACCTTCTCCTTCCCCAACGCTTCAATCATCTTAGACCCCAAGTCGTAAACGGTCTCCATCTCCGTCGTTTTGAGAGTCAGCTTCCCCGTCTTCGCGGCTGCCCCCGTCGTTGCGGGCCGATCAATCTGCACCTCAACAACCTCTCCTTCAATAACTTCAGCTTCTTCTTTGATTCTCACACCAATAGCCTTTCTAAAGGCTTGCATTAGTGCTTCTGTTTTCGACATTTCAAGGGAAAAAATTTCGGAGCCGGAGATCATAGCAAAGGGAGTTTCGAGTCCGAGAGATTTTGCCATGCCCATTGCAATGGCGGTTTTTCCTGTACCGGGCTGGCCGGCGATAAGGATGGCCCGACCGGCAATCCTTCCTTCTTTAATCATTTGAAGTATAACGCCGGCTGCCTTTCGGGCTGGGAGTTGGCCCACCATGCCTTCGGATACATCGCGCGGTTCTAGCGAGGAATCTAGACCGAGACCGCGGATGTGCGAGTGTGCGCCAATACGCTCAATTCGAGTAAGGTCTCGGCTTTCGGAAAGCTTCAGCTCTGCCATTGTGGTGGCAACGGTGCGTGCAAGAGAACGAGAGAGAGAGAGAGAGAAAGAGTCTGGTTAGGGTTTTCAGTTTTGTGCAGACCAAAGGAGCTGGGGAATGGTTGGGGCAACAAGGTAAATTCAATGACAAAGCTTTTTTTTAAAAAAACTTAAAAAAATAAATAAATAATTGACTAAAAATCTAAACTCTTAGTTTACCAACTTTAAATTATGTTTAAAGAGTAATTTTACCTATCTTTTTCTGAAATTACATGTAAATATAATTTTTTTAAAATTAATATATAATTTTTTTAACAGTAATATTATTAAATTTAATCCTTTGATTAATTGAAATAATAAAAAAAATTTATATGTATAAATTTTATATATTTATAATATATTTTACATTTTTCTAAGGTTTAAAAAAATAATAAAAATATTTTTAAAAATTATTTTTAAAATTTTAATATTTAATTTAATTTAATTTAACCAAAATAATTTTCAAGTGCTTAGTTTACAAAGACAGAGTTGCAGATTTTACATTTACAAGTGTTGTTAAAATCTTCAACTTTCGGTTTTATAAAATAAAATTTTTTTATTCAATTAATTTTAATAATTATGAAAATATTTTATAACAATAATAATTTAAAATAAGTAAACAATTTATACATATTTATTTTATCTAAGTTTATATAAATTTATTAAATTAAATAATTTATAACTTTATATAAATAAATAATTTATGATCTTGTTTTGTTAAAATTAATATTTAAATTAAATTGAGTATCAAAATTAGTAATTAAATTAAATTATTTTGATTAAATTAAATTAACTTATCCTATTAAATTAAATTAAATTAGATATTAAGATATAAAAATTGACCTTAAATGATACTCTATATTAATTTTTTAAATTTTAAAAAAATATGTGAAAAAATTATCAATATATAAAATTTATGCACGCAAAGTTATTTTAATTATCATATTATTTTAATTAATTAAAAATTAAATTTAATAATATTACTATCGAAGAATATTATGTATTAATTTTAAAAACTTATATTTATACGTAATTTTATTAAAATTTAAAGAAAATATATGAAAATATTCAAGTATTTTTATAAAAATTTAAAATTATCTCTTAATTTAAATGGATAAATATATATTTAATTTTTTATTTATTAATAATTAATTACAAAATACATTTGTATATATTTAATTAAATAAAAAAATTCAATTCAATTTTATGATTTAATTTGGTAAAAGTAATCTGCCAATCCTTCGTCAATGATTTCTCCATAATGCCCATGAACAATTGCTTCAGCCATGCCCATGAACTTGATCCGATTGATTGTAGGTTAAGTCCAATTTTGGCCATACATACATTCCCTCAATGAAGAAAACAGTCTCATTATTTGAGTCAGGATTATAAAATTTTCCATTTTCATATAATTAGTGCCAAATTGAAGAACATAGCGAGTTGTTGTTGGTGTTGTTGCTCTTGCTAAACACAGCACAGATTACAATATCAAGAAATGACATTATTAAAACGTCTTCCAATAATTAATCTTGACTGCAAGGATAATTAGCTTTGCCCACAATCTTCCCTGTTATGAGATGCGAGGACTCAGACGCTTTGATCTTGGCTGTCATTCTTCGTGCCAGACAGCTTCAATCGTTCCCTGGCCGCCCTCTTTGCCATCCTCCTGTGTTTTAACTTGTTCGGATTACTGTAACGAGGTAACTCTCCTGAAAATACAAATATTAACTGAATTGAAACTTCTTTACGCTAAGCAGGCCAGGGGAATTCTAGAATCTTACTGGGCTTGTCACGTGTAACGGAACGCTCCTCATCGACATTTTGTCGAACATCTGGAGGGTCATTTTCACCTCCACCGCCACGACCGTTATCATCTCCTCCGTTTGTGGTAGGCAACAAAGGACCGATGAGTTTTCGACGGCGTGCGGCATCTTCCTTGAGTTTCTTCTTACGAAGCCTCTTACGCCGAGCCCTTGTCAGCTTTTGAGGCCCGCATTCGTTGCCTTCGCCATTATCATCATCGTCATCATCATCGCTTGATGTACTACTTCTCACATAATCATCTGCATTTATCAGTGCCTCAAATTCAGAGATGGGTATATTCCATTTAGAAAGAAAATAGACATTTGAATAACATAGGTCAAGATTCAAACCTGGATTTATAAGTCGCACATCAAAGTCATCGTCCAAACTGTTAACAGGTTTCTTATCTTGATCCGCTTCCTGTATTATTCAACATAATTCATCAGTATTCTATCGAAGAACAGCAAAGAAATCAGATTGAGAGTAACTTAAAGAGTACATGGGGCGGTGGCGATGGCGGTGGAGGATAAAGGGTATTAAGAACGGCTTCATGGAACTTCCGTCGTTTTTCTTCGCGATGCATCGATGAAAATGCACAATAACCGAAAGCCAAAGTGCTTGTGAAAATTCCCCTTTCTAAATAACGACGCTTGTGTTGCTGCCAAGGATCTTTGGGTTCAAAATATTTGTTTTACTATTGGGTTAACGTGAAAATATAAATGACCACCCCATCTACCTTCAAAGTTAGAATATGGATTCATTCGGACGATATGCCAGAGAAAGAACACTCCTATACTCAGGCACATTAAGATTCGTTCTTTACCTCTTTATTGTAATGTTTGTTTGTTCTTACAAAACTCCTAGGCCAAGTTCAATATTTTTTCCACGTCGATTTACGTAATACTAGTTGATACCAATTGCATCAAGATATTTTCATGAGCAACTAAAACGCAGTGTATGCACAAATCCTTGCAATTTTGCAGATATGGAGGCTTGAGCTTGAACTAGGAAATGATCATAGAGGTTCTTGAGCAGTCCATGTTTGGAATATAGCAAAGCATTCCTTGGGCTGTGGCTCCATGGCTGTATGACCTCTGTTGAGTCCCCTAGTGACGATCTTGTAATGTCTCGGTGGACATGAAAATTCTCGAATCAATTTTCTGCAACTTCTTTATTGTGCAAGATAATAAAATTCTTTTAGATTACCTCGAGAGATCTTAATTCTCCTAATAAGGCAATTCAAGGTGGCTTAATCACTGAAATACAATACGAGATTGAGATGAAAATTCTTTTCTGCCTTTTCTATTGATAACTTCAACTTTTTAAATAGCCAAATGGATTACAATTGAAAAGGAAATAAATTAACAAAACAAAATCCATTTTCTACTTGATTCAAGATATTGAATCCTTATTTAATTCAAATGAAATCTTACTAAAATAGTATCCTATCAACTAAGATTGTAGCCCGTAATTATAGTGCTGCTTCCTCCACCTAATTTGATTGGTCTTGCCATTTTTGTTTCTGATACTACTCCATATTCCTAGGATTGTAGTTGGAGGATTGTATACCTAGTAACTTGACCATCTAGCAGTCGTGTCGCGGTCCGTCGAATTTAAGGCCCAAATCAAGGCGCAGAGGGCTCGAATTATGCTAGCCTAGCCTGGTTTCTAAAAGTTCAATATCCCCACCCACTTGCTCAATTATCTCCGCCATTGGCTCCACTTGCCAGGTTACATGAACAATGCTACCAATGTTGTGCGGGCACTGTAGCAGCCGACTTGCAGACAACTTGCCCACTTGTATGTCACTTAAAGATGAGTTGTCATGAGTCCTAAATTTTGCTTATAAATAAGGGTCTTCATTTGTAAGATAAATATTTAGTTTATCCACTCAAAACCAAGGCTTTAGTGTCGCCTTAAACAGTAAAACTCAATCTAATTGGACATGCACTAGATTTGAATCGAGCCAAAAGAATAAAAATTATTTTTTAAAATTTTAAAAAAATTATTTAAATTCAAATACGTACAACCCAACTCTAATTTGGCTAGATTAAACCTTTTATTTTTTTGTGCGAATTTAATTTGACTTGATTCGTGGGTCTAGAGACTCAATTTTCATAAATAATTTAGACTAATCGGGTTTGTTTGTTTGTCGCGTCTAACCGCGACTAGTCATTAACAGCAGTAAAATTCAAAATCTTAATCCTTGAATAGGGAATAGCCATGTCGTGATCACCATGGAAAAGAATCAGTGAGTTGCAATTAGAAAACTAAGCCAACTTCTCATTAGTTAATGGTGGTAAAATTTTCAGGCAGCAGGAACTTGTATGTTAGAGCTCGATAACCCCTATTGTTGAGTGGTAGATGGCAGCTTAAAAAACTCTTAGCATCCTGTTCATATTTTGAACTTTTGATGCACCTCCTCCATACAGACCATACCTTGAATGTTCCCAGGAATTAATCATCAAAAATACATGAAGGTTTTTACTTGAATTAATTTTTAAATATTTTGTTCAACTAATCCTTACCCTTCGGAATAAGGCTTGAAATTTATAAGAGCTTTCGAGCCGAACTTGTATAAATAAAAAAAACTGAACACAACCATTTAAGCATAAGTTTAGGCTAGTTCACATACTTAAATAAATTTTTTTAAATTTAAAAATAATTTAATTAATATTATAAATTTAAATTAATTTAAAATAAAAGAATTAAAATTATTTGATATATAAATAGTTTCAATAAAATTTTTTTTACATAAATTATTCGGTATTTATTTATAAAAAATAATAAATAAGTTTATAAATTTAAATAGAATTATGTTTTACTGTTTATGAGTCGAAAAGTGTCTTTTAATACTTGTATCATTTGTGCAAATGATTCGTAAAATGCTATTGTAATTCTGTAGTACAAATCAATAAGTTCAAAATCTTTGTCATTTATTCAAATTCATGCTGTGAAACCTGAGGTGAAAGGTTTACCATGCACCCAAAATGTGGAAAATCGTGTGGCAAAAGCAAGCACTCATCATATTCTTCATGGAGATATCTATGATAACTGGTATTGATATCCCCAAGGACAGAAGTATATTTGGCTCCAAGATGTGTGCATCATTCAGTCTTTTAGTGCAATAGAAAACCGCAAAATGGTTAATGGAATCTCTGGAGCAAGTAAATGAAGAGGCATGGTGATTATATAGTCACATGAAACTAACAAAAGGTTCAGCATTCTCACCTCAGAGAGAGCTTGAAAATCCTTTGCACATTGTACGTTCCTGTTTTCTACTTTCACATAATCTCCACTGCAACTCCTTTTGGTCGACTGGGAGAAATACACAAGTTAGAATTGGGCAGTGATAACCATGCTAAACATAGGAGTCTTGTTAAAAGAAAGTTTATGATTTAACCTGGTAGACTTAACCAGAAATAAGCGCCATGGGATGAGCAAATGGAACCCTTGAGCTGTCATCAAATTTTGAATCTGCTCCTGATAACCAAGAACATATTCCTGGACCAGTTTTAGTACTTGATATTGCTGTCTAAAATCTAAGAGCCTAAACATTAAATCAAACATGATCAAGTATTTCATAGGAGATCACCAACTTTGAGATTGATTGTTGGTTCATGCCCAACTTCATTATCTGCAACAACATATAAACTAGTAATTGGTCAAAATCAACAAGAATTGTGGAAATACAAGAAAGTGCACCATGGCATTACCTGCTGATATTTTACCAGCAATGATCGGAACAATCCTTCCAGGATAAGAATCACCAACAACCGAGAATGGATTTCGGATAACTTCGGGGTGACTGAGCAACCACTGTAATAATCAGCCGGTAATAACGTGTATAAATGATTTGTCAACAACAAAAATATAAGAAGACAACACTAACTGGTCTTAACATGTATTTAGTGATCTGCTGATGTAAGATATATCATTGGACTGAATTTAAATGTTTTCACACCTCTCTCGGAGAAATGCAATTTTGATTACCATATCTTGAATTTTCAGACTTAAAACTTGGTGAGGTTCTTGAATATGAGAATCTAACGTGAACTAATGCATCTAAAAGTGTCAAACAAGTCAAGTCGAACTGGTTCTTTTAAAAATAGATAAGTCCGACACGGCCTATAAGTTCAAATTCTAATAAACTATATCGGGTTAGTCCGTGAGCTTTTACTATTTATATATAAATATATATTTTTATTTTTTTAAATAGTGAAGTTCACGGGCTCGAATCTGAGCCCGACTGACCCAGATCAAACCGAACCCATGATCAACATTTAAATGTCGGTCACATTAAGGCTCACAATGGATCGAGACATAACCGAGCATTACCATTCAGGGGCTGCGCCAGGCCTCTATAAAGATTATGCTGGAAACCTGAAAAAGCATCAGGATCATCTGCAAAGCATGATGTGTAAATTAAGAGTAATTAAGAATGATGATAATAAGCTTGCAGACCTCAATCAATAAATTTATTGCACCTTTGTCCATAAATAAGGATGAAACTTCATGCTGGGTAAGCTGCCATTGTAGTTGACAATGTTGAAACCTAAAGAGCCTATGCTAAACAGCAGTTAGAATAATATAACAAAAGGAAATAACTAATGGTAATGAGTATTTAATTAGAACCACCTATCTTAGAAGCAAGTCCGGAGATGGCAGAGCAACCAGGGCCATCAGTAAACCAAAGCACCAGAGGATCCTCACGTGGATTCCTTTCTGATTCTTTGAAGTAATAGAGGAATTGCACATCTTCATTCTCATCTGCTTCTGCATAACTACATTCATACACAGTACAAATGGTGATGCATAGAGCACTTGTAGCAACAAGGGACAAACTCCGTTCTCCTTTATATCTCCTTTGACACCATTGATAATTGGATCATTTGAAAGAATTTATCGAATGAAGAAAGCAAATAATATGGTGTAAGTGACAGGGAAATTAACTAAACACCCAGTTTCGAGCTAGAAGAGAAGAGGGCCAGAAAATCCAGGCAGATACTTGATAGTTGAGAAAGAAGCGGCAAGCCTAAGTATACCAACTTGTAATAGCAGTTGGTCCTCAATAGGTTTTGTTCATGAATTGATGCTGCCATTTCGGCCAAACGATCTTAGTTTTGTGATCCTCAAAGGACTTTAAGTCTGCACTTTCTTTGCGTTATGGTTATTAAATTCAAATTTAATGGATTTGAGGTGTTGCAGAAGGGGTAGCTTACACCTTGGCATGGCTCGTACAGATGTTCATTCATCTTTGGCTGCAGTTTCGTCCAAAATTACATGCAATATCTTTGTCACCTTCTTCATAAAGCTCCTGATTTAGAAGACGCAAAACAGCATTGTCTTCTTTAGAAGAATTAATCTTGATATTTCTTGAAGATTACTTTTTCTTATTAATTTCTTTGTCCTATGGTTTTAGTTCTTGAGGCAAACTATGAATCATTCTGCAAATTGTTGGGAAATGTTTGACTTCTCTTGTTGGACTACACACTTATGCAGGTAGAATTGACCTGAACGTTCTCTTTGATTATAGGCTCATATGAAACCTATAAAATAAGATATTTGCATCTTTCATCATACATGTGTCATGCCAAAACCTCAGGATCGCAACTCTTCCCCTTCAGACCAGTTGAAGCATTGGGTCACTGCAAAACTAAGTGTCATGCTCCCAATGAAAGCCTGCAGTAATTCTGGTGAACTTAATTGTTCGATCTCAGCTCAAATATTCTACCAAATAAACTTTAACATGGACTGCCATATTTGGACACCTATTCTTGTAGCAATTTAGCCCAAAATTTTTTGGGAAAAGTAGCTGTGTGGGCCATGCAAAATGGGTATGTAACTCTAAAACGATACTTACTAAGTTAAATTATGTAATGAGTTGAGCACTATGATTATTATTTAATTATTGATTTTAAATGACAATAATAATGACTTTAAGAATAATGAACTATATATTTGTTGAATTTAGTGGTTGGATACCACTATGTCATTGCTTTTTTATCAAACAAATACCACTTTAACACATTAATAATTCATTCATAAATGACTTAACATTAAAATAATTATCAATTTTAAAAATATGATAGTTAAAGTATCCAATAAAAACTTTGTGTTTGCTAACATACCTGTGGTTCTTTTATACATGCCTGTGGTGATTAGAAGTGATTCAATAGAAAATAGCTTAGGAATCAGAGTTCATGTAAGAAGTTAAAAAAAATTAAAAAAGAAAATAGTTTGCTTTGGATTGAGCTAGGTCATGTTTATTCCTTTAAAATTTTGTAAGGATCTAGTTAAACGAATTGCCCAGAGCTTGAGGCGGGCCTGGAGGTTCCGAGGCGGTTTTCTGGCTCGAGCCTCGAGGTGTTAAAGTTTCAGGACCCTCTGTGCGCTTTAGTCTTCTGACCGACTCGAGAATCTTTGTGCTGACGCGCACTGAACGCCTGTCGAGGTGGGATCCGAGGGCTGGCGATAAAAATCTTGGGCCAAAACCTTATGTACTTGATTAATAATTGGAAAATACAATTAAAAAAAAAGAGGTTGAGTTGGGAAGCGTCTTTTTCTCGAGCTTAGCATGCGGAAGGGGTTTCATCCGAGAGCGAACTCCCTGGATGTTAGTGGCTTGATGACAGAAAATTTAAAAAGCAAACTTCGCCCACCACGTAATTGATGATAAGCCTACTTTCAGAAGTGCTGCCTCTTTAAAGACGGTGATTCATCACCTACTTGGCAACATAATGGTTGATGAAATCACGAACTCCCATGTCTAATGTCACAATCTTGATAATTCTATTACCTGGGAACAAAATTACAACAGAAATTAAATCCATATTTGTAGCTTTCAGTTGCAGAGAGTCATGTCTGTTTCTTGATATTTCTTACGGAAGAATCCGGAAGAACAAGATTCATCACGAAAAAACTGAAAATTTCTAGTATTCACGTAAACCTGTTCCTCATCAAAGGCATACAAATTAAGTAAACATGCAAATTTACATGGAATTACGACATGCATAACATTTCAAACCACAGAAACAAGAAAGACAAGTTAAGAAATGTCCTTGTCGTATTAAGCTGAAACCAAACCAGTTCTCTTGGAAACAGCATAACTTTTGCTTCTTGGATATATATCTGATGCAGGTTTTGGCTTTAAATCATCGTCCAAGGGTTTGTCCTCGTCAATTCTACCGATCCCAGCACTGTAACTCCTCGGCGTATTGTTCTTGCCAGGAGTGCCCGGAGATTGTCTCCCTTGCTGTCCTTTCTGAAACTCCAGGTCAATTTTACTGCCAAGACTCCTGGTAGAAGCATATCTGACAAGCTCTCTGAAATCTTCATCGTTGCTCGATTTCGATGACTTCACACTGTAACTCCTAGGCAAAGTGTTAATATGTACCGTGGGGCAACCCACTGCCGTGGCAATAGTAACTCTGTCTGAGCATTCAGTCATGCTCCGGATGTAGAAATCCCTGGCCTTCCCCAACATCTTCACAGATTTCTTCACGTATCTCGTCAGTTTGTTTCCTTCTTTGCCAGACTTCTTGCTGCTCATCTTCACAAACTTCACAGGAAAGCTCAGAAACAATGGGGAAGAAAAGGAGAATTCAGACAATTGAATCAATTCTGTGGTGTCGTTTATAGAGTTTGGTTATGGCCTCAAAGCGATGCAGGTAAGCTGAAATTTTCAATGGATTGACGTCTACCTCATGGACGTCAATAAAATAAATAAATAAAAATTAAATAAACCAGATGAGATATCTTTTTTTATATTTTTTCGCTTTATATCAACGCAATTCTAATTTACTGTTACCATAATAAGTAAAATTATTCTAATTTGACAGTATCACAACGTAGAAGAGATTAAATAGAATAAAATTTTTACCCACATTACATAAATGGGAATCGGAATCAAACAATGACTTGAGTCAGTTGTCAATTATGATAACAACCGAAAAGCTTTCAAAGTATTAAAGCAACCGGCTAGTAATCAACGTTTTTAACAAACATAATTATGGTCAACAACGAACTGCTTAATTGGTCAATAAATAATAGAGTTGTAATTTTGACTCATTTTTAATAGAGTAACATTATATTCACATAGATAATAAGTTTTACATTTAAAGTGAGTAAACATTTTGCATATTAATATCAAATAATTATTTATTTTATGTTTAGCATCATCTTTTTTAATAAATTTTATTTTTTGTAATAATTTGTCATAGTATTTACTACATTAGTTAAAACATAAAACATATCAATTATGATATTAGTTTTAATTTATAAATATAAAATTATTATTCTAAAATTTTGGTCTTTTACTTATTTCCGTAAAGTAATGTAATTTTACTACGAAGATAACTTAATCAAAGTTAGATTAGATTAGAATGGTTAGATTCAAACTTGTAAGTTAGGTTAAATTAGTAAACGACCAATTAGTAATTATTCAAAAGAATTTGATTATCACATTATGTGAATTTGATTTTTTATGTGTGTGTGTGTATATATATAGTGTATTTGTGTGTGTTATTAGAGATCATTCATCTTGTATCCGAGTATATCATGCATTCAAAAAATTTTAATTTTATTACTTGTAATTTAAAATAAAGAATAAAAATTTGAAGCATGGTCGAATTTTAATATTTTCAATATTTATTTTTTATTTCAAATTTTTATATAGATTATTTTAAATTACAAGTAACAAAATATTTAAACATAAAATATAATCGAATGTAACACAGGAAAGTCCATATTACCAACCATTCGTTGAAGCATAAAATATATTTTATATTTATATAAAGAAATATATATATAAAATATAGCAAATAAAAAAATAAAGGGAAGGTCAATGAAATACTCCTTTATATCTATAAAAGATGCGGTGGAATTATTAATTAAAGATATAATCCATGAATTATGGCGTGCCCACATCATATTAGTCTCCCATTATGAGTATAATGTTGTTATTATTATTATTTTCACTTGGATCAAATCAAGCAATCGTGAAGATAATCCATGGTCTTAATTCTTCATACACCCCTTTAATTAATTGGAAGTGAACCTACTATTCAAATTTGAGCACCTACATGTTGCTTTCACTACTCTTTCTCCTATTTAATGAACGATTAACTCTCTCACCTCAGTCTATTTATTTTAATTTAAGATCGAAATTAATTAAAATAATATTTCTATTGAAAATATGAACATATACAGCTTCCAAATAATGACAAAAGATTTGGAGTGGGTGTGCATCAAATATGGGTGATGGGTCAGCTATTGTGTGAGCTAGATCATCGATTAGTTTAGTGTTAATGAGGATATTAATACCAATTAATAGGCCAAAAATGTGCTTTATATTCAAATCTTTGTTATATACATGTGAATGAGTATTGTCTCAATTTTTGAAGTTAAGCACAGTTCTAAATAATTACCAAAGAATAAAAAATAAATGCATTGATGATTTGCTTGTTATGTTCTTGTATTTTTTTTTTCAATGGGCACAAGAGCGA
This sequence comes from Swietenia macrophylla, assembly GCA_032401905.1. Taxonomy (NCBI): domain Eukaryota; kingdom Viridiplantae; phylum Streptophyta; class Magnoliopsida; order Sapindales; family Meliaceae; genus Swietenia; species Swietenia macrophylla. The sequence goes on along the minus strand of CP135586.1, from coordinate 2,959,960 downwards.
GAGATGTAGCAAATGTTGGAGAAACTAGGAATTATGGACAAAAAATGGAGATAATATAACCAAAAATAAATAAATAAAATCCATAAAAGGTGAGGAAATTGCCTATAACACATATGATATACTTTACAATTAAATTTTTTAACTCTTGTATTAAGCGATTTAAGTTTTTTATTTATATTTCAAATTTTTTTTGTCATTTATTTTAAATTTTACGTTAATTATTTTAAATTTTAAATTTTGTATTAATCGTTTTAAATTTTCAGTTTTATATTTTAAATTTTATATTAAAGAATATAAAGTATGAGAACAAAATGCATATTAGCAGTTCTCAAAAAAATTTTAAGTCTTGTATTAATTGTTTCAAATTATCAGTTGTATATTTTAAGTTTTACATTTAAGATCATAAAGAATATAAGAACGGAATGTATAGTAATTAGTTATTTCACAAATTATATAATTTATCGCCTAATTAAGAAAATACATATCATCACTCACGGTATAAATTATATAGTATAAATTTAAATATTTATTAATAAATTAAATGGTACTCTTTTTTTCATTATATTCTAGTTTTATTTTTTTTTATTTTTTAAGTTAAGCGTGAGAAAATTGAAGAATGTAAAAATTACACAATAATCCACAGCCCAATAATTGAATTATTTCAAATTAAAGCCCAATTTTAGCCCAACTCAAGTTAAGACATTAGGGCTTTAAAAAGTCCAATAATCGGCAAACCTCAGGCTTTATATGTAAGATTATTTATATTCCAAAAACTTTATATTAATCGATGAATTATATACATAAACCATCGTTTAAATATTAAAATAATATAATAAATTATTTAAATTATATATATAAATAAAATATTTACTCTTTCGATCGATCAGAGTCTGTTGCAGAAGTGATTTGAAATAGACAATGGTGTTGTTGTTGATCTTGTGGGCATTTGAGGATTCTAAATCTAATATTTGTTAAGCTTAGCTAGAAGAGGATTTGTTCATATTTTCTTAACAGAAGCATCCAAAAAACTCCTTCTAATGCTTATTCACAAAGCCCACATGCATTTAGGAGTTTAGCAATTATGGTGATGTGACTCCACCAATTTTTTAAGGCACTGAACTTAGATTTGAATACATTTCAAACCCTAACTGTATATAGATCAATGGCAAGCATATGAATCTTAATAAAATATTATTACCTTTGGTTTGCTATTAAAATATTAATGTAATATTTTTATTTTGTTTTTATTTTTAGTATTAACTTAACTTATTAAAAAGTTTAATATATAAAAATTATTAATAAAAATATTTATACTAATAAAAATGTTTGAAGTATATATATTTTATTTTCAAAAAATTTTGAAAATTATTTTTAATAATTTATTTACAAAAATTTTTGAGAATAAAAAATAAAAACATATAAGTTTGATATTTATAAGTGATAAAATATTTGAAAATTTTTTGAAAGCATTATTTTTATATTTTATATTTTAAAAAGTTAATAAACGTGCACTTTTTCATTTTCAAAAAATATTTTTCCTAATAAATTATTAAAAATATTTTCAAATATAAAAATAAACAATTAACCTTTTTTGTTTTGTTTTATTTTTATTAATAAAATATTTAGTTAAAACTTTTAAATTTTTATTGGAATAAATATTTTCATTAATAATTTTTATACATTTAGTTTTTTAATAAGTTAATTTTATATTAAAAATAAAAATAAAAAAAATAAACACTAATATTTTCAACAAATAAGGGTAATTTTGTATTTTTAATAGATTTTATTATATTTATGGGAGCTATCTATGATTTTTATAAATAACTCTATTTACCTGTTATTTTAAAAAACTCCATAGATATTTATTAATTACGTTTAAGAGTATATTTGACTTTTAATTAATTAAATTATGATCAAAAGAGAGTTAAAGTATTTTTTTTTATAAATTTTATTAAAAAGTAATTTAATATTTAATAGTAATTTTAAAAATAATTCATTGTATAAAAATAAATTATTATGATTATAAAGGTTTAGAGTTTAGATAATTAAAACATAAATATTTTAAGTCATCAAAACTTTTTAAGTGAAATATTAAACATGTTTGCTTCAATAATTGTTAGTATTTAAAATAATAATGCCAATTAAAATAAAGTCAAACGAAAGAAAAAACGGAGTCAACAATTCCCGTGAATCCAATTGGTTCACGAGAATTTGGAGCTGCTTTTCGCGACTCCCGTGTATCATCATTGACTCGTGGGAGTGGGGTCTATGTAGACACGCACATACATAATTATGGCTTGGACGTCACGTCAGCGCTTAACTAAGAACAATAAAATAAGATTTCAAGCGACCTTCCTTCCGAGTTCCCAGTTTCTTCGCAAGATTTCTGTTCAACACCATTGTATGTACGACAACAAACTTGTATTAAATTTAAAATCAGTAAATATTACTGTTTCACGAAGATTAACGCCAAAAATTTGACCTGGGATGTGTCACTAAGATTTAGACACAATACCTGCACTGTTACAGTAAATCACCAGTTTAATATATCAAGGGCTCAATGATCAAATCTCATTAATGGAGGAATTTATATTTTAGTGATCGGCAAATATGGTCAAAAAACGACAACTTGACCACCCTTGTTGCATATGTCAGCTGTCACATCTGTGATCTATGGCGGCTGGTCATAAAATAATTTTTAACTGATATTCAAATTTCTGGGTCGGCCCTCTCAACGGCTTCATTATTCGGTCGTTGGCTTCTTTCTTTTGACACATAGAATCCTGCCAAGAATCGGATTCTATATAGGTCAAAGTCCGTTTGGTGAAACTAACTCATTCTCATTTGTTTGTCATCGATATGGAAGCCAATTCTACTTCTTCTTCTTCTTCATCTGGGTACTTACAGCAAAACTCAAAAGAAGCAAAGGGCTCTTTTCATTCATGGATTCATTCAGTTCGCAAGAGTCCATCCAAGCCATTGAAGAAGCCGCTAGCACCGCTGCCACCCACTAGGCCAAGAGTGTACAAAGTTGATCCTGTAAACTTCCGGGACTTGGTTCAGAAGCTGACTGGTGCACCCAAGTGCAGCAGCCAGTCTCAGCGTCTCAAAATCGTGGCACCCACTCCGCTTGAAGTTGCTGCACGCTCGTCTTTCAGTGGAGACGTCGCATATGCACCCCAAAAAATGCTTCCTTCGACGGCTAACACAACGCCAATATCGGCTTTTTACAGGGAGTTTATGTCTGAAATATCATTAGATGCAAAATCCAAGAAGACATCTGACTGTACTTTGAGTTTGTCTCCATCTTCTTACAACTGGTGTGCTTACCCTCTTCTGAGCCCAGAAAGTCTTTCCACTGTTCTTTAGCCCTTTCAGCACGGCGTTGCGTTGCTTCCTCCCTTTGGTGGCTTACTTTCTATACATTATTCACCTTTTCTTCTTCATTTATTTTGTGTTTTTTAGTATCAATTTGGCACAAGCATATGCACGATACTCTGTCAAACTTGATCTTAAGATATTTGGATAATTTTCTTCCATTATTTTGGCATGATATACTGTACAATACAGCAAATCTTACCCGGCACAAGGAGATTATTAATGGGTGATAGAACATTGAAATACTTGTCTGTACATTTTCATCCACGATGTCAACAGGATCCATCTCCATGCACCCACCAGGCGTATTAATGTAATTGATATCTACAATGAACAAACCAATAACAATAACAGCCATGATTAATGAATCCCTCAACTAAAACTCTTAAATGGATTTTTTCTAATTAAGAAATTGTGATACCAACTATTCCCATTCATATGATACAGCCAAGACCCTGACCTGACTTACTACCATCACAGACAACGATACTACAATTAGCAAGAGGAACCAGGAATAAAAACTGGCCCTAAGACTATCAGATAGCTAATAATCTATCGGAGATTCTTGGCCTTGAAATCCCCCCAGAAGACCATTCCATACTACTAGTACAAATTGGAAAAAAACTAGAAAGACCTAACGAGACAATGCGTTTGATTTCTTTGTGGACAAAGTGGTAGTGCTTTGCAGGGGAAATTATGTTTGCCAATTCACAAATAAGGTTCAGGATGCCTACGAATTTTTCAGTCTATATTTGGAGTATATGGTGATTCTGTTGCTGTCTGACTGACTGCCTGAAGAGTTGATTTATCAACTGAAAAAAAATTTATTATTTTTTTAATTTTTTAATAAATAAGAAAAGATTCTTGCCCTTATTTATACACAAGTACGCTGTTACTTCAACATTTTACACATTTTGGTAGGAATCAAACAGGTTCACCATGAAATTTGACGAGAAAACAGGGAAAGGGAGAAAAATAAGGGAAAAAAAATATATATAATACGCAAGTTAGACAAAGAACCTACATGCTCTGAACCAATCTGAAATGAAGTTAGGTCAGTTTGACTCTGCTACTATTGATCCCAGCAGTTCAGGTCAAGTTCGCAATTGCGGGTAGTTATCTCTAATCAGTTCCTCGAAACTTCTGATGTATTCATCAGGCCTTCTTCCTTCTGCCACCTTCGTCTCATCGCACTTTGTGAAAACAAAGGTAATGGGTATCTGAACAAAGCAGAAATGCCAAAAGACAATAAGGAGATTGGATTTGACCTGTTTAAGAAAGCTAGTAACATAATCTGTACCACAATGAAGTTTAAGGTAAAGAGCAGTATACATTGTTGCGTCCAAGCCAAATTACGCGAGTCTAGATCGATCTTTTTAAGGGAAAACACTTGCATCAACGAGAAGCAGAACACCAACCAGAGTTTTTCTATTTAGAAAGTAGCCTTTGGTGAATGAGGACCAATCCATCCGATGAGCATCCGGTGCTTTAGCAAAACTGAGAAAAAAGTGAACGCCCTATGTATCAAGTAATGAACTACGATTCTGTAGTTTCACCATGTACTAATACCAAATATATGTAAATGAAGAAGATAAAATAGATGCCTTTATGTATTCAATCATTTGACATCCTTTTCTGCAAACACTAACCATCATTTCACTTAAGCATCTATAACTCTATTCAAGCCAAGCTACAGCCTACAAATCATCTCTAAACAAGTAAACAAACTCCGAAACGAAGTAACACAAATGATCTCTGTGCAGTGTTAAATGCTATTTTTACTCATCAGGTGCTGACCTACCATGTTCGCTTGGATATATATTAGAAACATACTCAGCCTTAGCAGTAGTCTTTCTCCTAAACACTATAAACCTGCAACGTCCTCCCACAAACAAGTTAATGATCAGGAAACCTTTTTTCTCTGGTCTTCACAACGATGAAAAATCAAGCTTTTATTGGGTCGATTTACTGAATTTACCATGATTCAACTCAGGTCATATACTAGGGGAAGTTTCCAAGAAAAAATTCCTTTCTATTCTTTAAATCCTGAAGGTTCTTGTCAATGAATTCCCGTGTATCATAGGCAAAACCATATTAATGAGCTGGGTGTCCCGAGGTTGGCGCAACTTTTTTCTTAAAAAATATGTCTATTCTCCTGCTCTTTAAAAGATTTGCTCGTTAGAATGTATATAACTCGGATTTTTTGTAAAATTATAAGAATATTTTTTTTTATTTAATATAAAATTTTGATATATTTTATTTTATTTTATTTTATAAAAATATCGTTCAGTAAAATTTTTGAATATTTATTTTATTTTACACACTTTTATAAAGTGTAAAAATATTTATTTTTTATCTAACGTAAAATTTTATTATATCTAATTCTTTTATATTTTCGTTGTAACGAAATTTTCTGTATACCCATCTTATTGTATTTCAAAATTTAGAAATTTTTCATAAATATATTTATTATATTTGAGAATAAATAATAAAATTAAAATATATTTAATTCTAATATTATTATCACGAGTCAAATTATTATTATTTTTTTTATCAAAATACATGTTTATTAAAATATACATAACTTATTGTGGTAGAGTACAAAAATATTTGAAACCTAAAACTAGACACCAATATCTAGCCATTCCTTAACTTCAATCTAAGGGCTGATACAATTGTTGAAGTGACATTAAATTGAATTCAAAATATGACTCGAAAATAACAAAGCTGACCCTTCGTACTCTTCTTTCTTCAAACCATACGAGCAACCAAATTTCATCAAAGAATAATGCATCCCTTCTAGTAAATTTCATTCTTCCCCGAAAGAATGAGACTGGAAGAGCAAAGAAAAAATGAAAGAAAGTCATCATTCAGCAGTTCTGGATATTCTATGATGTGGACTTTTCCGTAATTATTCAAATATGCAATTTTGCATGATCAACAATTCTACAATCTCTATGTTACTGCAATCTACGTTCGGCATTGGTATATCTACAATTTCAGTGCTTAGAATAGTTTGCACAATTACAAATTTGCTGTGGTTATAGTCGGTGTATTCTACCGTAATATTATATATGAAAATATTTTATAACAATTAAAATAATTTTATACAAACAAATAATTTATAATACTTATTTCTATATATTTATGTCATCTGATTTTATGATTTTTATTAAATTAAATAATTTATAATTTTATACAAATAAGTATTTTAAAATATTATCTTGATAAAATTAATATTTTATTTATGTATGTTTATTAAATTAAATATTAAAATATATAAAATTATTTTAATTATTTAATTATTTTTGTTAATAAACTAGTATTAATAGTCAATTATAACAGTATTATTATTAAAAATTTGCGCATATATATATATATATATATTATTGAACTTAGTACTCATAATGATTTATTTTAAAGGACACAATTATTAGAAACGGTATTATTTTCTTTTGAATTTAATAATTATTTCAAGTAGTTGTGTTTATTTTACGACATGTAATAGAAAATTAAAAAAAATAAAGAGATAAAAAAGTATCTACATTGTAAATAAAATTCTTTTTAACTAGGTAATTAAATTCAAGTCTATAAATTTATTTAAGGTAAGTATTTTATCTTTATTTAAATTCGTTAAAATTAATAAAAAAAATATGTTGACAACAAAAATATTATATTTAACTATTAATTAATTAATAAAAGTAAAAATAATTAAAATAACACTAGATAATATATTCATATACTTCCTTAAAATTGTATCCCCAACAATTCATACAATTTTGATAACTAGTTAATTAATTAAAATAATAAAATAATTAAAATAATACTTTCTTTCTATGTGTAAGAAATACAAACTTATTTATTATTAAAATCAATTATAAAATGTATCAAATAAAAAAAAATATGAAACTATTGAAATTCAAATATAAAAATATAACAAACAAATATATAAATATTAAAATTTAGATATAATTTAATAAAAATTTACTTATAAAAGTATTTTGTATTTAATATGTTTTATATTTAAATTTCAATACATCTTCTCTTTTGTTAATAAATCAAATTTTATAAACAAAATTTTAGCTATATGTTTATATTATTTTGTTATATTTTTTTGTATGTAATCCTTTTTATATTTGAATTTATGTTTTTTTATATTATTTTTGTAAAAATAAACAAAATTTGGATTATTTTATATTTTATATTTAATATATTTTATATTAAATTTTAATTATAATATTATTTTTATTTATTAAAAATGAAAAGATAAAGTTATTTTATAATTCTAATTAATTAATTAACAATTAAAATTATTTAGGATTTTTTGTTAGTTAATTAATATTTTAGTGTAATAAATTGATTGTTAATGTATATTTTATAAAAAAAATTTATTAATTTTTATAAAATATATATTTATGTACGATTTTCTGTAATTTTACGTGGAAATTCTCATATACAACATTATACTTGGAGCATAAACCAGGAATAGGCAAATACGACACCGTTACGGTTTCTTGTCCCTTGTAAATGGAAATAGGACGTTTACGGTTTATCCGAATTGGTGGCAACTCTCCCTCACCGAACGAAAATGTCGTGGCTAGCTAGATCCATCGCGAACTCTCTGAAGCTTGACGACGACTACGAAGAAGATCACTCACCTATTAAGAATAACAATGCTACAAATCAAGAATTGGGATCCGATGGCAATCAAAATCAGTCAACGGTCGACTCTCCACGCGGCGTCAAACAGGACCTCTCGGAGCTCACTAAATCCTTTTCACGCCAAATCTGGGGCGTCGCCTCCTTCCTCGCCCCTCCTCCGCAAGACCAACCTCAAATGCGCGATCAACAGCGGCTGTCCGTTGAATCCGATCCACAATCTGATCCGGATGTCACGGACGAGGCCATAATTGAAGGAATCAAGAGCGATTTGGCCGAGATTCGTGGGAAATTCCAGAGCGGAATCTCGAAGTGGTCGAATAATATTTCTGTGTCGGAGATCACGAAAATGGCATCGAACTTTCTACAGTTGGGATCGGAGACCGAACCAATTGATGCGGTTGGTGTGACTGAAGAAGTATTGATGTTTGTTAGAAACATCGCTGTGCATCCGGAGACTTGGCTTGATTTTCCTGTTCCTGACGACGATGATTTTGACGGTTTGTTTCTTCTCGATCAATGTGATTTCATTTTGTAGCAATTTTGTGTTAGGAGTGAAAATGTGCACCTTGTTATAAATGGAAGATGACTTGACCGAACTCGGGTTTTGCTCATTTCAAAGTGTTCTATCGTTTGATTATTTTCTGCACGAATGAATGCAAAGGAACTTTTGTGCTAGTTGATTTTTCTTGTGCTTTGTTTCCATTTCTCTCCGTGTGCTTGCCACAGGAATTTGTTTGCCACGAAGGGTTTTTGAAGTTGCCTTTTGGACATTACTCTGTGGTGGATCTTAATTATTTTCTTTAGTTAAATGATTATAATCAGACACATTTTTTTTTTCCTATATAGCTATTTTTGAAAGAAAGTTTCATTGATTTAATTCTGCTAAGGGGCTGAAATTTCTTCTCAACTCCTGAAGTAACAGGTAAAATGTGTTTTCAAGATTTTTAGGGACATATCTTACATTATTTCAATCCCTTATAGATGTGTTGTCATCAGTTTCCCACTAATATTCAATCTATGCAGCTAGAAATTCTTTAAGTATGAACTCAATTTTGATAGAAATCTGCTTAATAATGATGGCCAATTCCCTTCACCGTTCTTGTATTCCATCATTTCTTTTCCTTTCCGAGTGTAAAGCCTAGCGTTGTTTCATCTACCCTTTTTTTTGGTTATATTTACATCTATGAGCAACTGCTTTAGCATCTAAATACACATATTACATCTAAACAAGGATATTGTAACTTTTGACCCCTTAGTAACTAATTTGTGCTTAAAAGAATCCTCTTGGTTGGGTATACAAGAGGCACTGTAATTTCATGATGTGTGTTTGTTTTCCTTTTCTCTGAGTAAGTGAACTGATGTTGTTATAGTCAATTTGAATTCAGATTTTGACATGTCTGATGTGCAACAAGAGCATGCTTTGGCTGTTGAACGTCTAGCACCAACATTAGCTGCTCTCAGGATGGAACTTTGCCCTGAGTATATGAGTGAAAGCTGCTTCTGGAAGATTTATTTTGTGCTTTTGCACCCTAGGCTCAATAATAACGATGCAGAACTTTTGACAACTCCTCAAGTAAGTCGATCTGTTCATACATAGTTGCGCGTTTCTATACTTTTTCTTTAATCACTCAATTTCTGTAGGATCCAGAGATGCGCATTACAACGGTCTGTTATGTACTTGGGTATTACATACTGAAGCATACGGTTTAGGAATTTTGTCCCACTTTTTGCACAACATGATGCTGTGTTGTGTATTACTTATTGATCTATTTTTGGAACTCTATCCAATTTATGAGATCTTTTTGTTGGTGATATGTTAAGATTATTGGATGAACCATCTTGAGAGCTGCCTAATCAAAATTGGCAATTCGTATAGATGGGGCTCTTGTCCCTTTCTATGGGAGGTAAATGCTAAGCATTGTGCATAGAGATGAAACCTAACACAGTTTGGTAACCTAATAAAGATTTAGGTAACTAAAATATCATACATTTGACTTTAGTATCTTTATAAAATACATTGGCATTGGACTACAAAAGTTTTCATTGATTCTGCTCGTGTACGAATTTGGGTAGCACCTTGTGAAAATGGACATGGCTGTCAGCTAACTCCACTCAGTTTGTATCTGTTCTGGTGTCATATGCCATTTTTTGAGCCTAAGTGGCTAGCCATTTCTAATTGATAACAATGTGCTTACAGATAGTGGAAGCCAGAGCAATGTCAGTGCATGAGTTGAAGAACAGAGCTAAAGCAAAGCCAGAACCAGTAAATTCTGAAATTGCCACTTCTGATGTAAATAGAACTGCTGAAAGTGGTATTTCAAATTTCAGTGAAACTGCTGTGCTACCTGAGAAAGACTGTCATTCTGTGCCGTCTTCTGTGCATTCTGAATCATTGCCTCTTAAGACATCTGCCACTGGTGCAGACTCCTTTGTTGTACCAATTGATTTTGAAACAGAGAAGCACCCACTTGAAAGTAATGAGATGCAAGTTGTTGATAAGTCTGTTGTCAGGGAAGAGGCAGTGGACCCCACCAAACATCAACATTCACTCTCTAGTTCCTCTGTCGGAGTTGAAGAGAAATATGAGGATGATGGGGATGCCGATGATTGGTTGAAGGAGGAAAGTTCAGAAATGGTTGGCACTAGTGGTTCCACAATGAAGCTGGGAAATGATGAGGACGTATCTTTCAGTGATCTTGAGGAAGAAGATGAAGATGTGCCTGTAAGTTATAAGAAAATGGTGTCTGGTTCTGATTCTTCAACAAAAGGTTCACGAGATTGCTTTCAGCTTACCAGGAGCTCTGCTGACTCGATAAAGGTTATTAACCCTGCTGGTGTCAAACCTGCTGTGTCTCAGCAGGTAAGTGCTCACAATCCTGAGACCAAGGAATCCAATGACTGGCTTGATCTTGATGATATTGATGAGATGTGATGATACCATTAAAGCCTTCTTGGCTCTATGTATTATGCATTATTCTTGCTAACTTCTTGTGAATAGCCTGCATATAGTTTCTCCAGTCCAAGTTATAGGCTTTGGGTGCTATGTGCTTGTACATAAAACCCTATGAAAATTGAAGAATGATGTATGTGTGGAATATGCATATTCTTTTGTCATCTTTTTGGGTTAATTGGTGGTAAAATTCAGTGCCAGCTATGAGATGCAGTTCCTATATGCAGGAACTGCATAATGTTGATTTCAAGTTGTTAAATGGTAGAAGTTTCAAATTTTGTTGGTTCCTTGAAATATGAAATACCTTAGGAGAAAATTGGACAAGTTCTAGAAATAGGAAAAATATAGAGATAAGACTTAGTATCTGGAATATTGACAATAGAATTTCCGGAATTGTCAATACAAATATTCTACATTAAAATGAAATCTGAATTTCTATGCTTAATTTGTAACAAACAAAGTCAATTGCGTGCCAACAAAAATTTGGTGTACACCCTAACTTTTTGCATACATTAGATGTGCCTCTTTTTTCCTAAGTTCGAATTTCTATGCTTATTTTTGTATCAACAAAGTCAATTGGTCTATCTGGCCTTTAACCACATACATTTGAGGAGGATCTCTTTCGTTTTCAAAGATTGGAGGATGGATTTTAGTAGATCCCTTTCATTTTCAAAACAAGTATTGATGTTATTAATCTAACATAGAATAGTAACAGTCAGAATATATCCCATAGGTCTTAAGTGAGGAAACCTTTTAGTTGTAGTTGATCCATTCCCGGAAAGCATAAGGTGTCATTTTCTGGCCTGGGAATAATTAGCTTTACTCTGCTGATTTGCATTTGTTTTTTTAACAGAGGAAGCTCCACGGGAAGAACTATGAGACATAGAGACTTGGTCGTGGATATTGGACCTATTGGAATTAATGTAATTTTCTGATTATTAGAGAAGATATGAGCAAAAATCTTGAGAACGAATTCTGTTTATAGGCAAAGGTGGGTACTTGAATCCATTCTATGAAGATTTTCAAATTCTCTTTTCCTTTTAAATTTATGTGCAAGAAGAGCATATTTATGTAGATGGAAACATCACAAACAAACACTGAATAGCAGAGAGAGAAGCTGGACTCCCAACATACAAAATAATCTAGACACACATAACAGTACAGGATGACACCGGTTCCCGAGTGAGGAACTAGTTCTTCATGATCGGATGAGGCTGAAGTTGCCCGAAAGACGCTCTAGATGGGACCACAAGTTTCCTAATGAAAATTTCGGTCTGTCATCTAGGCTACCGCTGCTGCTTCTGCTAAGACTTGACGAAGAAGCCAGAGAAGTCTGATTAGAGGATTTATTAACCACTAGGATTGATCCCCCAATCTCTTGCTTCAACAATTCAATTGTATGTTGATTCACCTCATGCCCTGAAGCATCCATAACGTAGAATGACCCGGTTGCCTTCTCCCCGTTTGTCCCTATCTCGACCCTGGATACCGACAGTCCGTTTTCGCGAAAGGCTCGTGTCATGTCTGAGAGCAGTCCCATTCGATTTGGAGCACAAATGTCCAACCTCAAACCCTGCACACAAAGTACTACTTAATCATGAGCCCCAGAGGGAATGTTAAAGCATTTGCAGCATTAACTGTAACATTACGCCAACATACATGCGAGACTCTCCGCTCAATTGCGGCAATCAAGCATTGAGTAACTCTACGCCTCTCGCTTTCTGTATCCAAAGTGCAACCGTCCTTGTGCCTAATAAAATACTCCTGCCATTTCAACATTTTACACCAAAACATCAACATTGCTTCTACTTGAAAATGCTAATTGCGAGAAGATGGAATGAATATTCCTGTACCTGATCGGCGAAACAGCCCTTGGAGCTAACTGCAGCATGGAACACTACATACTGCAGGTCAGTCAATGCACATAAAGTATCAAACAACAGCTTAGGCCTGTCTAGACTTCTCATGTTCACTACTGAGTATCCTTTCTCGTTGCAGCTTTCTATAAACACATGGGTCCGAGTACACCCCTTCCAGTGCCCGACACCGCCGTCGCAGCCCTGACATAGATCGTAATCCCTGTCACCATACATCAACTGGTGGAGCCGCCGTTCAGTGTGGGTCCGACCGGCCACGGGGGTGGTTAACCCCACACTCCTCATTTCCCCTTCCCCATGATGGGCTTCAACAACAGTCTTTAACTGCTCCTCTACATTGGCCAACCTCTTTGGGTCGGTAATGGGCCCTCCTTTCAGCCCGTTTTCTATGTAGTAAATACATGCCGCTCTCGTTTCGTGGGTCCACGCCACCGCAGCAGGCACGTGGCATCCTAACTGGTAAAGAACCGCTAATATTTCAGACATTAGACCCGGTCGATCCACCCCGGTAACCTCTAAGGCCGTGTTTTCTGTTGACACGTGTGGTGGCCTCACATCTCTTTTCAGACATTTTTGCACTTCTTTTAATGCGTCTCCTCTTCGTTTAGCGCACAGTGCCTGCCAACATCAGAAGAAAATATTTTTAAAATACAAAAAATTATTGATACAGAGATAGAAGAATGATCTTGAATGTTAAGAAAGACCTGCTGAATGTAAAGGATCAGGGTTTCGTCAGTGACTTTGTTCCCGAGCTGGTCTGTCACGTGGAAGACTGAGCGCCATGCAAATGGAAAGGAAACCCACATGAGTTAGCCACAGAAAAATCGAGGGTGACTCTTGTATAGCTCGCAAGGCTATTTATTACATAATTAAATGCCAGGCTTCCATGCGTATGACAAAATAATGAATGAGATACAGAAGCAAGCAATAATGTATAGGTGATGGAAGGATGATACAAGAAAGGGACTGACCATCCATGAACCATCCACCGTCAGATGAAATGTATGATTTTGATATCACGAGGTCAAGATCTGTCAAGACTTGGACCATCTCTAGCAAGATCCCGTGCTTGTTTGCGCTATCCACCTGCATAATTATCTAATTACAGAAAATTTCTTATACTGCTGATGCTATAAAAAAGTTTCTACTCTAAGTCACCATCTCACTTTAATGAAAGCCTTATTAGAGGCTTCTGGGCACGGGTAAAACCAGGGAAACTGCGTGATGGAACGATCTCTTTCAGCTTTCTGGGCTTAGGTTTAGGTATTTTATTGTCTTTAATATCCATGGAAATACAGTTTCAAGGTTAGTATGCAACTAGGTTACGTCATTTCATTAGGTTTTTAAAGTGAATCGAAATGGTTACCATGCGTTCGCTGACGTTCAAAAGCAAAGAAGATAATGAATGCTAACTGTAAAAGCTTTTGGCTTCTGATGTTTCTCCCTCTATTTTTTTTTTTTTTTTTGTCTCATAAAGGAAAAGATTGCTAGTGGTTGTCGAGTAGGCAACAGGTCAGATATCTCTCACTTTCTTCAGTTGTAATTTTATAAGTGAAGTGGGAAGGAGGATTGATGTGCTTAAATTAATAACACTACCTAGGGTTGCAGCGTCATATATAATCTCTGAATAATTCTATTCATGTTGGAACGTCCAACAGCTAAAATATGCCAGAAGTTCCATAATCTACGTGTATCGTATGTCATATGAGAACAAACAGGGAATGTTAAATTTGATTCTACAGCACTGGCCACATGAATCAGATAATTCCTTCTCACCTTAACAAGCGTGCAGTCTTGGTAGGCCTCATTATCGATACAAACTCTGCAAATAACAGTACCATGGATTGTTTGTGATTATAACAATTGAAATTCTTACTACTGTATTAATTATTAAATCTTTGAGCAGAAAGAGTAGGTAAAATTCAGACTTCAAAAGAGATAAAGAACTCAAAATAAAAATTATTGAAGAATTGAAAGTAGGACATATTGAAAACTTGTGAAGTAAAAGAAGAAAGTGAATATATACAGATATATGATACCTGGGAGGGTGAATTCTTTCGATGAGTGATTCAAATTCGGGGTCGATATAAGGCCGATAAGGGATTATCTCCATCCTCTATCTTCTTCTTAATTTGCAGAAAGAGCTGGCTAGCTTCAAGTTGTTCTATTCATGAGGGAATAAGGGTGCAGCCTTCGTAAACACCACACACCGCTGCATATATATATATATGCATATATATTCACTTAATAATTTTGAAGACAGAGAATATATAGAAAACGTGAACATGTAGGGATGAGATAAGCTAGCGGCGTCTAGCTTTGTTTTTAAGTCAGTTATATATATCATGATGTATGAGAATCAGACGTCAACTGTTTCACTGTAGAAATTAAATTTCTGTAAGTTCTATAGCTTTGTTTGTTTCTTCAATAACAAGATTACTGGAAAACATATAAACACGTTATCGGCTCCTAGTTGGATTGTGATATTGTTAACTTAGAACACTAGTTTAATGATGCAGGAAATTTCCTTCAAAGGCTACAAAAAATTAAAAAAATAAGAAGATCTTGAAGGAGATAAGAAAGGAAACAGCTGGAAAATTCTGTCTTCATGATTTTATTCATATTTCTTCAGACTAATTCATCCATGACAGATATAAAATATGAATCACAATTTTAAAAGGCACCCTTAATGACTAAAACAATTGAAAACCCCATGAAGAAGCAATGGAAGAATTAATATATACTTACCTTGGTTTATCAGGAATGGGCATTTACTTAGCTGAGGAGATGACGAAGAAAGCTTCGTTGTCGTTAGCTGATATCAGAATCGGATATGGCCAAACAGATTGTTTGTATTGCTAAATTTAGAACGTTTTAGTGGCAGCAGAGTTGCAGAGCCGAAAGAAATGGAAGGTTATTCTAACAGAATATGAACACAACCCTTGGTCTCCATTGCTTTTATATTCTGATGAGAATTAACAACGTGTTGGCGCAAGGATTTAATAGTGAACTTAGGATGACTGAAGACTTTCGATCTCAATCAGCCACGTATGAAACGAGTATACACGTGGCACATGCTCCGTATTTACAGGTTCTCAGGCTGCGGCGGCTCGCTCTCAAAGTGAGGAACACCTGTTAACAGGGTTAACTTACGGAAATTTCACATTGGGTTTGGGATCTCAACGTGTCCTATTTTTAAGACGAGATTTAGGAAGCGTGATTGATTAATTGATTGTCATATTAAGCTTGCTTGTCAACACTTGTCATTAGGATGGGCGCGATTCGATTTAGATTTAGGTTTTGACTGGTCCAAATAAATTAAAAATAATTTTTAATATTTTAAAATTGGATTTGTCTATGAAAAATATATATACTACTATACTCTAAAATTTTTATTACTGGCAATTTATAATATTCTTTAAAAGAACATAAAATAAAAGACAAAATTAAATATTTAATATTTTAAATTTTTATTTTTTGTTTTAAGTTTTATAAAAAATATTTTAAGTTAACAGAAATAAAATTTTTGAAATTTATCGATGCATACATATATCGTACTTAGACTCGTTAAAATTTAAAAGAGGTATATGATATGTTTTAAAAATGTCTTGAATTGATATTAAAATATGCTAAATATTAAAGGTTATATCATATGTGAAATTATCTCGCTATAAAAGTTGTAAAACCTACAAATTTAATGCCTAAATATTATTGGATTCTTATAAGCTTAGAATTTATTTAAATATCAAGGTTTACGTATGCCTCAATCTGTTTGTTTTGTGGATTAATCTAGCTTATGCTTATTGAAAGCAATCTAGAGTTGCTCCTTGCCTTTCATTAATTTATTTGGTAATACTATTTAATGGCAACAAAAGTCTAGAAAATGTTAATCTTAATAATTAAAAACAATTCATATAAAATAAGTTTGATTTCATGTCTTCTATGAGACGACCTCTCTTTCTTGAAGTTCGGGTGAATACCGATAAATATATGTATTTTTACACTTTTATATAATTTTTTTTATAAAAAATTTTATGTAATAACATTTCATTAAATAAATATAAACAGCCACGAACTTCTATTATTATCACAAGTTGAGACTCCATGCTTTAATAAAATATGTATACAACATCTATATTACATACACACACATAGATATATATTAAATATGATATTCTTAAAAGGATGATGCATAAAATATGCATGCAGTGATCCTAACCTCATGCACCAAAAACTTACATTACACAAATCATGTGCAACCTAGGGAAAAGAAAGAAAAATATACATTTTCATAAATAATTATAAAGTTTATTAAACCATGCATAAATTAAGTATCAATTACATATTAGAAATATTTCAAAGTACAATCAATCTAAAATTACACCAAACTAGCATTAAGTGGAATATATTATACTTGGTGGAAACATCTTCCCTTAGCAAAAGAATCATAATCATAGTTGGTAACCTTGTCTCATCGACTAGATAGAATGTAAATTATAATTGTATTGAGTAACACTTGAGGCCTTGTCTCATCACTTAGGTAGAACATACTCATATGGCTAGGGGGAATGCCTACATATTTGGTATTTTTTTAATAATCAAAATTAATATTCTAACACATTGTAATCACTTAATGCAACCAGTAAATATGACACATAGAATTAACATAACTTTCATGTTACATATTATTTTAAAAATACTTTACATATTAATGCATGATGTGAATATTTAAAAAAACTTCATTTCCTATGAAATTACTCATGCTCATGAACAAAGTTAGTTACATGAAATTTAATTATATAATAATTTATTGTACTAAAAATATATAATAATTCAAAAATAATTACTCATAATTCGATGATCAATCTTGAGAAACTTTTAAATTTCTTAGATTTTTTACCATATGCTAACTCTTAAATATATAGGATTCAAAAAATAAACTATTAAATTAATTTAGAATCCGATACGTGTTGTAAATATGATAATATAACTACAATAATTTTATAATTATTTCACTCAGACACTCACTAAATTTTTGGATATAACCAAAATCACTTAATTGTATTTCTTATGATTTTCTTGATTTTGACTTTTATAAATCTCTCTATTTATATTTTTCTTTTCTTTTTCCTTCTTTTTCTTTCTCTCCTAATTCTCATTCTTTTTCCTGTTTTTATTTGCTCTGAATTTTAAATTTAAATTTTCAATTCTAAATGAAGTAAGCATGTTTAATATACACACACATAGGCACCGAGCCAAGCAACATAAATGGAAAAGCGAGCAGTTGGTAGGTTGCATGCTACATCCTTACATTACCATGTGTTACATTATTCAAAATAATAATAATAATATCCTTAGAAAAACATATTAAAATTTAATAGATTGGGCAGAATTCTATATTAAATAGGAAAGGTACATTTTTAAATTTTATAAAAGTAGGTGCTACATATCTTAATGGACATTTTTGGAGAAGAAAGTAATGGCTTAGTTTATGACAAGCTTATGATAAGTAGTATCAGAATCAAACCAATTTCGATTTTAATATCTTAATCAAGTACTCATGCATACCAAACGTATTTATGAAAGGTCCAAGCCTTGAGATAGAACGTGTTCATGAAGGGCTCATAAGTTTCAAAATAGAATATGATGAGTATGTAGGAATCCTATCGTAACAAAAGCGTTATAAAATTAGGTGAAAAAAATGTGATATAATCCCACATTAAATAGAAAAATGATATTTTTTAAATTTTATTAGAGTAAATTCTGCACATCCTAAATATATCTTTCGGAAAAATGATAATAGTCCAACCCACGACAATGCTCTTATTCTATTTTAATTCATACAAAATACAAATTAAATAAATTATCTCTCTCAAATTAAAAGGAAATCAAGTTGTTTAACTCTTACCAATTAAACTCTCTCTTAAAAATTGATACCTTAGTTTTGAGAATGCAACATTAATATTGTACATTTATTTATAATTTTAATTATCAAAAACACTAAAGTAAAAAAAATAGTTTATATATTTTTATTTTCGATGTTGTTGTGCAAAAATATGTGTTTTCAAAATTAAATCATAGTTCATACATTTGAATTTAAAAACTTTTTTTGCATTCAAAAAATTAAAAACAATATTACTTAAATATAATGAAAGTCTTTAAGTGAGATTAAAATCTAAAACTTTTTATACTATTTTAAAAAATTTTACTAATTAAACCAATCAATTCTTACATACAAACTTACACATTGATGATCATGGATCATCAATTACTTCAATTTTTAATATATTTGAGATTTGATGGTTGAATTTTGATTTCAACCTTTGAGGATTGGAACAATATTTCTAGATTTATCATATTTTCAATGAAAACATAAGGTGATTGAACACACCATAATGGTCTCTTTATATGATCACAGTCCATGTAAGAATTAAAAAAAGAGAAAATTTTTATTTTGATCTTTATTTTGAACCCATTTATTTAAATGGGTTCTTTTAATTTAATCTTATCAAAATGAATATTTTTATTTTTTTTAGACAATTTTATCTCTATATAATCATTTACACTTAAAATATATAAATAAAAAAATAAAAAATTTAAAAATCACTTTATCACTTTGCGAACTTCATTTTCTTTCAATTCGAAAACTCTAAATTTGTAAAATCAATATTTTGACAAGTTAACGATGAGTGTACAGCAGATAGTGGATATTTCGTGAGTAAAAAGTGATTTTTTTTTTATATTTTCTCATTAATTTTTGATTAATTCAATGAATCAACATATATGCCATAAGTTATAACTATATATAATGAAGTGGACAGCCACACTTCATGCAAATAGCTATAATGTAAAGATTTTTAGATCCAATAGATATATTATATTATCACTAGTTGTATTTAATAAACATTATATATAGATATATATAAAGTTTGAAATCAATTAACCATATCGGCCCCAACCAATTCGGACTTTATGACAGCGTATTCATAATGTTTGATTTCAAGCCCTCCACACTGTATTAATCACCCTCCACAACGTATTGATCATATTTTGGTTCACCTGGTATTAATAATATTAATGATCATTAATGTAAAAACATTAATGATAGTCTTTAATTAGTTTCCAACGACTAACACAATATTAACATATTATAATGATAATTAAACCATTGACAGCAGAAGAAATGCAAAGCAAATAAAAAGACTCGACGCCCCGTGGGAAAGAAAAAGGAAAAAGAGAACAAAAAAAAAGAGAAAAGAATGAGAATGCATAGTGGTTCTTATCCATATTAAGTTTCGGCCTGTAGTTGAATGACGTCAAGCCTCGTCTATGAGCTTGAGTTCCAGCCAAAGCAATCTTTCGTTGGCCCACAACGCCATTAACAAACCAACAGCTTCCGCCGTCCAGCATTTAACAACTTACGGGCGGTGGTTGGAGTTCCCAACTTTTGAATGATACGCAGGTCGTTGTTTGTTCTTCTCCATATGCATAAAAAATTCCACGCTCGCATCGTACACACTTACCTTTCCTGCAAGATACGGCTCTCTCATCTGCAACCCTTTTCGACGTCATCACCTTCCTTCTTTATCTCAGTCACAGAGGTCCGTTCTGTTTCTCTGTACCTCTTTTCACTTAGTTTAAAGGATGAATTATTTAGTGCAAACCCATAATTTGTTTTTGGCTTTTTGGGGAATAAAAGAATAGGCAAGAAAATGCAGGGTTGTTAAAGTTCTGTTATTTGTTGCGACTGTAATAGTAAACGAACATATCAATCACAAAGTCATCTTTTTTTTTTTTTCTCGGCGACTGCGTAGACTGTGGAGGAGGGTGTGGCTTTGTTTGTCATAATCAAGATTGCTTTTTGATACTTTACTTTTATGGATCTGCAATTGGTGAAAAGGGGTCTTCATTTTGCCGGGAAAAGGAAGAATTGGCTAGTTTTATTGGCAACTTGTAGTTTCAGTAGTTATGGTTTGTACAGGGTTTATAATTTGCCTGCTATAGCTCGTAAGAGAAAGAGAGTTTCGAAGCTTTTAGGTGCTTTGATTTCTATAGGAGAAGCAATCTCTGATTCTGCTGAAACTATTGGAGTGGTTTCAAAAGACTTGAAAATTTTCTTGCAGTCAGATTCAGACCAAATTCCGACTAGTTTAAAGCAAATTTCCAAAATTATGAACTCAAATGAGTTTTCAGAGTCAGTAGTTAATCTTACGCAAGCTTTAACCGTGGGAATTTTGCGTGGATATCGATTTCAGGCAAAGGGTGATCATGGTGTAAATAGTTATTCAAGTTTTGAGGACAAAGTTTTGGATAAACTTTTCACTACCGCTGGAACTGGTTTTGCCTCTGTTGTTGTTGGAAGCTTTGCTAGGAACTTGGTTATGGCTTTTTATTCAGAGGGAGAGTCCCGTCAAGTATTGTATTCGAGTTCAACTAATTCGAGTAGTACTGAAAATCTTGGTTCGGAAAAGAATACAATTCCAAGCTGGATGAATCTGGTTTGTGGCAATGAGAAGTGCCAAGAGTTGATTGGAGACTGTATTCAATTGTTTGTGAGCACTGCAGTTGCTGTTTATCTCGATAAGACTATGGATATAAACATCTATGATGAATTCTTTGCGGGACTGACTAACCCAAAACATGAAGCAAAAGCGAAAGACGTGTTGTTAGCGGTTTGTAATAGTGCAATTGAGACTCTTGTCAAAACATCCCATCAAGTGTTAACAAGCTCTAAGTCAAGCTCAGACTTGCCATACTTGGCTGTTGATCAGGGACTTGTTGCAACAAGGAAGAAATTTTCTGCGCAAGAGGCATTGTCAATGCAATTTAAAGTAAGGAGTTCGTTTCACGAGGTCAAACATAGTGGGTGGATTGGGAAAGTGTCATCGACCTTGGCAGTGCCGAGTAATAGACAATTTTTTCTGGATGTGACTGGGAGAGTTACTTTTGAAATGGTCAGATCTTTCCTCGAAATCTTGCTGGAGAAACTATATGATGGTATGAAAAAATCTACTGATACTGTCCATAAGGCTGTTGTCCACGGTGGTCTTGAGCTTGTCAAATATGTCAGTGCAAGGTCTTCTGCTGTTGCTACTATATGTCTATCTTTGTGCTTGCACATATTAGATACTCCTTGGATAATGGCACCCTCGTAGTTCAGTACCTTGATTTCGTCATTGGACACTGCACGAAAGGAATGTGCCTTAGCGATTTCTCCACAATCAAAGAAGAAGCATTATGCTTCTTGCCAAAGGAATTTGTGTTCTTTGATCCTTGATAAAATCTATGTTTCTCACTGCTAATCATTTGTGTATGTCAAATGATTATGTTTCCCAACTTAAATACAAAGGATTGGCATTGCTAGACCGCCAGACCTTGGACAAACAGATGCTGTATTTAACAAACCTGGAGAAGTGAGAATCTCCCAAGCAGACATAATGCTATCCGTTTATGATATTTATTGTCCAACATGTGCATTGAAATTGTGTAATTTATTTTCATTTTTATTCTTTATTGTAAAAGTCCCCTAAACTTGCTGTATGCCATTGTGGGGCATTGGAAGTCATCATTTCAAGTTGTGACTGGCATGAAAATCCTGAATGGATAATGATTTCATAAATCAAAATAGCCATTTGATTTACTATTGAATGTTTTCTCTTGAATTATTGTTTAATTTGTGATATCATATTTAGAGCCTACTGAACCGGTAAATTTTGTTCGCAATTCTAAACCCCAGATTAAGAAGCAACACGGGCAATTGAAACTTTTCGCTCCATGTTCAAAAATTGTTCATCCTCTTGAAGTGGGGAAGTGAATGTTGCAGCAGAATTACTTGCAATCATGCATAGGTCTTGATTCTGCGTAGGACGACAATGTGCTTGGCTTTTCCTTTCCTTTCGTTTTCTGCATGAACTTGCGTTGCTTCTTTGTTGCTCACAAGAAAAGACAAGATTTAGATAAGCAATAATTCAGTTAGGCTGTTGTGTCAGTCCTGGGCCCGTGATACAATCGCAAATCCCAACAGTATGCAAATTCTGGTAAGGCTTTTAGACATTACCAGTTTTGGGTACTTAGTGCCTCGTTATCGATGTTTGCTTTCTTCGAGATCGAGATTCCATTTTATTGGATTTAGGACTTCTAGAGTCGTGTTGCAGCTTGTTTCTTCGGCGTGTGTGTTTAAATCTCCCTGTGTTTTCGGTTCTGATAGACTGCTTTTCGCCGTCTTGAACAATTAGAGCAAGATCCCATGTAACAAGTTTTACCTACATTGTAACAATGGCGCTAGTCTCATAGGAAAGTTTCCGCAGTATTACAGAGTTACCCTCCATCACAACATTGTAAGTACAAACCTTAACGCAAGTAGTTAACTGACATTGATATTGAATTGAAAAAAAAAGACAAGGTAAAATGATTTCTTTATTCGGGCCAAGGGAAAGCAAGAAAACTACAAGCAAATCTTCAATGGTGAAAGGAACAGCATGCTAGAAGTCTATAATTCTCTCACTTCAGGCCTTCTACAAAATATACTGTTCAATGGTAGTAATTATTGAAAGTCTGCAACTAAAGGGCAGTTCAGCAGATGAATTAGCTTAGAGTTCCTGCTTTAACCAGTAAACTAAATGATTAAGCAGAATTCATCGTATCCATCAACATGGGTATCTGCCCACTAATTGCACCTAGAATGGACGAGTTAGCACAGTTCCCAATTCCATATTGAAGAACGCCAAGAGCAGCAAATATTAGAACACATTTTAAGCCTCTTCAGAAAGAAAATGGAACACACTCCACCTTTGACAAAATAACAGTTGTGAGGAAATTCACTATGGTATCCGGCTACTTGCTAACTTGAGTTTGCTACAGACTCCTTTGCAGCTGCCTCTTCCTGAAGTTTCTTTTTCCAGTACTCAGTCAAGTGGGGGTCCAAATATTGCCTTCCCAGAAACAACTCCAATTCTGCAAAAGGCCATTTATCAGCTTGAGCAATATTTACATTGTAATCAGATCAAGCTACCTGAAAAAACACAGAACGCAGCAAAATAGATTCTACCGGGTGCACTGATGTAAAAGATGAATGCAAAATTTGAAGCATTTGCCTTAGACAGCACCAAATTAATACACTGAGAAAATGAAAATAAAACCACATTAACAAACATAGACACTCTCAATTGAAAGCAGGAAATAAACCCCATAGGATAATAGCTTTAGTAATTCTGTCCCAAAATCAAAATAAGATCAGCAAACCCAGAACCCTTTCTTTTGTTTCTGAGCACTGCCAATGAAAGCTAAACATTAGCTGCTCATAAAATTGCATATCTAGGGTTCTACATATTGCAGAAATTACAGCAAAAAGATTAAAATTTCACGTTTCCATCTTCATGTAATTAGTGCATGTCAAATACCAAAGAAAGGACTGAATATATGTATCTTTCTTTAGTTCCTAGAACCACATTTTGTAAATTTTCAGTTCTTGAAAGTAGTAGCAGATTAGTCATCAAATTACAAAATATTTCAGACCCAATCATGCCAAAGGCATTCCTATATGAATGTCCTTCATCTTACAACTGAAATGCATTTACAGCTTGTTCTACAATTAAACGTGTATTATTTCATTATAGAATAACTATTTATACAACATTTCATTGTAATACATTTTTATTTATTTCATGTACTAATTCTCAAAATATGAAGATTTGATAGGGGACAGAAGAAATGGTTGAACTTGAACCCATTGATTCAGCATACGCGGTTCAAGGTGATAGATAACATCTGGAGAAACCAATTATGGATGCATGATCTCCCCCAATTTCGCAGTATATATTATGTAATAAGTTTGATTAGTAGAACTGAAAATGGTAAACTTAGAGTTAACCATTGACAAATAAATTTCAAGGGATTGACATAAATTAATTCAAACTGCGGGCCAGCAAACTTCAGAAACACAATTACAATTTTCTTCTGTTATGTAAAATACTGAAGAGCCACCAGTAATCCAGATGTAAATATAAATTAAGTGAAATGACAGGCCAGAAAACTTCACAAACAAAATTATGATTTCTTCTCTTCTATAAAATTCTAAGCAATAATACATTATCGGATAAGCATAACAGCAAATATAATGACATAATCGCCTGTAATGTGAAGGAAAAAACTAATCAAAAGAGTGAATGAATATGTGATTTCTAGCCATTTTGTTTCTAGTATTACCGTTCCACATAATTGTGTTTTGTTTTAGATAGTATTGCATACTCACAAAATAAACAAAGCAAAATGCTTCCCCTGAATTAGAAAATCATATTTGAATCCAGTTAATCCGATGGATTATAGGACAATAAACAAAGGGGGTAAACTTACATAACTGCCCCAATCACCATTGGAAACGAGAGAAACCTGCTCCTACCAAACATTTTCAAGCTTCTCGTTTTTATTCTGCCCAAATTTCTGGGTTTCCCGAACGATGGTTTTAGAGATTTGAGTACTGCAATTTCATCCGAAAATAAACCCGGAAACGGAATTTTTCGACCCGAAGGATATGAGGATCAGGAAAGCCATTTCTTGGAATGGGCTGTGCATCATCCCATGGATCAGCCCAAGGAACAAGATCACAAAAAATTTCAACAATTTATTGAACTGACAGTCATAACCTCCATTTTTGTAAATATATTACATGAATATTGATATGAAAACATCTGGCACCAAATCCGGACGTAGACTGAAATTTATTTAAACAAGAGATGGGTTAAAAACAGGATATAGTATCATCTCAGGAAATGAGGTAAGCTTTCATTCCAATTGAATACCAAAGAACAAAAAAAGATAAAAAAAAAAAAAAACTGCTCTTGGTGAAGGCTGCTGTCTTAATTCTTAAACGCGCATAAATGACTTGGTCTACTTAAAAGAATTAATAAATAATTGACTGTATTAAAGGCTGGTTGGTGAGGGTCTGTATTCACACTACCATTAAATCACAATATGTACTATTGTTATTGGCAATCGAAAGTGCTTCGTTTTGTTCTTATTATAATTAACGCCCATTCATTTATTGCCATTAATTTCCATTACCATGTAGTTTATTAATCGGTAAGCTTTTGTTCTTGTTCACTCAGCACCACCATAATTTGTGTGTTGCTACCGAACCTTGACACAATATTCTAATTACAGTACATCTCCACTTGCCTGAATATCATTAGATTTAATTAAATATTACTTTTATATATAATTTAGAAATTATGCACAATATCATGTATAATATTATATGTTTTGTCACCGTTAAGGTAGTCTTGTTATAGACACAAACAATCAATTATAATTTTAAAATTTAATTCAAAATTTAATTTTTATATTAATTTAATATTAAATTTTATAAAAGACATAATATAAAAACTTGCTTAAACTTTCAAAAATTCAAAAAAATTGAGTGCGCCCCGTGACCCCAATAGATAAAGTTGAACCTTAGCAAATTAAGGGCCAGTGAATCATTAAAGCACCATGCATCATTGGCGAGGATTGTCAAAAAGCTAGCTAGGGAGTCGTTAAGGTTCCATTGATGGGCAGTGTAGGGTCAGTGAAAAATTATGTTAGTTAACTATCTTGATCAAAAACAAAGACTGCCTAGCTATCTTTCATCACTCTCAACTGAAAGATCACATTATGCATTAATATAGGAATGGAGAAAGTTAGATAAGATAGCATTAAATTCACAGCAGAGCATAGCACCAACCTTATTTATTTTCACTTCGTATGTACATGATCCATAGTTGATCAGCAAATCAAAAGATCGGTGATTAATTCGGCAGTTGGCAGGAGATCATTACGTGCTCAAAGATTGACAATATGTGGAATAGCTTTTAATTTAGTATATATCACATGCAAAATTGGTTGTATATTGCTTTCGGTTGCCTTTCTTGAGTAAACAACTCAGGCAAGTATGGTATATGCATTGAGTCAATATTCATGATTTCAGCTGCATTTTCTTACTACTTTTTTACGAAGTATAGCAAATAATCGAACTTAATTAATACATATGTATGGAACTTAAACAGAACGAGATATAGATGAAAGTAACCGACAAACATACTGATCATATTTCCTTGATGAAATTATTCATGATCATTACGTTATATGATATTATACATGATTAACAAATATTACATAATCCAGAGCTTAAAAGCTATGAGCCAATAATAAATATCTTCATGGCTTGTGCTTCTGGGTATAGATATAGTCAACATGAGCAGCAAGGGTCCTCCTCGTCAAGCACTCTTCTTCTCCAACTCCTTCACAGTCTTCGTTGGCGCTCTCAGCATCCACAACCTATCAAAGCCCATAAACAAATCAACACGATATACTAATTAACCAAAACAAAAAAGAGTGTAAAAATTAGGAAAAAGGGAAAAACTAACCTGTTGTGTGCTTGCCGGAGAGTTAATGTTCTGAAGGGCTGGTTCCGGGCGGGCGGCGAAGGTGAGTGTGGAGAAGAGAAGAAGAGCTATCACGAAAAGAGTGGCAACCTTAACCTGAACCATATCTTGAATTGCTTTGGTCGAAGAAATAGAGAGAGATGAGAGAATATGATAAGGGATTGAGACACACAGAGAAGAAAGAGAGGTGAGCTGAATTTATAGAGAGGGGATGAGAGCAGAGAAGACTAAGAACGAAATGAACGTGTGAACTTGGGAAATTGAAGCAGACTATTTTAAGTACGCAACGGAAAATTACACCAAAATAGTTTAAAATAAAGCAGAAATTCTAAAATTAACAAATTCTAAAAAAGGGTTTATTTTGCATGTTGGTGGAAAGAGAGAGGATACTGACCTGTATGGAGTTGTAAATGCTAAGGAGAAGACGATGTTGAAATGCTAAGACTATTCGTGGAGGTTGTTTTTACAGCAAAGAAAAGTATTCCATTCCACCCAATGATGTCACATTCGTATGCAATTAAAGTTGATTAGTGCGGCCATGACATATCGGTGGTGGATAATATTAATACATAATTGTTTGATCAAATCAGATTATTAATTAGTTATTAACTGTTTATCCAATAATCTGACTGTTGATATACTAGTTCATCACCATGTAAGTAATTCTAGAATGCTAATTTTCTTAGCCTTGCTGAAGAGTTAACCGTGATTAACTAACAACGACATGTTGGAATGAATGACAGCATTTGACAATAACCAGTTTGTCTCAATTATGCTTTTGCCTAGCTGTTAAGCAATGTTAAACTTAATTAGGTCAATTATGCTACTCTCTATATTAACAAGATAAACAGTACAAAATACCCGGCAATGTTGGTGGTTGTCCGAATTTTAAATAATACGAAAGTAAATGGGGTAATACAATATATTTTCTCAAATCAATTTGTCTAATTTGTTTCATATAAGCTAAGACCTATACAATAAAGAATGGCTCCATCGTCGTCTCCTATTTTTTATTAGTCAATGAATTGACAATATCAATCAACTAGAAGGAAAATTAAACAAAGGAAAACAAAGCTATCACGTAATATCATCGCATGTATAAAATACGAATTCTTTCTTTTTTTTTCCAACCATTTTTTTTTTCCTTAGCCGACATGTCACGGACACATGTCTTGTTGCTTTGATAGGAAGATTGAAATCTTTTACAAAGAATAAGTT
The DNA here is from genome assembly GCA_032401905.1 of Swietenia macrophylla. Taxonomy (NCBI): domain Eukaryota; kingdom Viridiplantae; phylum Streptophyta; class Magnoliopsida; order Sapindales; family Meliaceae; genus Swietenia; species Swietenia macrophylla. Next base: position 2,931,458 of record CP135586.1, on the reverse strand, counting down.
GGGTATTTTGTATGATTTACTCAAAGATTATATCAATTTGTTTGGTGATAATGTTCTCTTCGTATGTACATATAATTCTAATTAGCTCGTGATGCTTCCTTCTAGATGTACACCTATTTTTTGCTTTCACCAAATTGACATGAAATGATAGATGTAACCAATGAAAACAATTGTAATATATTTATTACAGTACACATAAATTTTTGAACAAGTTTTATTGTTCATAGAACTTGTAGTTGTGAATGTCAGAACTGAAGAAGAATTTAAATAATTAATTTCAAATTTTTAAATAACAATTTTACGTATAAAATTCACATTTCTTTTATTAAACTTTTTTTTATTTATAGTATGGTTTGGTTCTCTTGGTAAGTATTACATCTTCTGGGTACTGAAGTACATTATAACATTTCTTTTTTAATCAAACCTGAAATTTGTTGAAGAGGAAAAAAAAAAAAAAAGGTGAAGAGGCGAGGATTTAAGAGACAAAAACATTTAGTCACAAATGGTTATTGAATTTGACACTTAACCTAAAAATTTAAATTTAAAAATAAGGGATTATACAATTGTATTTGACATTCTTTTTTAGCGTGAGTTCAATTTTATTTTATAAATTTTATCACGTAAATTTAAATAATTTTATTTTTTAATTTTTAATATTTTCAGTGGTTTGAACATTAGACCGTTAGGTTAATTTTCAGTATTCTCAATGGTTTAAACAAAAATCGTTAGGTTAAATTAAATTGATATTATATTAAATTTATTACTTGATCTAAAAATTTAAATTTAAAGATAATGATTTAAATTATTATATTTGACAGTGCCATCACCAAAAATAAAATATAAATTAAGAACTTAGAGGATTATTGCAAACAATTTCATGAATGAATGATAAATAGATTATGAATAGAAGCGGCGTCTCAAAGCAGGCAATATATTTGCTTGTGTATATCGAATGATCTTTTGCTTTGTTTACTAGGAGTGACCAAAGACAACAACATGAGAGAAAAGTAAACGAATGAAGGAAACATTTGAATAATAGACATTTGCAGCTGATAGAAGAATATATCGAAAGCCAAAGGAGGACAGTCAAAAGCACTTACAGCAGAATTCCTTTCGGCAGGAGAAGCCAGCGTTGGTAAGACAAGCTGAATGTTTTTATTATTTTCTTTATAGAAATTCCAACTTTTCTTTCTCTGATCATGATGATTACTATGAATTACATGATTTAGTTGGTACAATATTCTTTGGTTTAGAATAACTGGAAGCTTTATAAGGTCAAACTGTTGACATTCCAGCAAAAATATTAATTACTCCTTTCCTTTTTTGAATTAAGGTATGGCGCAGGATGTATATTGTAATATTTTATACATGCTCATAATTAAATTTCTGATTTGGCCTTGAATGGAATTGGGTCGTATTTATCACTTGCAATCTTGAATTAATGACCGACATTTTCAATGGGATAAGGTATTCTTATTCCTTTGAAAATTTACCATTATTGCTTATAATTCAGAGACATATTTTGAGATTTGTTTGTATTTAATTAAGTAGAAGCTGCAAATAATATTTGGAAGAATCTCTAAATAACGCTTGAATGTTACATGAATTCACAAAATACCTTGGCAAGTAGCTTATCTTTCATAGTCACTATTGTTAATAGTTTCAAGTCATTGATTTCATTTGGCAGTCCTACTAGACATGTGACCTATAAAATCAGCAGTACAAACTACAAAGATCCTAACAAACAGTACTCATCTAGTGTGGAGTCTCACTTTGTCCATGTTCAACAAAAAGCAGACATCAAATCATGCTTCTCTGTCTTCAATTATTGTGCAAGCATATATAACAGTTAATTTGATCACGCATTTCAAAAGAAATTCCAAGATTATCAGAATGTAATCTGCCCCATACGAGTGAGTGGCCGATCAAAGTCGCCAACAATTTTGCAAATCAATCCTTATCTTTTACCTTTAGGATATGAAGACGATTCTTTATTTCACAGTGAGAAACTGAGAATCCATCAGCAGTTCTCTAAGACTTTTAATGAATTCCAAGTTCATACAATAAAGCATATAGCTTATTACTCTCTTGAAATTCTCGATGATTTTGTTCACTGACAATTGCTGAAAGGAAACATAAAACTAATCATAAAACGATCTCAAGTCTTCCCTATTTCATGTTTGATTTCGTGCATCGTGGGCTCCATGCAAGAGAGAAAAATATATAAGCACCTTACTGATAGAATGTTTTACCTTTCCCACTTCTGCATCATTAATTTCTATCTATATCTATGAAAGTAATAGAATCGATTTGACCAAATCAATTAAACACAAACAAGCATATATATCTTTCAATCTGTGCTCGCTAGTCCACAGAAAAGCATTCGTATTTTATGACTAATTTTGCTAGGCTTTATGTCTTTTTCCCGTTGTCCCATTTTCATTCCTTGAATTGAAGGTAACTATATACTTGACTGAGTTGCTAGGGTTTCCAGTGTTTGTCCTTCTTGTATTTTCAAAATTGTGATTGTCAGTAGAAGCAACGCTCACTCTTGTCGTATTTCTTCATCCGATTCAGACGTCGAGTTGCAACAAAACAAGAGCCATGAGCTTCGAACCGACCAAATGAAAAGGATCAATCAAAGACAATCAACTTGCAATAATTCAAGTGTTGTTGCATGATTGAGGTATTGATGTACAACTTCACATAAAAAAATATAGCATAGTCAAAAAGAGCTTATATAATTGCGTGTCCTTTCTAGTGTGTGAACACCAGCCTCTGGTAGATGATGCCGAAAATGTGCTTCCCATTTTATTTTGCAATCTTTCTTTACCAAAATACTGTAGAGAATATAATGATTTTGATAAGGATTTCTAATAATCAGAAAAAACCCTTGTGGGGTTTATCCTGCATGAAATTCTGGGCTATTGCGTCCCACCACATTATGAACCCTATATTGTAAGGAAATGAGTAGCAAAGAGTGTAAACAAAGGGTTTGATGACATTACAAATGAAATACTGGATTGATTACAAATCTAAAATGCTGATGAAAGATAAAATCTATAGCTTAATAAGAAATTTTATGTCTTATCATGAGTTACAAACTTTTCTTTAGGGGTAATATTGACACCATCTGTGGATAGTTGGACCAGGATTGTGTGGCCATATTTGCAAGCCACCACGTATGGATGTTGTAAGCAGTGATGGTAGCAAAATTGACTTTAAAACTTTTAATTCGCATCATTCCTTTGTCTGGTTCTGGTTCTGGGATTTCTGAGTCTTCATTTTCAAGATCATAAATAGCTTTCAAGTTGTCAAAAAGTTGTATAATTTATTCTTAAGACCAAAAGAGCTGCCTGTAAATTACGAAAAAGAATAGCCAGTGCATATTGTGTCATGTATTGAAGAGGAAGATATTTGCATCCACATTTTTTTTAACATACTTATTTAATAAATTTTTAAAGTAATATATATATATATATATATATATACACGTACATATGTACGTATGCGCATATCTATATCAAAATAATTCTCGGTAAAAATTGAAAGGGTAAAACCACAAATTAATGCCATGTTATTAAATTCTGCTTCCCCTTCTAGAATCTTTGTTTTCTTCTATTTTGACTGAACTGGTTGCTCAAGTTGTCTCTACTAAATTGAACGCACGCAGACTTGTCATTTACCTTTAATCACCTACTTGTGAATTGTCCTCCTAGAATAAGTAAGAAGATTAAGTATTTTAGAATTTTTTAAACATTTATATTTGGTAATTAAATTAATTGATATTTAAAACAAGTTTCGTTTTATAGAATTAATATTAAATTAAAATATACTATAACTTAGAAAACTTAACAAGTTTGAATTTATTTAATCACTTAATTTTTAAGATTAGTGTAATTTATATTAATTTGATCACTATGCAATAATATAAGAGTAAAATCATAATTAACATTCTCTGTTAAATAATCTCTTTTGTCTATGTACATGTTATATAATTGCATTCTAAAATTTTGTTAATACAACCGGCCAACAAAAATAAGATTCACAAGGATTCGTGAATTCTATTGTATAAAAATAATAAAGTTTAGTATTGTCTATAAGGTCGGTCCTACACTGCTGTGTAGGGTTTTAACTATTTAATGATTTAAAATTATTTATTTAATGTAACTATTAATAAGCCTACGGGCCAAGCTTTCGACCGGCAAGTTTGGGTTCGGCTTAAATTCCTGATGAACTCCGGCTTCCAGCCCTACTCCATCCTTTTGCCGCCTCTATACGCGGCATCACTTTGCTTTAATAGGATAGATGACATCTACAACGCGCTACTGGAAGCAAGTTAGCTTGGTCAACAAAGAGAAGCTTGTCAGGTCGGCATTGACGAGACATAAGGGGAGGATAATGGCGGCATCTTGTTACTCATGTAATAGAGTCCGTCAGCTATTGTTGGCATCATCGACTGCATCGTTAATCAAGTTTCTCTGTTGGGCTCCAATCCATTCTGAATAATGAGATCAAACATTAAAATTTGAGGGATGACGTAAGCCCTCTCACTGAACTCCTTTAGCTGACCAATAAATTGTGTTTTGGTTGTTAAAGAATCAAGGTTACATGGGGAGAAAAGACGGCCAGCAAGTAACGTATAATTGTGGCGAGCCCACCCAATCGATAACTCCAGTGATTTAGCTTGACATGTGGACATGTTTGCAGAACTGTTTCTCTTTTCGAGTTGTCTAAAAATTGTGAGGATGGTTACCGGAGAAGGGATTTGATTATCTCTCTAATTAATAGCCAAAACTTTATCCATTTACTTACTTATTTCCTCTCTCTAAATTCGACCGTGGATTTGCCTAACTTGAACATCGAAGAGTTTTACACCTGTAACTCCAAATATTTTATATAAAGTGAGCTCGAAATGATAAATTTAATTATTATTTCAGTATTTAGAGTTTGAATATTTAAAAAAAATATTATTTGTCATAATTAAATATTAAAATAAATCACATCTAGAATGCATATTATTAAAAATCAAAGCATATCATTAAATTTTTAAGAATTCTATGTAACTCAAATTTTAAAAATAATAATAATTAAACTAAGAGAGATTAAATTCATGGTATTAATGACATCATTTTACTAATAATTTGTCAAAAATTTAGGAATCATAGAGTTGGGCTTTGGCTTGTACTGCTTCAGCCCAACTTAGTCTCATGTTACAAACACTGGATTTGAAACAAATTGTAAACTGAAATCTTAAAATTCGAGATTTATGAGACTACTTGTTACATTGGTAAGTACAATTGACTATCTTAATCATCTAAATTTTATTAATTCTGTATTGAATAAGTTTCAAAACTCATTAATCTTTCAGGATGTGCAATTTATTTATTTTAATTTGCTTCCCATCACCTAACATCCAAATTAATTAGCTAATAATGTACCACTTCTAAATTCTAATGTTATTAAGGATATGTTTTAGACTATTTATTTTTATTCAAATTTAAAAATATAATAGTTATAGTGTTTAATAAAAATTATTTTTCATAGAATTCAATTATTATTTTCGCCTGTTTTTTAAAAATATTTTTAAACATATCCGAAATTTAACTATGAAAGTGCTTTCAATTGTTGATGTGTTGTCAATTTTTTTGAGTTGTGTTCATTATACACAATGACCTCTCTATAACGATGTTTTATATAAAAATAATTTTCATGTAGTTATAAAAAATTATAATTTTAATTTGAAACAATTAAAAATAAGAATAAAATTTATTTTAAAAGAATTTTTATTTTTTTTTTTAATTTCTTATCCAAAAAATTTTCCTCCACACAGTGATATTTTTTTTTTCAAATATATATATATTATGTTACATTAAAAAATATATATAAAAATATTTTTTAAAAAATAAAAAAATTAAAAAGAATGCAAACGTTTAAATTTTTAAAATGATTTTGCATATTCCCAACACTGTATAAATAAGTATGCTAGTTTTCTCTGAAACTATATATATCTCTCTTTTGCGTAAATTAAATTTGACATACTCAATTAATTAATTAAGAATGTATAGCACTGTATTTTTATATCATATAAATTAATTTGGTTCTAATATTATGACTATAAAAAAGTTTTACTATATATTGAACAAAATATAATTATCACGTATTATTTTAAGATAAAATAATAAAAAATAATTTTACTTTTTGCCTAAAATTTTAAATTAAATTATGCACACAAAATCAAATTAATGATTTAAAAAATGGCACTTATTTCTTAAATGGTCTAAAAATGGTAATAAATTAAGTAATCATGTTTATTTTCATTAATTAAAATCAACTAAATTATCATAAATTTATTAATTAATATACTAATTCGATTCCTTAAGTATAATTTAGACAAGGAATGGCTTACATATTAAGCACCATCGTATCTTAACTAAATGAATATATTAATTCTTCAGGTAAATCTAATCAATCAACTATACTTTCCCTTTATTCTTGTTTTTGTTCTTATTCTTACTGTACAGAGTTGGAATCATATTGATCTTAGAACTGCAAATATATATAAATATATGTATATATATTTTAAAAAGGAGGGGAGGTGCGGTTGTGGTGGGGGGCGTGGAGGAATGGTCAAGCTATTTATTATTCTCCTAAATTAAAGTAGCACTACTTGATGGAATAACTTTAGCCACACATTGAAAATTAACATATTACACCATCTTTATGACTAAAGGATTGCTCTAAAAGTTGCTGCCATCATCGCGTCGTTGTTGAGTGTAATTTTAATTCAAATGTAAGAACTGTAATTTGCAAAAGCGTACAATACTGACATTCCATTAATTAAGTTTAATTTCCAACAAAAGCTACAATATATTAAGAAAATGGTGAGTGAATGAACCCCATTTGTGGGTTCAAAGATGTCATAATACGCCATCGACCTTTCTCATTTTCTCTTTACCAAAACACAAGAAAATTTTTAAATTAGCATTCTTGATTAGGCACGTCATTGTGATGGATTACAATCTCTGTTTTTTTTTTAATATTTAATTTAATTAAATATTAATATGTAAAATAATTAATAATAAATAATTTAAATTATTTTTTAATTATTTTAATTTATATCATAAAATATAAAATTAATATATAAATTTTACTAAAATATAATTTTTAACTGATTATTATTAATAATATTACATATTAATATTTATTTAAAAATTAAAAAATTAAAATTTTATTTTATTATAATAATTAAATTAAAATTGATCATTAATTATTATATAAATTTACGGTGATATAGATTAAAATCGATCATTTTCTTAACATTTTTACCCGAGTATTCTTCAAAGTTGGCCAAAGAATTAATTCTCATGGCAACTAAAAGATTATAACAATGTTCTTTTCATAAAAAAATTCAAATTAGAATTACTTTTAACCCCCTAAAGATAATCCATAACCTTCTCTCTAGGCGTGGCTAGGACTTGCCATTCAATTAAGTCGACGAACAACACCGCTCTCGTTATGCCTATAAATTTTCCCAACTGCAGCTATTGTGTTGGGAATCCGGCAGCACTCAAGCCTGTGGTTGAGCCAGAGACGAAAGCCGGCTGCGTCCTCGCATGCTAAAAGCTAGGTGGAGCGGCGGCATGGCTCGCCAACGGTGTTGCAGCTGTGTTTTTCACCACTCTAAAGGGATGCTCTTGCTTTTACATTGACACCATTGACGATCCTCATGATTCTAATCACTTGCCGCTAATTTGCAGCAACGAACGTCAATCCTCGGCAGCTGAACACTGTGGAAGCTCCTTAGAAAGTTAAATGGAATGATGACAAACAAATTAAAATGTTATATCGAAAGCAAGACTGGTTCCTTGTCATTTTGTATTTCTTAAAATTTGTATTCTGAAACCATATAATGGTAAACGTTATCATCAATTGCACGCGATTAATTTTATATTAGAATCGATATTTTCGATCGATTTAACTATTTTTATACTGTAATCAAATCTTCTCCTCTTTTATATTTCTTAAAATCATGATTGTATAGAAAAAGATGGCACTGACAAAATTGATGCCACAAAACCAAACCTAACCATGGCCAGAGTAGCACTCGAGTGGAGGCTGCTCAGAAAATGCTCATTTAGGCACACTGTTTTTATAAACAATCAATATATTCAACCTCGGTGGTCAATCAAGACATGTCCCACTGGACCAATGATTAACATATGTCCTATTTATTTTAATCAATTGTGACATCAATTTAATGATAGACGATAGCGCAAAGTTATGTGAGGATGATTCATTATTTGGATTTTTTTTATAATATAATTTATAATGCAATTTTTAAATTATTTAATTAATATATATTCAAAGATTAAAATTAGTTTTGATATATGTAATTAATGTTCATTAATATACAATTTCATTTCAATTTATATATATATATATATTTATCCTTTTCGTCAATTAATCTAAATTAAGAATTCTATTAAAAATTTAAAAAAAATAAAATATTTTAAACAATTTGAGTAACATCACCAAGAAATGTCTAACTATGAGAATGGATAATTGCTTGAGATGTAAAGAAAATGTGTCGACGTCTATTTGAAATGGTAAGAAATTCTCTATTAATTGTTAAAAACTAATTGGAGAAACTTTTAAAAAAAAAAATAAAGACAATTTTTTTAGGGATTTTTATCACCTCAAAAGCAAATTTGATTGACAATGCTCATCTTAAATAGTAATTTACTATTACTTAAAAGATAAGAATTCTGTAAACCTCACCATTAAATCATAGTCATTGTCTAAGAAGAAATTAAAGACCATGCTTTTGATTGTCTTTTGACCTAATCAAAATCGTTTGTCATGATTGTTAATTTTATGTGTAATATTGTATGTAAATAATTATTTATATAAATCAGTTTTTATAAACTAATATGATATGAGAAAAGTGCAATATATCTTTATTTCTATTTATTTCATCAATTTTTTATTATTATTTTATTTATACAGTATCATATTAATTAAAAATTTTATATGTATAATTTTACTTTAATTTCGTTGATTTATTGGATGCACGAGAAGTTGATTTAGTGGATGATTGAAAGCAAAATGGAAGAGCATTTTCTTCAAGCAATTCATGACCAAATCTAAGAAACATTCATGACAAAATCTAAAGGAGATAAGCATTTCCTAAACCAACACTAATCGACGCACTATATAATCCTGGTGTAAAATTAAACTAACAATTTAATTGGTTGTTATATTCTCTGCAATGATTAGGTTCATCACAAAATAAAAATTTGGCTATTACATTTCAAATTCATTTAAGAAACATGGAATGGAATTGTGGTCAAGAATTCTACAATAGATTTGCATTTCATAAAGTCAATTAACTAATTACTGAATCAAAAGATTAACTTTATTATTCATTAATATTGTTATTTATCTTTTAAGAAAACTTTAAATAAAATTATCATAAAATAGTGAGAATATTCAATTTGTTAATAGCAAAAAATCAAAGATTAAAAATAAATAAAAAAGTCAAAAAATAAATTAGACAGTAAAATTTTTTTTAATTTTTTTTTCACTAATTGGATGATTATGCCATATTAGCATAACAAACATGGTGAAAATTATTCTGTTTAAGATTTTCTCTCATCTTTTCCGTTCCTATAGCAAGAATTAATCGAAGATCGTTAAAAATTTAATTTACCAACATACCATGCAACAATCTTAAGCATTAGATCAATCAATTGGGAAGCAGAAGGGGAAGATCAGAAAAAGCATGTGCGAGTAAGAGCATGTACAACTACTTTTAGAAAGTAACACAATCATACAAATATTGTCTACGTCTGCTTTCAAACGCAGTATATTGAGGTCCACACCAGCATGGCATGAGCTACATGTCGGTCACATATGCATGCAAATTAAGTACGAGTATTGAATGAATATGGGCAAGAATTGTCTAGCTACATACACCCCGCCATCAGGATGCTCGCTAAGGAAAAGTAGAAGTTACCCTTTGATTTGAGATGGCTCTCCTTTTTTTCATAAATTTCATAAGAAAATATTGTGGATATCTTCACTTTATTATTAGCTTTATCCTCTTCTTCAATTTCAAACAAGACGACATCGCAAGAGTGCGCAATCCTCTCTCAAAATAAACGCCTAGTTTGGGAATTTGTGGGATCACTAAATAAATTAAAATTTAGAGGGGCATTATAGCTGGCTTTTACTTTGTTTGATTCTTCTGCAAAAAAGGCAAAAACGCATCTATGAATAGGGTATCTTACACATGAGACCTACTTCCAAATTCTGTAATAAACTAGAGGATGGGAGGCAATTGCACAAAGCTTTCTCTGAGCCAATTATTTTTGATGGAAGTTATTCGGCAGTTGCAGCTTTAATTTGTTGCTGAGACATGTGCTAATAACAAAATAATATTCTCTCAACTAATTGAAGGAAGACGTTAGTTTATTAAATACAAGGTTTATTATAACGTACATGAAGTAATAAACAATTGATACGTTCTTCGTTAATGGCAGACAGATGCTAAGAGAGAGAGGTTTTATTTTCAATTACAACATAGTATATATAGGTAAAGGGGAAGAACACAAGCATGCATCCTTTTGCCCATATTCTGCGACTGGGGCGACACTTTTTTTTAAGTATCCTCCCGGCCGGCCGCGTGCTCACCATTTGCTGTGCATCAATTATAAGTTTGGCTTTTAGGGCTTCCTTTTCCACCTAATTCAATGATGATCGTTGCACTCAAAGCTATAGATTCTCATAATGAATCCCGACTAATTAATTAAACAACAAACTCGAATTCTCTTTATGTATGGCTCTCAGCTTTCACTTTGGAACGTTAATTAGATAAATCATAAACGTATAAGAAGACAAATTAATTAGTTCAACTTCTTAAACGTACTATATATGATTCAGAAATAGCCTCTAACTGCTCTTCAAAACGACAGCTTACTGCTTACGAATGTTGCTCAAAACACAACTGCAAGATAAGTGAACTCTGGATATAGATATTAAGAGAGTACATATATGAATATACAATATAATCATATACAAGTAATATAAAATTTGGGCTGTTTTATAGCTATTGGATAATTTGGGTTGGCATGTAGCGTGCGCCGTGACATAAAGCACAATATGATCACCATTACAACGTCGTAATCACTTCAATTTTTTTACTGAACGTCACCTGATACTGATAGCCATAGTCTTATGCCATTTTCTATTGTTTCATCCTATTCAAAAATCCTGCATCCCCAATCAATCATTGCCGACGGACTCGGTCCCTGCTAGCCGACTGGGTTCGTCTGAGCCGAGCCCAACACGTGTCTCCTCGTCAGCACATTCCAAACTATTGGTTCCTCACACGCTTGCCCTATCAGACTGTGACTCGCGTTTGTAATGGACCCTGCTATTTTGTTTCTTCATGACCAAGCTTTCTAACCATTGTTTTCAGGGACCCAGCAGCTTATGTCAACCGCATGTGGGCTTTAAAGTAAGTTGACACTTCAACCCCACCATAGTGGCGCCTGACTCAAAAGTTAGCCTACGTATGCATACGGTCTACGCGTATAAATACAATTTGGGCCGCGTGGGCTCCACCTAGGGTCCTAACTTTGCCCATAAATATGAGCCCCCAACGCTGCATTTCTTCCCTTTCCCCCTCCGTCCTTCCTCCCCTATCTATTAAGCGATTTCTCAGCCATGCTGTCCACTTTTCCGACCATGTTCTCATCGGAGACTTTGATCGGAAACCATTTTCCGGCATTTGAAAATGGGTTTACGCCGTGGGACTGCCAAGACCCATTTTCAGCCCCCAACCAATCGCCAAAACCTGTCGTTTCAAGTTCCGGTTCGGATGAACAGAACCAGAACCAAACTAACTCAAACTTCGCTTCAGACGATCCAAAGCAGATGGTTTCTGTCATAGACGAGCGGAAACGCAGACGTATGATATCGAATCGGGAATCAGCCAGGAGGTCACGCATGCGTAAACAGAAGCATTTAGAAAACCTAAGGAACCAGGTGAACCGCCTTAAAGTGGAGAACAGGGAATTAACGAACCGGTTGCGTTTTGTCCTGTATCACTATCAACGTGTACGGACAGAAAATGATCGACTCCTGTTCCAACAAAGTATTTTCCGACAGAGACTGTCGGAAATAGGTCAAATTTTGGTTTACCGGCAACTGCAGCAGTTCACTTCTCCATGGCCATGCAATTCTACAATCACTAGTGAACAAATCCCATCATTAATCATATAATTTAACTATAAGAACGGTTTCATTAAATCTAAAACAGAAACAA